>CM024246.1:14206149-14774184 GCA_013421045.1 Propylea japonica | reverse complement strand
TAATTAATAATAATAATAATAATAATAACCCTCAGGGGCTCTGGAATGGTAAGTTCTAGAGTACGGGCTTAGCAAACCCGAGGTACCCGAGCTAAACCTGGCAGTAGGTATAAAATGCAACCCATAATGATGGTGCAATAAGGAGAGTAGAAATATTGAGTCGCTGCCTGAGGATCGTCAGGGCATGTCTGGAGCTGGCGCTGGACATGACAGCATGCGGGACGTCAGTGGCAGGGCGCTGAGGAGGCGGGCCCCTGTCATACAAAACACTACAGCTCAACAGGAAGAACCAAGGAGGCAAACAACAGCAGTGCCACCCCCTACAAATAGTGCTACGCAGGATCTTCAACCAGCGTTCACTCAAGCAGGGTTACCCAGAAGACGCATGAAATGGACAAGTTGTATCAATGAAACGATCATGCGCATCTACTATAAAATAACAAACCTGGGTCAAGAACTAACTGGATACAGACAACGGTTATTCAATGAATTCAAGCGATGTTTTCCAGATCTACAAGTAACTGAACAGAGGATAGCTGACCAATATCGCGTAATCCTCAGAAACAAACTTATATCAGAAGACAGATTGCAGGAAATTAAAAATGAAGTTGTCAATGAATTAAACAACGAAGAAAACCATAATAGAGAAGAACACACAACTTCTGGAAACAGAGAGCACAACCATGGAGCAACACATGAAGAAAGAACAACTGAACTCCAATTACCGCTCCAAGAAGATATTCAAACGGACGACGAAACACAGAATGAACATTCATCACCTCAGGTTCATACCTCGGTAGAAACTGCCCATAAAATTTCGAACGAAGAACGACAAGCTCTAGTGGAACGTCTTGAATCAGCAATGCACAGATTATTCAGCGAATACAACGGCACTGATCCACTCTCCAGACCAACACTACCTAGGATCAGATCATCCAAAAAGCTTGCAGTCATCCTCAAGATAATGAACACTGATGTCATACCAAAATTCCTTTCAATGGCAACACAACTGGAAACGATCCATCTCATCCTTTATTGTGCCGCAACAACTGTAGTGGAAGTGCTGGGCATGAAGACCAAACCAAGACAGCACTCAAATCAACCCTGTCCACAACCTCGCCTACCTCACTGGCAAAGGAGGCTGGAGGAAAAAGTTCAACGCTGTCGGCAGGACATAGGAAGGCTGACACAATATGAAAATGGCATCAGAACAATCAAGCTGAAATCGTTGGTGGAATCGATTATCTATCGAAATCGCAAGCACTCAAGCTATGAAGAAGAAAACACAACAGTAAAGCAGTGCATCGACACACTGAAACAAAAACTCAGTGTCTACTCCGAGAGATTGCGAAGATATAAAGAGAGCAACAGGAGGAAGCAAGATAACATCTCCTTTGAAAACTCGGAGAAAAATTTCTACAGACATCTGGATGGAAAACAACAGAACTCCCCAAACATCTATCCGAATAAGGATGACATGGAAAAATTCTGGACCGAACAACTGTCAACACCTACTACTTACAACAAAAATGCCGAGTGGATAAAAAACGAAGAGAAAACTCAAACCAACACCGCACAAATGTCCCTTACGGTCATCACAGAACAAGAGCTTTCGGATATTCTCAAAGAAATGCACAACTGGAAATCACCTGGACCAGACGGGCTCCACAGTTTTTGGCTGAAAAAATTCAACTGTTTGCATAGTAATTTAACTAACGCAGTTAATGAAATTCTACGAGATCCAGAGAGTATGCCCTCCTTCCTGACAGAGGGTATAACTTATCTTCTGCCAAAAAATCACCAAAGTACAGACGATCCAGCAACGTACAGGCCAGTGACATGCCTGCCAACTATGTACAAGCTCATAACATCTTGCATTACACGTCGACTATACTCCCATTGCGAACGAAATAATATAATTGCATCAGAACAGAAAGGATGCTCCAGGGGTGCAATGGGATCCAAAGAACAACTGATAATCGACTCTATAATCTGCAACCAAGCCCATAAGAAGAGGAGAAATTTGTTCACGGCTTATCTTGACTACAAGAAAGCTTTCGACTCCATGCCGCATGAATGGCTCATAAAAGTTTTAGAGATCTATAAAGTAGATCCAAGAATAGTGAGCTTTCTCAAAACAGTTATGTCAACTTGGCGAACTAACATCGAAATCAGCGGAACAGGCATAAGAACTGGCACAGTATCCATCAGGAGAGGAATTTTTCAAGGAGACTCTTTGAGTTCATTGTGGTTCTGCATGGCAATGAACCCGTTATCAACTATTTTAAAATCCTCCAGAAAGGGATTCAACCTGAAAGGCAACACTAGCAATATGTTGATTAACCATCTTTTATACGTCGATGACTTAAAACTGATTGCAGCAAACAGAGACCAACTAGAGTGCCTACTACGACTAGTGGAGATGTTTTCCAAAGACGTCAGCATGAACTTTGGACTGGACAAATGTCGTTCCCTAAATATAGCAGGAGGGAAAATCCAACAGACACCTCTCACCTTATCTAACGGAGAAGAAATAAAGGCAATGCTGGCAGGTGATCTATACAAATACCTAGGTATGAAGCAATGTCAAAGGATAGACCAACGAGTGATGAAGGACGAACTAACAGCAGAGTTCACCAGAAGAATGAGGAGCGTTCTGAAAACGAAACTGAACAGCAGAAATCTCACAAAAGCTGTTAACACCTACGCTTGCTCAGTTCTCACCTACTCTTTCGGAATAGTAAAGTGGAGTAATACAGATCTCGATCGTCTCCAACGGAAAATGAGAACACTATGTACAAAGGCCAACAAGCATCATCCTAAATGCTGTGTTGAAAGAACAACAATTCCAAGAACTCAAGGCGGACAAGGCTTTGTGGACATAAAGAAAATGGCAGCTGAACAAATAAACAACTTGAGAAATTATTTTTACAGATAAAGCAAACACATCGGACTTACATAAGATACTGATTGAAGCAGATTGTTCAACACCTCTATTACTAAGCGAGCACCCTCATGAAAACACCACACAGACGGATAGTGATAAAATTCAAAGATGGAGAGAAAAGCCCCTACATGGAAGACACCTGAACGAGGTCACCCAGGAACATGTCGACATTCCTGCGTCGAACTACTGGCTGACTTCTGGAAGATTGTTTCCTGAGACAGAAGGTTTCCTCCTTGCCATTCAAGATCAAGTAGTGCAAACTAAAAACTATCAGAAATATATCATGAAGGATAGGAGCCTCACCGACGATAGATGCCGCTACGGATGCCAAACATCAGAACAATCCAACATATTACAGGAGGCTGCCAAATGTTTGCTGGAAATGAATATAAGAGTCGACATGATGCAGTTTGTAAAATACTTCATCAGGAACTCGCCATCCAACTGAAGATTCTGCAGTCCGAAACAATTCCATATTATAAGTATCAGCCTGAAGTAATACTGGAGAACAACCTTTACAGGTTATACTGGGACCGCACAGTACTTACAAATTTAACAGTTGCTAATAACAGCCAGCAGATATAATCCTAGTGAAGAAAAAAGAGAAGAGAGCAATACTTATAGACGTAGCCATCCCGAACAACAACAATCTACGTCAAAAATATGCTGAAAAAATATCGAAATATCGAGAGCTTGAACTTCAGATTAAAAGGCAGTGGGGAATGTCTAGTACCAGAACCATTCCCATTCTCATATCAACCACAGGAATTATTCCTAAGAGCCTCAAGTCCAACCTCAAGGAGCTAGATTTGGATGAAAACCTGTTTAAAGTAATGCAAAAAGCAGTACTTCTTGGTACTGCTAGAACGGTAAGGAAGTTTGTAGGTCACGATGGACACCAGGAACAACCATGGAGGGAAACATTGCAAAACCAACTACCACGACATCAACCGAGAGATCCAGGACCAAGCAACGAAGGACGAACAACCCAGGACCAGGAGAAGAAGAACACCGAAGACCTCAGAGCTCAATCCCCTGATACTTGCTATCCGGGATGAGTGAATGTTCCCCTTAGTAGGGAGTGTGATAGCCGATCGCTAGGGGTGTGAAAAATCACACCCTTTCTACGCTAATAGGCTCAAGTCGATAATAATAATAACCCCTCAGGGCTCTGGAATGGTAAGTTCTAGAGTACGGGCTTAGCAAACCCGAGGTACCCGAGCTAAACCTGGCAGTAGGTATAAAATGCAACCCATAATGATGGTGCAATTAAGGAGTAGAAATATTGAGTCGCTGCCTGAGGATCGTCAGGGCATGTCTGGAGCTGGCGCTGGACATGACAGCATGCGGGACGTCAGTGGCAGGGCGCTGAGGAGGCGGGCCCCTGTCATACAAAACACTACAGCTCAACAGGAAGAACCAAGGAGGCAAACAACAGCAGTGCCACCCCCTACAAATAGTGCTACGCAGGATCTTCAACCAGCGTTCACTCAAGCAGGGTTACCCAGAAGACGCATGAAATGGACAAGTTGTATCAATGAAACGATCATGCGCATCTACTATAAAATAACAAACCTGGGTCAAGAACTAACTGGATACAGACAACGGTTATTCAATGAATTCAAGCGATGTTTTCCAGATCTACAAGTAACTGAACAGAGGATAGCTGACCAATATCGCGTAATCCTCAGAAACAAACTTATATCAGAAGACAGATTGCAGGAAATTAAAAATGAAGTTGTCAATGAATTAAACAACGAAGAAAACCATAATAGGGAAGAACACACAACTTCTGGAAACAGAGAGCACAACCATGGAGCAACACATGAAGAAAGAACAACTGAACTCCAATTACCGCTCCAAGAAGATATTCAAACGGACGACGAAACACAGAATGAACATTCATCACCTCAGGTTCATACCTCGGTAGAAACTGCCCATAAAATTTCGAACGAAGAACGACAAGCTCTAGTGGAACGTCTTGAATCAGCAATGCACAGATTATTCACCGAATACAACGGCACTGATCCACTCTCCAGACCAACACTACCTAGGATCAGATCATCCAAAAAGCTTGCAGTCATCCTCAAGATAATGAACACTGATGTCATACCAAAATTCCTTTCAATGGCAACACAACTGGAAACGATCCATCTCATCCTTTATTGTGCCGCAACAACTGTAGTGGAAGTGCTGGGCATGAAGACCAAACCAAGACAGCACTCAAATCAACCCTGTCCACAACCTCGCCTACCTCACTGGCAAAGGAGGCTGGAGGAAAAAGTTCAACGCTGTCGGCAGGACATAGGAAGGCTGACACAATATGAAAATGGCATCAGAACAATCAAGCTGAAATCGTTGGTGGAATCGATAATCTATCGAAATCGCAAGCACTCAAGCTATGAAGAAGAAAACACAACAGTAAAGCAGTGCATCGACACACTGAAACAAAAACTCAGTGTCTACTCCGAGAGATTGCGAAGATATAAAGAGAGCAACAGGAGGAAGCAAGATAACATCTCCTTTGAAAACTCGGAGAAAAATTTCTACAGACATCTGGATGGAAAACAACAGAACTCCCCAAACATCTATCCGAATAAGGATGACATGGAAAAATTCTGGACCGAACAACTGTCAACACCTACTACTTACAACAAAATGCCGAGTGGATAAAAAACGAAGAGAAAACTCAAACCAACACCGCACAAATGTCCCTTACGGTCATCACAGAACAAGAGCTTTCGGATATTCTCAAAGAAATGCACAACTGGAAATCACCTGGACCAGACGGGCTCCACAGTTTTTGGCTGAAAAAATTCAACTGTTTGCATAGTAATTTAACTAACGCAGTTAATGAAATTCTACGAGATCCAGAGAGTATGCCCTCCTTCCTGACAGAGGGTATAACTTATCTTCTGCCAAAAAATCACCAAAGTACAGACGATCCAGCAACGTACAGGCCAGTGACATGCCTGCCAACTATGTACAAGCTCATAACATCTTGCATTACACGTCGACTATACTCCCATTGCGAACGAAATAATATAATTGCATCAGAACAGAAAGGATGCTCCAGAGGTGCAATGGGATCCAAAGAACAACTGATAATCGACTCTATAATCTGCAACCAAGCCCATAAGAAGAGGAGAAATTTGTTCACGGCTTATCTTGACTACAAGAAAGCTTTCGACTCCATGCCGCATGAATGGCTCATAAAAGTTTTAGAGATCTATAAAGTAGATCCAAGAATAGTGAGCTTTCTCAAAACAGTTATGTCAACTTGGCGAACTAACATCGAAATCAGCGGAACAGGCATAAGAACTGGCACAGTATCCATCAGGAGAGGAATTTTTCAAGGAGACTCTTTGAGTTCATTGTGGTTCTGCATGGCAATGAACCCGTTATCAACTATTTTAAAATCCTCCAGAAAGGGATTCAACCTGAAAGGCAACACTAGCAATATGTTGATTAACCATCTTTTATACGTCGATGACTTAAAACTGATTGCAGCAAACAGAGACCAACTAGAGTGCCTACTACGACTAGTGGAGATGTTTTCCAAAGACGTCAGCATGAACTTTGGACTGGACAAATGTCGTTCCCTAAATATAGCAGGAGGGAAAATCCAACAGACACCTCTCACCTTATCTAACGGAGAAGAAATAAAGGCAATGCTGGCAGGTGATCTATACAAATACCTAGGTATGAAGCAATGTCAAAGGATAGACCAACGAGTGATGAAGGACGAACTAACAGCAGAGTTCACCAGAAGAATGAGGAGCGTTCTGAAAACGAAACTGAACAGCAGAAATCTCACAAAAGCTGTTAACACCTACGCTTGCTCAGTTCTCACCTACTCTTTCGGAATAGTAAAGTGGAGTAATACAGATCTCGATCGTCTCCAACGGAAAATGAGAACACTATGTACAAAGGCCAACAAGCATCATCCTAAATGCTGTGTTGAAAGAACAACAATTCCAAGAACTCAAGGCGGACAAGGCTTTGTGGACATAAAGAAAATGGCAGCTGAACAAATAAACAACTTGAGAAATTATTTTACAGATAAAGCAAACACATCGGACTTACATAAGATACTGATTGAAGCAGATTGTTCAACACCTCTATTACTAAGCGAGCACCCTCATGAAAACACCACACAGACGGATAGTGATAAAATTCAAAGATGGAGAGAAAAGCCCCTACATGGAAGACACCTGAACGAGGTCACCCAGGAACATGTCGACATTCCTGCGTCGAACTACTGGCTGACTTCTGGAAGATTGTTTCCTGAGACAGAAGGTTTCCTCCTTGCCATTCAAGATCAAGTAGTGCAAACTAAAAACTATCAGAAATATATCATGAAGGATAGGAGCCTCACCGACGATAGATGCCGCTACGGATGCCAAACATCAGAAACAATCCAACATATCACAGGAGGCTGCCAAATGTTTGCTGGAAATGAATATAAGAGTCGACATGATGCAGTTTGTAAAATACTTCATCAGGAACTCGCCATCCAACTGAAGATTCTGCAGTCCGAAACAATTCCATATTATAAGTATCAGCCTGAAGTAATACTGGAGAACAACCTTTACAGGTTATACTGGGACCGCACAGTACTTACAAATTTAACAGTTGCTAATAACAGGCCAGATATAATCCTAGTGAAGAAAAAAGAGAAGAGAGCAATACTTATAGACGTAGCCATCCCGAACAACAACAATCTACGTCAAAAATATGCTGAAAAAATATCGAAATATCGAGAGCTTGAACTTCAGATTAAAAGGCAGTGGGGAATGTCTAGTACCAGAACCATTCCCATTCTCATATCAACCACAGGAATTATTCCTAAGAGCCTCAAGTCCAACCTCAAGGAGCTAGATTTGGATGAAAACCTGTTTAAAGTAATGCAAAAAGCAGTACTTCTTGGTACTGCTAGAACGGTAAGGAAGTTTGTAGGTCACGATGGACACCAGGAACAACCATGGAGGGAAACATTGCAAAACCAACTACCACGACATCAACCGAGAGATCCAGGACCAAGCAACGAAGGACGAACAACCCAGGACCCAGGAGAAGAAGAACACCGAAGACCTCAGAGCTCAATCCCCCTGATACTTGCTATCCGGGATGAGTGAATGTTCCCCTTAGTAGGGAGTGTGATAGCCGATCGCTAGGGGGTGTGAAAAATCACACCCTTTCTACGCTAATAGGCTCAAGTCGATAATAATAATAATATTTATTAATCCTGTGGGACATTTAACAATGTTTAGGACAAGTCAAAAAAAAAGAAAAACATTTTACATCTATACCAGACAATTATTATCATTCAAAAACTCCTCTGTAGAGTAGTAGGATTTTCTCAACATTATTCCTTTACCGCTCTCCCGAAACTCCGCGCGTTCAATGTCTTTATTGAATTTGATAGATGATTGTACAGTTTAATGCACTGAAAATAAGGAGAATTCTCAAATTTTGATGTTCTATGCATTGGTACGTTCAGAGTTTCCGAATTTCTGGTAGTATATGCATGATAACATGCCACTCTTACAAATTTTGACTCATTGTTCTTTACATAATTGAGACATTACATATATATATATACATGGGAGTGTTAGTATTTTGTACTTTACAAATAATGGTCTGCAAGAAGTGCGTGGATCGTGCCCAAAAATCATTCGTATTATACGCTTCTGTGCAATGAATATCCTATTAGAATCTATAGAGTCTCCCCATAACATAATACAGTAGGCCATATGGCTGTATGCAAGACTGTAATAGATGCCCAGTACAGATTCAATTGGAAGGGAGTCTCTGACTCTGCGTATGGCATGAAATGAACTGTTGAGTTTTTTTGCTACATACTCCACGTGATCACTCCACCTTAGATTTTTATCAATAAATATTCCAAGGAATTTTACTTGATCTTTGGCCGCAATTATCTTTCCACCATAGTTGATGGTTGTACTAATTGATCTGTTCTGATTATTTTTTAACTGGAAATAAATAATTTCGGTTTTGTCAACATTCATTATCAATGCATTGGCACGGCACCAATCATCAAAACTTTCAACGATTGATTCGCACATTCGGACCAGTTCTTCAAATTCATCTGCTGAGATGGTAGCAGATGCATCATCGACGAAAAGTATCATTCTGATAATCTTTCTACGTAAATGTTCAGGAAGATCATTTATGAACAATAAGAATAGCAGAGGCCCAAGTACCCCTCCCTGAGGAACACCCATCATTAGATCATATATATATGACCAGGTATCTCCAATCTTTACTCGCATGGTTCGGTTTGAAATAAAGCTATGAAGCCACTCTAAAAATATTCCTCTAAATCCAAGATTGTAAAGTTTGCTCATGATGAACTCAACAGATATGGAGTCAAAAGCTCGCGAAATATCGAAAAAAAGACCCGCGATTGGTCGTCCGTCATCCAATGACTTATAGACAACCTCGACAAAATTGAGCGCTGCCGATTGTGTTGACCGTCCTGCTCTGAATCCGTGCTGGTCGTCAGTGATAATATTGTACTTATTAAGATACTGAGTCATACGATCCAGTACAACTCTTTCAAAAACCTTTGAGAATGTGCTGAGAATAGATATGGGCCTGTAATTTGCAATATCCTCAACATCATTTTTTTTATGTATAGGAAGCACTGTTGCATGCTTAAGTGAAGTTGGAAAAGTACCTGAGGAAACGGACAAATTCATTATATGTGCCAGATGTTCAGCTATACCTTCAGATATGTGTTTCAATATTCTACCCGATACAAAATCCATCCCCGCACTCTTCTTGTTTTTTAGTTTTCGTATGGCTTCTAATACTTCTCGTGTTTCTACTGGGTGAAAAAAGAAATTTGCGCTCACCATGCGAGACGTTGTGCAAGACTGTGACGTAAAATTTCCATATTTTTGCTCTAAGTTTAGCTTAGCTATAGTAGAAAAGTACTTTCCGAAAGCATTCGCTATATAGGAAGGGTCCTTAATTAGTTGATCATCAATGCGCAGATAAATGTCCTTATCTGCTTCAATTCGTCTACCCGCCTCCTGATTCACTATGTTCCACACAATTTTATTTTTGTTATCCGACATATTTATGATATTCTGATAAAATGCCATTTTAGAAGCTTTAAGTAAGCTATTGTACTCTTTTTTAGCAATTTTATAGGCCTCCAGATTTTAGATTAGCCTGAATCCAGTGAAGATTTCTGAGTTCTTGCCCAGCTTTTTTTATAGCAGGAGTTATCCACCTTGAATTTTTGTTTGAATGGTGATCGCGGTACCCTAATGGACAGCATTTATCAATCAGAAACACAATCAAATTAACGAAAGCGTCGAAGCTATCATTTACATCTAAACTCAAATAGACCTCTTCAAAACTAGCTTCTTCAATCTCGGTTGCCAGCCTATCTAAGTTATGATTGGTAATGCTCCTGTATAATTTTCGTCTTTTAGAATTTTCATCGGATTCTGACTGAGCTGGGGGCATAAAAATATTCAAGTGATAGGGCTTTATGGTCCCCAAAATGTGCTTCGAAAACAGTGGCTCTACAAGAATTTATGTTAGTATTAGTCAAGATGTAATCGACCTTTGAAACAGAAGTATAACCGTTTATATTAGTGAATATCCGCGTTGGAATAACTGAAGTCACAGTCAAACCAAAGCAATCTAATAAATCACAAAAAAGTTTCTTTAGATTACAATTGTTCTTCAGGAAATCCACATTTAAATCACCACACAGAAATATATGATCAGTCAATTTGCAGCAATATTGTAGAACATGAGATATCCTTTCAAGAAATATTCGAAAGTTACCTGTTGGAGGTCTGTAGACACTTAAAACACCTATTTTTGAATCTCCGATATCCAGCTTAATGGCACACACTTCACATTCCATCTCAGCCGAATTTTTGGAGACACCCAGATCACGCACTTTGATACCACTCCTTGCATACACTAGTGTTCCACCATGCCTCCTAGTAGGACGACAGAAACATGAGGCCATAAAATATCCCGGTATCGTCATTGTCTTGATACTGTCATCACTGCACCAGTGTTCGGCTATGCTGACAATATCTGGTTTTTCCAGATTCAACATTACTGCCAAATTGTCTATTTTGTTTGATAAGCACTGTGAATTAAGATGAAGTATTTTCATCCTGTATATCAGTTCTAATTGTTCACTTGTATTACTATGGAGACTTAGGGCTCTTGATTCCTTTTTTTTCTCTGGTGAAAAAATGTACTGTAGACCTATTTGGCCAATTCGATCATTACTCTGTCATTCTCATCGGTCGGTATAAGGACTTTGAAAGAAGAGTAACTCTCTGGATAACTCGATTTTAGTGGCTCACAAATCGCTTCAGAAAAATTCTGTAATAAAAATGTCGCAAGATCCTCAGCTGTAGTATTCGGTTTCAGGTTAGTTACATGTAGGGCTTTATATTTCCTAATCCCTTCCACAGCTGCCGGACCTGAAAATTTTCCTGTAACTAGTGCAGGTTTGGTACTTTTTCTATTTCGTTTGCGAGAAACTCTTTTCCATTCATTATTCATCTCACTATCACGGGAAATGTTTTGGATACCAATATTTGCATTGAGATTAACCAGGTTATGTGGAGGAGGTTCTTGATTTTTCTTTATTACCACTGGTTGGTTTTTACGCTTAATTTCGGTTGATTTGTTCACCATTTTTGATATTGTTGCGGCTTCCGTAAGTGGAGATTTCGCCTGAAAGACTGGCGGCATATGAGTGGATCCAGCGGTAGCCTCGGGATCGTCGATTACAGTATGCTTATCTAGTTGGCTATTGTTGCTGTCTGATTGTTTATTTAATTTTTTGTTCAGATCCGTAATAATGGAATCTTTTTTGGTGATGTTAACTTCTAATATTGAGATTTTATACTTCAGTAATTCGATATTTTCTTCCATTAGAGAGTTTTTATTTTCCAGTTCGGAAATTATTTTAAACAAAAGATCTTGCTGGCATGAATCTTTATCTATTAAGTTAGTTGGAGTTTTCACTTCTAGGTCGATTCCCGCCGCTGTTTTCATATCTGTGTTATAACATACCTTCTCACCACTCGAGGAAATCGTGAGTTCTTCGTCACAACACTTCGAAATTTTCATTCCACAACTGTTATGAAATACTTTAGTGCATGTATTACACTTTATGCTAATTTTCGCCATACTTCGTTTGCAATAAGCGCACTTATAAGAAATACTTTGAGGAGCGTTGCTAACAACATCTTTACTTGTTGAAGCCATATTTACTAATGGTCACTATGGAGTGAACGTGGTCATTTTGAGCAATTTCTTTGGTTGATGTTTTTTTACTATACCACCATAGTTTATCATTTTTCATTGGTTAAGTAATTGTTAAGTATTCATTCTGAAATAATACTTTCAAGTAGATTGTTTGGATACAAAGAATTTCGTAGGTATTTCACATATTCTTTTTATTCGGTGTCATCATTTGAAAACTTTGAAACTCTGAAAATTGAAGAGACACATCCACATACGTATTTGTTTGAGATCAGGAGGAAATAACCTTTCAAAAAAAGGAAGATTATATAAGACATTTGAAAAAATATGGTGGCATTCAATGTTGTTCACCCTGTATATCTTCCCATTGACGTTATTATAACTCCAAAAATGAGCATTTTCAGTAAACCCACTCTGCCACTTACAGATCTTGGCAGGTGGTTCTTAAAATTTGAAACTCTGTGGTCCTCAGAATAAAAAAGATAGACCAACATATGTTACATATACGAAATCAGGGGAAAAAGAGCTAGCCAAACATGGAAAAATATACAGGGTGTTCCATTTGAAAAAATGAAGTTGCCATCAATATCTTGGTCACCCTGTATATATTTCAGTTTCTGGACTCGTATCAAAAAACCTCAGTTGATTTCGTGAAACTTTTATGCGAAACATTCTTTTGTATTTCCTTTAGTAACAAAGTTAAAGGGGGGTCAAATTATAGTGAAAAATCCGGTAAATCGGAATTTCGAAAATCTGTTTTAATATTCTATTAACACCACTAAAAACTAAACTGAAACGTATACTTTAAACTTTCGAGAAGAAAGTTTTACTGCACAAATTTTTAACGTTAAAGTGAAGTTTTTAAGAACTTGGATACCTGAAAGTGATCTGGAGTGACTTTTAACAATGAATTATCAACAATATTGAATCCATAATTATTTCCACATTACTTCGTAATTCATCACATTGGCTTGGAATTATATTCTGAAAATTATTTAAAAAAATGGAATGTGTAAAAAATCAATAATTAAAAGGAAAATAAATTCTTAATTTTCTTAAAAAGACTTTTTACCCATCTTGCCCGAAAGGCGGGGTGAGACAGGGTAATTCATGGGGCACGATGAAAAATGATTTCATTAGGGCATGATTTGGTCATAAATATACTTTTGTACTGTAATATTGTTTGATTGATTTCGGAACATTCTAATTCATAAGATAAAAGTATTAAATAGAGGACAAGATGAGATATCCTACTATTGAGAACCCCATAACGCCCCTTCGATCATTCTAATACAAACTGTGACATAAAAAAACGTTAACAAAACCTAAAAACTGATCCTCCTTTTAACGTCCACTTCACACTGACTCATATAGCCTATTCGTTTTGAAGTATTTTGTGCTCCTGAGTTCCTGAGTAACTCAAAAGCTCGAAATACGGCTTGCCATTGGTTGCGCACAAGCAGTGGAACAGCTCAGGAGCTCTTCAAAACGAATACTATAATGAAGAGCCACAATAGAATATTCGAAAAAGTTCTGAACACTCCTAGAAAACAGAACGAAATTACGAAAATGGAAAATAAGTAAATTTAGTTTTCATGCGCTTAAGCTAAAACTTATCCTATTACTTTGGCGACATTTAAGCAACTGATTGAGGCATGTAAGCCACATGTAGCTGTGTACCAGTCTAGGTTTAGATATTATTATGTTCAGCACAGAAGATGTTGAGCGTACCGGGTACCCCGTCTTGCCCCACCCTCTCCAATATTATATGCAATTGACAATAAAAAATTATGTTTCCAGCTCAACGGAATCAATACTCAGGGTGAAAATATAGCAGATAACGGTGGAATAAAATTAGCGTATGGAGCTTATCAAAAATGGCTGCAACGTAATGGACCCGAACTTGATTTACCTGGATTGAAATATACGCCTCAACAGCTATTTTGGATTTCGGCTGCAAACGTTTGGTGTTCGAAGAGCAGACCTGAGTACGAAAAACTAAAAATAATGAATGATTATCATTCCCCGAGCTACTTTAGAGTTATTGTTCCCTTTATTAATTCTGGGTTCTTCGCTAGAGACTTTAGCTGTCCCTTAGGAAGTAAAATGAATCCCAAACATAAATGTCGCTTATGGTAATTGAAAAAGAATTGTTTGATGTTCAAATATTGTAATTTCAACAACTGTATAAATGTCCTTCGGATTGTTGTTTTGAAAAACTAAATAATATTTCGAATAATGAAATGTAAGTTGTGATGTAATTTCAGTTATGATCAGAAAAGTATGATGTTAGATAGGTTGTAAGATAATAATAATAATAATAATAATAGTGCCTTTATTTGAATGTTAAAAAAAATACATCCTTCCACAGAACAAGGCGAAGTCTAGCATAAGCTACTCAACTTAACCCTTCCAAATACACACAAAAAAACAATTAAATTTTGTAATAAAGTACATAAAATAAAATATTTTCAACAGCTTTGTTTTTGATGATATATCAAAAATATTTCATAAAGGAACTGCTTGTGTCTGGCAAAAATGATTATGAATACAAGGGTATTTTCTAACATAGATTAAAAGTGCCTTTTATGAATAAACTGGACCGAAAGCTAAGAAAATGTCACTTAAATGAATTGTCTTCCATTCATAATATTTTCAAATATTCAATAAATCACGTGAGGAACTTCATCAAAGCCAATGATTAATTATTTTAAACATGATAATAAACATACCCCAAATTCATGTATATTATTTCTCGTGCTTGATTTAGATATTTTTATTGACGAAACAAGTTGTACCATCATTTATGAAGGCTAACTACAGCGTGTAATGCCGGGTTCACACGAGTGTAATGTAACACGTAATGTAAGGCGAATTCTTCGTGTGGATGGTACTACGAGCATTACGAGTAATTCGTGAGTCGTCCACACGTCGCATATCTCACATGTTACACCCGTGTGGTCGCGGCATAATGTATTGCGAATGTTCCCCGTTTGGGCGGTACTACGAGCATTACCTACACGTAAAGCTCGTCTCATCGTTCGACCGGATCCATCGAGGTGTCGCTCTTTTTGGCGAACTCAAAGGCACTCGCGGTAATCCTAATGTAAGGCGAATTCTTCCTGTGGACGTTACTACGAACATTACACTTAAAGGTAAGCGTCCACCTATCGGCAGCGAACGGAGCGGACGCAGCGGATTTTAGAATCCTTTGTATAGAAACTAATGCAAGCGCGTCCACCTACCCGCGCCGAACGAATCGGATTCTATACAAAGAATTCTAAAATCCGCTTCGTCCGCTGCATTCGCTGCCGATAAGTGGACGCTCTCCTTAAAGGTGCTATTCTACTGCGCTAAATTGACTAGCGAAACAAAATACCGTAGTGCATACCGCTTTCGCGTCTGAAATTTTGTTGCGCGAGTCAGTTTCGATGCGAGCCGATGCCTGTCGGTTTTTGAGAGCGAGTCAAAGAGACTCGCGGTATTAATTTCGCGTTGTGAAAACGTCAAAAAAAATCAGGGCGAGTGCATTCATCTAATCCAGCTCTATCAGGCCTAACGATTTTTTTGGGATGCCTATGTTCTTCTTATTTTGGGATCAACCTGTGACAAGAGGTATTCAAAGTCTTCTGATGTCATCCAGGAGGAAATTCCTGATCGCATCCTCGATGGATTCCGCTACTAAATCCCTTAGCAACTGATTTCCAGCTTGCAATCGCCGACGAAATATTTCTTTGATCCACCATCGACGTTTTCTATGTTTTTTTATTTTTATTTTTCACATAACCATCACAATTATAGCAAATGCTGAGGCTACAGTCGGAGGTACGAACGACATGCTTGTCTCTGAAAAACTGGCAGCTCACCCATTTTCGCAAAAAATTTGGCGTCGTGTAAACGCCAATCGCGCAGATAAGGAACTACAGGTCTACTTCGAAGACAACCTACACCACCACAACCCGCATCCAAAATACCTCGACAGAACGCTAACCTATAGGAAACACCTAGTAAACACTGCTGCTAAGCTGCGAACAAGAAACAATATCCTACACAAGCTCTGTGGAACTTCGTATGGGGATCTACTGCCGACACCCTACGTACCTCGGCAATCGGGCTAGTCTAGTCAGCTGCAGAATATGGCGCCCCGGTCTGGCTTAACAGCGCACACACGCACAATGTTGACGTATACAGCTAAACGCAACAATGAGGACCATTAGCGGCACACTAAAATCAACCCCACCCCATGGCTACCTGTCCTGAGCCGCATACCACCGCCAGACCTCCGACGCAAATCTGCTCTCGTCCGAGAATTTAACAGAATGCAAGACAACCTCCAGCTGCCCATACACCAAGACCCAGCCGACCTAGACAGAAGAAGACTGCGCTCCAGAAGACCTTCTATGAGAACTGCAAGGGATTTGGGGGCATCCGATTTCAACCCTATGGACCTCTGGGAACAGGAATGGAGAGATGCCTGCCCAACCCAATGCCAGAATCTACCATGTATAAAACAAAAGCCACCTGCTTACGAACAGCCCCGCAAAATATGGACATTCATCAACAGAATACGCACCGGACACGGTGCGCTAGTAGGTGCGCTTCGTCTTAACCCGGCTTTACACCCGTGTGGACCCGGCATAAGGTTACACCCGTCTGGACCCAACAAAAAATTTACGCATATTTGACTGAAATGGTCTCTGAACTTGAAGGAATCTCTCTTTTATACGTTTCGACGGCTATCACACGTAGTTATATCAAAAAAATCATTAACTGAGATGGACTCTCTTTTATACAGCTCGGCGGATTTCGAAAGGTAATATATTATTAAGATCTTATCATTGTACTGAGAGCAGAGGTTGAGATTTTTCTGGTTGACAAAAGAAACAATTTGTTGCAAGAGCCTGTCACATGAATTCAGCTTATCTCATAGATATGTTCGCACATTCGTAGGAATTGACTATGCAACTTCAAGGTTCCATAAATGAAAACCCAGAAGAAATCAAAAATATATCCAATTTTGAAGATGAATTTCGCGCTTTTATCTTCAGTTATGGCTACGGACAATTGAAAAAATAATTATTTTTCTTGCTTTCTTTATTGAAAGCACTTGTTAAATACAAAAAGTATGACTCTGGTTGCTAGCAAATGTACAAAAGAACATCTGGACTCATTCACAAATAAAATGTTGATTGCTGAATTCCATCAATACTTCCACAAAGAATTCAAAGTTGATCAAAACTGATTTGTAACTCTTCCAGTGCGGACGTTTTTGTTTTGAAGTTGCTAAAGAAATCCAGGAACAATTCTAAAATGGAAGCAGCTGCAAGGATGGTCTGTTGGTAATTAAAAACAAAGCTAGGAATAATTTTAAAGCGATCGATTTTTTTATACGCATCTCTCGGGAAAAGACGGAGCTTATAACGTCCTTTCAAGCACCCCGAGATGAATTTAGAAGAAATCGGTTTATGCGTGTCTTAAACTGCTGTAAGTTGAAACCAAGGGGAATACATCTTGAGGTAGGGTATTCCATAGCCTTGCAGTTCGGTAAAGAAAAGCCTTCTGATACACCGATGTCCTAGCTGTAGAAAGATGCACGGCAAACTGGTGACTATTATCGGCTAGCCTTGTTTGTCGATCAAATTGAGCCCCTGGTGGAATCATGGAGGCAATGGCAGCAGAAAAGCTTCCGTGGTAGTATCTGTAAAAAAGGCATAAGTCTCCAACCTTCCTACGGTGATCGAGACTATGAAGGTTGGCAGTTAACGTTGGATCGTCTATTAGGCGCACTGCTCTTTTTTGAATGGAATCAAGTAGGAGTAACGAGTGCTTAGGAGCTGAACCCCAAGCATGAGAGCAATATTCCATAGCTGGACGCACTTGAGCCTTGTAAAGTAATAAAAGCTGCTTTGGAGTGAACGATTTCCTCGCACGAAATAGATAGCTAAGCTTCTGTGCAGCTGACTTGGCAACTGAGCAGACGTGCTCATGCCAGGTTGCATTTCGACTGATATTGACCCCTAGAAGCTTAATTCCATTGGTTGGTTTTATTGTTTTATTGTCCATTATTAGTTGGGGTGCCACTGTCGATGTTTTTCTTGTGAGCAGAATAGCCTGGGCCTTAGAGGCATTGAATTCAACCAGATTGTCAGAACCCCATTGTAGAATAACTTCTAGATCTTTGTTGATTGTCACAGCTTGGGCGATTCTTTGGGAACTGGATGTTGACGCTGATACAGGCTTCTTGTTTGTCGTGGACGCTATAAGAGTGCTGTCATCTGCAAAGCTGAAAATCTGATTCTTGGTCGAATTTAAAAGGTCATTAATAATCATTAGGAACAGAGTCGGGGACAAGATTGAGCCCTGAGGTACACCGGCGTTGACGGAATGAAGTGCAGACTCCGCACCATCGACCACAACACAAAGTTGTATCTCGTGGAGGAAACGATCGAAGGCCTTGGATATGTCTAGGGCAACTGCAATTGATTCCCCATGCTTTTCTATAGCGTTTGTCCAAAGATGAGTGACATAGGTGAGCAAGTCACCCGTTGAACGACAGCGCCGAAAACCGTATTGATTGTCGCTATTGAGATTGTTTTCCTCTAGGTGTTTTACTATCTGCAAATTAATAGCAGTCTCCATTACTTTGGACAAAATGGGTAGTAAAGATATC
Source organism: Propylea japonica (assembly GCA_013421045.1). NCBI lineage: Eukaryota > Metazoa > Arthropoda > Insecta > Coleoptera > Coccinellidae > Propylea > Propylea japonica. Next base: position 14,755,288 of record CM024246.1, on the reverse strand, counting down.
GGACGATAATTTCAAGGCATGCACTTTTTCCCCTTTTTTGGTATTGGCTGAACTTTAGCAACCTTCCAGATGTTTGGGAAAGTTTTCTGCTCGTAGGAAAGCTTAAACAGCCGACACAACAGAGGTGCGAGCTCGGGTGCGCACTTTTTCAGAACAATAGCTGGTATTTCATCGGGTCCTGTTGACTTTCTGCTGTTCAGCTGTTTCAGGATTCGGCAGATGCTCTTTGTACGGAATTTAACTTCTGGCATCGAAGCCTGAACCTTGGGAATATTGGGGGGTTCTTTCTGGCCTGCTTCTAGAGTAGAATTTTTGGCAAATATAGCTGCAAAAAGGTCAGCCTTTTCTTTGGAGCTAGTTGCCAGAGCACCGTCGTCTTTAAGAAGTGGTGGAAAAGTCGAATGGCAAAAATTATTGCTAATCATCTTAGCGAGTGACCAAAAGGGCGTAAACCACTTGGACAATCTAGAAGCTTTTTTGTTACTGTGTTCTCCATGTTGTATCTCCCGGGATAGTCCCCCCCGGAAATGATGATGATTTGATTGTGGCAAGGTACCAATATTGTCTTAAGATAGCTGATCTCGGGAAAAACTTTCAAGCTCAGAAATCACATTCAACAAAGATGGTGAATACATCACTGAATTGTAAATGGATTTTAGTACTCTGAACTCCAATTTTTGAGAGTTTGTTAATTTTTGGAACAGGGTTGCATTTTGCTGAAGTACTCAATTTTCAGTATTTCGCAGATATTTTCTATTTTTGAAATTGATATATCGCGAAAACTGTGCGCATCATATGAAAAAACATGAGGAATACTTGGATTTTCCAAAATGGTACTTTCACGGAATATGATAGTCATTTCGAAGCAACTGGGAATATAGATGAAATTTTGTGTTCGAGGAAGATTTGTCCCTTCATTGATAAACTATATCCCTAAAATCATTTCGTTTGATGAGATCGTCTGCCAAATATAATCGAAAATCCAATTTTTTTCATCGATTTTCAACAACAACAACAACATTGCGCAATCTGGTGGTTCGACAAAGCTTATTGAGCAGTGGTGTAAAGATAATAGAGTCATCATTAACCTCGGAAAGTGCAAACATATGAGTGTAGTTAGACGGGAGCAGCACTTTGAATCGCACTACTGTCTGGATAACGAAGCAATATGTACTGTGAACATCGTTAAAGACTTAGGTGTTTTTTACGACAATAGAATGTGTTTCAGAGCGCACATTGACCAGATAGTCAAGAAGGGTCTTCGGATGCTAGGGTTCATATTACGGCACTCGTGCGAGTTTAGGGATGTCAATACCTTAAAGTATCTTTATGTCGGTCTGGTGAGACCCATCTTGAGTATGCCCCATGTGTACGGTCTCCATATACTTATGAAGACGGTGACAGGTAGGAAAGAGTTCAAAATAGGTTTCTTCTATCTGTGTCTTGCAGGATGGGAATCCCACGCGTAAATTTTTCTGCAACTCATATCAGTTTCGTGCTTCCCTCCTTTGTGGACTCGTAGAATCAGAGCAGATGTATTGTTGTTCGCTAGATTGGTCGGCGGGCTTTTGTCCTCTTCTGATCTTCTATCTCTTTTGGTTTTCACGTTCCATCAAGAAATGTTAGAGGTACCGTGTTCCTATGTTTTAAGCCTGTTCTCAGAGCTTCGACGTGAAGCCGGCGACAATCCCCACTTCTCCTATTTTCTCCCTCGCTGCCGCAGAAATACAAGTGAAGTTGGTTTATTTCAACTACAGATGAGGCGTGTCGCGACAGATTTTGACAACCAGAAACCAAAAGGAGGGGGTCAGGGGAAGTTTTGTTGATATTCTCTGATTGGTGGAATAACTGTCGCGAGCTCCACGTCGAAGCTCTGAGAACCAGGCTTTAGGACAATAATTATACTAGGGCTTCGCCAATTCCAAGAATCTTGCAGCATATAAACAATGCCAGTAGAACAGGCATATACTTCTTCTACCTATGTCAATCGAAATTTGTTATGATCTGTTATTTATTTTTATTTTTTTTTAAATATGTATTAGGTTGTATTATGTATTGATTAATTCTATTGTGTATTATCCATTTGTAAAATTGGGTTGATCCCGTTAATAAATAAATAAATAAATAATTCAATTTGAATATGGTGGTCCAAGGCGATGAACAAAAAAAGAATTTTTTTAATTTCTTTTACTATACCCTTATTGGTATCTGAAATCACCGAGGCATCGAACATATCATTGTTATAGAATTCTATTCTACACAGACTCTCATACATTATTATAGTACAGTACAACTTCGATAGTTCGGACATTCGCTAGCCCGGACACTCCAGTAATCCGGACACTGATATGATTCGGGCATTTTGAAATTTCTGCCTCTGAAATTCGGGTGCTAAAATATTCTTTATGCGAAACGATAGAATTTTCCTGCCTAAGTAAGTAAAAAACGGTTACATCTCGGTTAGAAACATAGTGGAGTTGTTTTTTAAATTTGGAAAAAAACCATTGACGTACCATTTTTCGAAAAATGTATTCAGAAGTCTATATATGGATGCCACTAGTGAAAATTAAAAATAATTTTGAATTGAAAAAATGTGTTTAGTGCGTTCTAATAATCTACCAAAACGCGAATATTTTTTTTTGTCTCAGTTCGACTGGCGCCCAAGAAACTGCCCCATTAGATTTTATATCTGAGTTTAAAAATATGTACTATGCAAAAAAAACTGTTGAGAACGCACCTCCCCCGGATAACCCCTCTACACAGTCTTCGCTAAAACCGTTGATAGTCAAGTTTGAATTTGTCTCTTATAGAGAAGAAAATGTTAAGCCGCGTCTACACCGGAGTGCTGCACTGTGCGGCACAGTTGCGAACAGTGTGCGGCACAAATGTTCGTCGCGGTGTAGTCGTCCAGGCGAACAGCAACAAAAGTACGCGAACTCTGTGGAAAAGTTCGCGCGTACAGTTGCATACTTTTGTTCGCTCATCGTCTCCACCGGTGTAGACGGCTCGACACACACACACACATGTTTCTGCGAACTCATTCTTGTTTCCGCTACGGTAGCGAAAACATCTATTTGTGCGCGAAAAATATGGAGTGGAATAATGCGAAAATAATTGAATTTATTAAAGAAATCGAACTCCATCCCGCACTGTGGGACTGTAATCACGGAGAGTACAAAAATAGAAATGAAAAACATGATGCAACTGAGGAGTTGGCAAAAAATTCGATTGTGACTCCACCGAGATTCTTCGGAAGTGGAAAATCGTGTTAGCCCAGTACAGGAGGGAAAGAAAAAAGTTATGGAATCGAAATCGTCGGGTGCGGGAGTGTCCGATATTTACAAACCCAAATGGTTTGGCCTCTCTCAACATCGTTGTTTTTTCTTTTGTTTTTTTTTGAGCAAAGTGCATACCACAACACACGCTGCAGCACAAAGCATCACGTTATCTTGATCCTCCATATTCAACGATTGAAGGAAAACGAAACACTGAGAACAGTGAGATCTTGTTTGTGCACACTGTGCGCGTACAAAAGTTACGCACAGTGCTGCACTGTGCACGTACAAAAGATAGGCACAGCTCTTTCGGTGTAGACGGTCTCTAAATGTGTTGACAATTTGTGCGCGTACAGTGCTGCACAAAATGTTCGTGAACAATTGTGCCGCACACGATTTTGGTGTAAACGTACCTTTAGATATTGATAATTAGATTATAAAAAGCTAATTTGTTCGTGTCGTCTCATGTGTATGTGTTTATTACTTTCATTATCATACACGAGTTAGACTTGGCAACACTGTGACTAAATAACGTATGATTGTCCTCTATCCCAATATCGAAAGTATCCACGTCAAAAACCGTGGTTGGAAATTGTGGATAAGTTCACGCAAACGGCCTATAGGAACTCTCATAAAACCATTGACATCCCGAAGGAAGTTTGACCAATTCTGTATTATTTTATTTCAAAAGTTTTTTGTTGATTAATGAACCTTATTTTTGATAGTTGTTTGAGGAGAAATAATGATAATTGTAAGTTGTACTCTTTCATGAAATAAAATAACTCCAGTAATCCGGGCTGGTACCGGAACGATATCTGCTCGGACTACTGAAGTATATGTATATGTCTTTGAGGTCACCACCACCAAGATTTTACACAACGTTCATGTCTTACCCGGGATTCGGACCCAGTACTGCCCTGCTACTGAGTGCGACTGCGAGAAGTCAGCTTTAAATTAAACCATCTAGACCACCGCGACCGACAAGAACAGAATAGATGTGATCTTGTTCTCTGGTCGAAGTTTATTTTGACGGAGTGAAAACCAAAACTCAAAACATAACATAACCTGAAAATGTGATTTCAAGATATGCTTTCCTTTCGTTTTTATATGAAATGGAATTATACGGGATATTTTACCCTCATATTTATTTGATCGCGTCTTAGATTTTAGGGTCTTGGCTTAGTATTCACATTAATGTTCCAGCCAGAATGTTATTGCCCAAGAACGGATTTCTCGGTCTTCTTCTCATTTTAGTTATTAGTGTTCTGATTATCATTTATCAAATTCAGATATTAAAACTACAAGATAGAATTTATAACTTAGGCAAGTGTGATTTATACTCTTGGATATTTTTCTAAACATATATTTTCAGAACTGATTCAGAAGGACAATTTGTTAGCGTTGAAAAGCTTTAAAGAGAGAATTCCAGAAGAGGATGATATTATTGTAATATACAATAGAGTTCCAAAGACTGCTTCCACAAGTTTTGTTGGTGTGGCCTATGATTTATGCAAGAAAAACCACTTCCACGTTCTTCATGTCAATGTTTCAGCTAATAGCCATGTATTATCCTTAAACAACCAGCTGAATTTAGCTAAAAATATAACATATTGGAATGCTATGAAGCCTGCATTGTACCATGGGCATTTTGCTTATTTTGATTTTGCAAAGTGAGATTCGTCCTTTTGATTGTAACTTCAGTATATACATTATGTTTTTAGGTTTCATGTTCCTAAACCATATTTCATAAATTTAATACGAAGACCATTAGATCGATTCATATCATATTATTATTTTGTCAGATATGGTGATAATTATCGTCCATATTTAATAAGAAAGAAGCATGGAAATACTATGGTTAGTTGTGTCTTTTAAATTGAACATTCAACTTATCTGACTTTGATTGTAGTCATTTGATGAATGTGTTGCCAAAAATCTACCAGAATGTGATCCTAATAATTTATGGCTACAGGTGCCATTCTTTTGTGGGCATGCTGCAAATTGTAGGTAAGTTAATATTGAATACATTTGATGTATTGCCTGACAGTCGTAGTGCAGGATATACCAGTTTCCAATCATAAATATATTTCAAAATTAGTTATATCTGGTAGAAAACGATTGTTGAATATTTCACCTAATCTGCTTAGGAGAAATTCTTGAAATTTTTTCAGTCTGGTCGCATATGTGGTGTGTTGTTCGCTCTCAATATTATTCACTCATTATTATAGTCGTTATCATCTATTCGATTTGAAATCAGTCTTATATTCTTTTCCATCAGCTACTCCAGAATTTTTCTTCAGCTTTCAATAACATGAAGCTCAATGAAGTTTACTATTTTCGCGTAATTTCTTGATTGTTTATTGTGCTTATTGAATAGAATTGAATCCAGAGATTCTTTCAGAAAGCCAGGAAACAAGTGGGCACTTGCGGAAGCTAAGAAAAACATTGTGGCAAATTATCTTCTGGTTGGGGTAACAGAGGAGCTTCAAGACTTCATCTCTATATTAGAGATCACAGTTCCGAGGTTATTCAAGGGAGCCCTGGATCATTATTTGAATAGTAATAAATCACATTTGCGAAAAACAGTTCAAAAAGATATTCCAACTGAGGAAACTGTGAAAAAAATTAAGCAAAGTCCTGTTTGGCAAATGGAAAATGAACTCTATGAGTTTGCTTTAGAATATTTCCACTTTGTCAAGAAATACACGTTGAAAGATAGAAATCAAAGGGTATTCTATGAAAAATAAGGCCAAAGATTACTTAGATATGGATATTTCACAAAAACAATATACATATTATCAATATTTTTCAATTAATCTTCTTTGGTATGTGCACAAGGTCTGAATTTTGTGTAGAGACATAATGTATGTTACATAAAAATAAAATTAATTGGAAAACTCCTTTATTGATTTTTGTATTCTTTAAATTTTCTGTTTAACAAGAAAGTACTGTCCTGACTTTTATCTATTTCTTGGAGACATTAATTTAAGTTTTTAAGGATTAAATCTCGAAAAAATGGTTCAAAAAAAGATTTTTCACTAAGGAAAGACTGAATGACTCAATAATATACTCCGTTCACATATTATTGAGCGCAAATTAGGCGTTTGTTTATTTATTTGAGATTGGCAGTATTTGCTGTCATAACCATGAAGAAAGTCAACGTTGCCAAATGTACCCGGCCTCGTCCGACGAGCTTCCAAATTATCAGATAACTATGTTATATTGACAACATTGCGTATCAAGTTGAAAAGAAAATAAACACAACATAACCTAAAATTTTAATAAACACAGTTGAATATGCCAAGTTGTCATGGCCAACCGGCAGCTCAAAGTTTCGTGAACGGACTAGTCTGTTCACGAAAATTATCAAAACAAAATACACAAACGAGGAATGAGAAGTCACTTAAACACCAGAAACATTACAGAATGCAACAGTAGCGATTTGACGTGGCATGTCCTATTTAAAACAGAAGTGTGCATATAAGCAAAGATAAGGGATAGATCTTTGCATATAAGATTAAAAAAACAATTTTGAATAAAATTATAGCAAACATGGCGGACAATACGGAGGCCGAACTGCATTCCAGTTGCAAGGCATATTGACCATATTGTAGATGTGATCCTAGCAGCGTCCGAATATATGGCAGCCTTTTGACGACTTTTAGATCACTGACATCGCTTTATTAAGATTCGTTGTATAAATTTCTTGAACACGGCGAAATATTGAAAAATTAGACAATAACTCACATGGAAAAGAATGGTGTTTGAATTTAAGAAGAAGTTATCAGTACCTATAAAGTATAAAAATGGGTTTAAAAATAGTTATCCACGACTAACTATTGTATAATCCACCTATTGACCAATTACCGTAAATTGGGGATACTTTGTGACTAGTGGGTAACTTTGTGACAATATGCAAATCGAAAAAAACTGCCCGATGTTTTCCAAGTTTCGCGCGCATAGAGAATTTTTTCTGCCGCCAGGTAGTAGCACCACAGCCGTCTAAAGTACAAGCCCTGAACAGCGAAATATGGCAACGCCGCAGGGAGGCAGCCAGATGAAAACAACACATAGGCTTTAGCTTTACCGCCTTACCGGTTAGTTACACACGTGGTGCGTAAATCTATGCGTGGTATCGTTTGGTGGCTAAATTACTGAAAACAGTGGGTGAAAATCTCGGTGAAAATAGTGCAATACCGTTTTAAGTGAAGTGAAATAAAGTTCAATTCGATTCTGTATTGTGTAGTTGGGATCACCTTTTGAGGAGATGGTACGGAAATGTTGTGTTCTGCTTGCAGGAACAATTATTCCTACCTGAAAGATCGAAAATATGTGAGTTCTTTCAAATTCCTGAAAATGAAAATTTAAAGAAGTTATAGGTAAAATCAATTCCAAGACCAAATTTTGATTCGTCCCCTTATAGTTCAGTTTGAATCAATCATATCGAAAAGAACCTACAGAGGAAAAGTATTTAAAACCGGATGGAACTATTCAAATGATTTCATTAGGACAACCCAAATTAAAACCGAACGCTGTTCCAAAAATTTTTCCAAATTTACCGAATACCTTTCGAAACCGACTCCAAAAGAAAGGACCGATCCGCAGTTGAGAAGAAATGATATTATTATAAGACAGGAAATGAAATAAGAAGCTTTATGAACTCTGATATTATAGTAGATTTTGATGACCTTATTAATAATTATTCAAGTAAAATAGATATTTCAGGTTGGGAGATTAAGAAGGTTAACAATTCAATTTATTTTTATATACTCAATTTAGAAAAATAATTAACTGTCGATGTTTCTTTACAATACATAAAACCTTCTAACAAAATTATTCATAAAAATGTTCAGATCTCTCCAAATGATTTGAAATGGATTCCTCCTTTCGATCTTACCCTCAAAAGGTGGTCTCAACTGATAAATTTGCTTACTCGTTTTAAAAACGTAGGCTATGAGGATTCAGATCTTAAAAAAATGCATTAGATTTGCTGCAATGTTCCTTATCTTCCTTAGAGGCATTTTTGTTAGATAGGCATAATGAAAATTTCGACAAACTGAGGCAAATTGAAATCAGTAATGACCAATTGAGGCATATTCTTTCTAATAAAATTAAGTCCTCCTCAAGTACAATAATAATGTCATTTATATTGCATTCCCAGTCTGCTTCATGCTATGAATTGATGAGAAAATTTTTCATTTTACCTACACAAAGGTATTTAAGATCTATTTTATCTTCGTTACAAATATCACCTAATTCTGATAATGGTAATCAAAATTATCTTTCGAATGTATATCGCAATTTTTCGATATTAGATCGTGTCGTAGTTCTGTTAATTAATTGATGAAATTCATATAAATTTCCGTTTGGATTATAGGTCGAAAAATATTATTGGGAGCGCGACTGTTCTTGCTGAACAATAAATCGAATAACAAATATCTACTATTCAGATTCATTATGATTGAAATTCTCAAGCACAGATATTCAATTTATTGACTAAGTAGGGTCAAATATTGTTTATTCCTTCGAAAATTTGCAGTTTTATATTCGCATCCCGCGCTATCGCATCGATAGAGTAGGCCTCCCGTCGACGTTTCAATGCGGCGGTGCCAAACTGTGTTCCAGGCTTTCTCTATAGACGGCTGTGGGCTGTGGTAGCACATATCTCAGCCCAATCAAATATATCTTCATAAGAGCGGTAGACCTCTCTAGTAACTTATAGACTGCCATGAGAAAAGCATACCGATTCTTTCGATTTTTTCAAAGGCCGGAAACTTCGTCTGCACAGCCAAATCTGAAATATTTTCAGTTAAAATCGTAAGTAGGTTCATTTGCTCCTGTAGTTATCATATTATATTCGAAATTATAGTCAAGAATCATTGATTTTAATATCTTTTTTTCGAAGAAAACAAAAAAAAGTTCGCAGCATGGGGTGACATTGTGACATCTCACAATGTTTTCCAAATAATTACATAATTATGATATGATCTTTAATTTTTTGCATGTAGACTGTGACCAAAATCTTGCCAGAATGCCTCAAACATATTATAGACGCTTGGGAGCAAGAGCTTACAGAAATCCCTTGTTGCTGAAAGAGCTGGTACAAGATATTTCAAAAAGGCTGCAGAAAATTTAAAAGCAGTTTAAGCTTTTTAAGAGCAACGAATAATAAAGAATTCCATTTTCCACTAGTTGAGGATTTTTGCGTGATTGACTACTGGCAACTAAAACAAATTTTGAAGAAAAGGAGGAAAAAAAGGGAAAATTTTTCATTTCAAGGCTTGCCTGATCACTTAGCAATTTTGTAATCCTAGAAAAATTTTGCAGTATGTACAGTTTGTGAGTGTGTAGTTTTATGCCTACTCTCATTCAATCTTAATATTAACTCTTATTTGAGCCCATTAGGTACATGTTTTCGTTCTTGTTCAGAATATTAATTTTTGTTTTCAATAAAAGTTGAAGTTAATTCATGTTTTTTTATCCAGAAAATATGAGCAGATACTTTTATTCAATTTTTAGTAGTTTCATACTCAAAAGGAAGGGGTATTATTGTGCTCTGATTCGAATAATGCGTTGTCACAATTTTACCCCTTGCTTTGGGTAAAATTGTGACTATTTCAAATTCGAAAAAGACTATATCAAAATAATTTTTTCAACAATATTATATTCTCATTGTGTACCGAAAGGAAAGATATCTACCGTGTATTTTTTTTCACCTTTTATCTGCTCAAGAAGTGTTTGAAAATGTGTAAAAACCTCAAAAACTGTCACAAAGTATCCCCGTTTTACGGTATACGTCTGTTTGCTCGGCCATAATAATACCCATTAATCACATGTGATTAATTGCAGTCAGATGCTTCATAGATTCAGCTCTTAAATTATATGCTTTAAAATTAATATTTCTTCAGTATTCTCAAATAGCCCAACTGACAAATATGGGTATACCTTGTCAATCGTGGACCTAATCTACTTTTATTACATCAATTAGCAATTTTTATCACAAAGTATACAATGACAAGTTCTCCAAATTTCCCATGTATCAACTTGACTTTTTTCTCATTTGTTTTGTAATAGAAGAGTCCTGTCCCAATCGTCAAATGTTAAAATCTTCAAGAAATATATTCAGGAGTCGTGAATGAAGTAAAGTATGCTACTCGAGTTCGAGTATAATGGCTGTTATTGGCTCGGTGACCACTCCCTTACCTTGTTCGCACTACGCTAGTAGTTTAGCCACTAGAAATTTAGTAGCGACTCAATCCAATCGTTCGCACTTTGTTCGAGTTAAGTTCATGAGTAGCGCTTTGTAATGAAAACGCACGTACTGACTGATTCGAGCGATTCGAAGTTACTAATGAACTCGAATAAACTGATCGGTTCGACCTATCTAGTTGAGCAGTGAAGAGTATCGCATGGTATGGTACTCTACTCGCCCGATACTAGAACCAATGGATCGACTCGATAAACTCACTAATCTACGACTAAATCTTGGTGTTCACAATTTAGTGACTAAATTTTTAGCTCGACTAAATACTAGCGTAGTCGAACAAGGCTCGTGGCTCAGAATTTAACTCGTGAATTAGCTATAGCTATAATTAAACGCTTGTGGCATAATATACTATTGTTATAATATCTTGAAAACTGCAATGAAGATTTGCATATTTCTCAGTGTAAGGACACTATCGATGGTCAAACAATGGCTGTAAGGTATTTATATAGTGCTATGTAAAGTCACCCGATTACAAAGGTGACTGACACAGCTTTTTAAACATTCAGAAGAAATATTCGGAGTAATCGTTGCTTCAATCCAGATAACACAAGATTCTGAGTAGGTTATACAGGATGTCCAGGCGATCAATAAATTATTTTTAGATTCTTCAGACCTGTGGCTATCCAAATATATCCCATGTAGTATGTATACCGATTTGGAAATTGACATCGAAAACATACGATATACAAGGCATCAGACAGAGAATTCTTCCCTCCAGTTGAACAGATGAATAGGCGAGATAATCAAGTGCGATAACTGAATGAATTCAACTGTCCCACTGCAATAATCTTGTCTTGTCTCTCTCTTATCGCAGTATGGTAGGGAACCCGCACTGCACGTATAGAATTTTTAATTTGTCAGGCTGCCCGTAATACTCGATTCAAGTATTTACTGTTGCCTACCATACCAAAGAATTACGCTCCTCTAAACGATAAGAGAGAGACAAGACTAGAATAATGAAGTAAGACAACTGAATTCAGTGTGTTACAGCAAGTGATTGTCTCGACTGTTCATCTGTGCAACTGGAGGGAAGAATTCTCTGTCTGATGCATGGGCCGGAATCTCCCTTGCTAAATTCGTTACATTCTGTTGCGAGTGGTGGGGGGCAGTTAGTTAGGTTGCCACTCGTGTGAGGTCTCAGGCGTCACAATTTCGAAGAATGTTGTTTACAAACTTCGTAACGCCATATTGAAATTGATTCCAGCGTTCAACGTGTTCACCGTTTTTTTTTTATTCGCAATATTAACTTATAATTAGAATAATGACGCTAATATGCTATGTACCATTATGCACAAACACATGCGTAGATTTCCGAGAGATAAAGCGGTGAGTATTTAGCTATTTAGAAAATGGATAATTAATATTGGACGTTCGGATATGGTTAGTCAGCAGGTGGACATCCTGAAAAAAAAAGAAAATATTCAATATTCATTTTGGGCCAGAATGTATTTTCCCATTTAAAAGGAACCATTCTTTTTTGAGGGAAGGTTCAATACCAACATTGTTTCTACCTAATAATGCATCTGAGACTTCAGGTGAGTAATTTACATGTTTACACCTAAATTCAATTCTTGAGCTTTTCACATATCTACATAAAAAATGAATGAAGTAGCATCACGTTAAAGTACTCAGCATATACAAATAATATTCACATATCTGAATGTATTCAGGTCAAGACATTAACAACGATGAAGAAGAACTTGGTTTTGAAGTCCATTCCTCGGCTCAAGAGGATCGAATAATGACAACGCTGAAGAAGAACCTGGTTTTGAAGATTTTGGGCATCACATTATAGAGATGGATGGTGAAGAAATGGGCAGATTTTTACCAGGTAGGATATCAAATATGATAGTATTTGTTTTGAAAAGTTTCGTGCTCCTGAGCTGTTCCAGTGCTTGTGCGCAACTAGTGACAACCCGTATTTTGAGTCACTCAGGAACACGAAACTCTTCAAAACGAATAGGCTATTTGCAATATTGAGAGCTACTTTTATATTTGGAAGCAAAATTCTTCTTGGATGTTTAATGTTTTTTTTCTAGTGGCCTTCGAAGTGGAAATTGAGAATGAAGACCAAGGTCTATTAGAGGAACCTGAATATCTAGAGGACAATTTTGAAAATGTTGATGTTTCAAATCTGTTTGGACACACAGGTGAAGTATCAGGTTCGTACTGATATACAAGAACCTGATATGGTTTGTTTTCTACAGGTGGTCGAAGAAAGCGATTCAGTTTGTTATTCAATGTTTCTTAGACTAGGAAAGTTGCAGAACTTTCAGAAGATGTAAGACATATTTATAAAATAGCTTCCGTTCTTTGAAGTAATAAATAAAATAGATAAATAAATAAAATAAAAGTGAAAAGATTAGAAAATGAAATAGTATCATTGAAACAATTTATCAGGGAAGTAGAAAGCGACTTTCTTAACATTGATTTACTTAGAGGCAAGTTGAACGCACCAACACATACTTTTCTTCTGTCACCAATTAGTTGCATATACTCCTGTTATTCTTGGAAAATGAAGCTGTCTGTATATATCATTGTAAATAATATTGTTAATTTCCTCAATCGAGACATTTTGTACATATTATGTAATTTTTTTCAAACAATTCACAGCTATAATTCAAAAATTCATTTCCCTCTCATATTTTATTCAAGATTAATATTGTGTCGATATTCTTCAATGTTGCATATACTCCTGTTATTCTTGGAAAATGAAGCTGTCTGTATATATCATTGTAAATAATATTGTTAATTTCCTCAATCGAGACATTTTGTACATATTATGTAATTTTGTCAAACAGTTCACAGCTATAATTCAAAAATTCATTTCCCTCTCATATTTTATTTGAGATTAAAATTGTGTCGATATTCTTCAGTGTTGCATATACTCCTGTTATACTTGAAAAATTAAGCTTTCAATACATATCATTGTAAATATTATTGTTGATTTTCTCAATTGAGACATTTTATACATATTATGTAAATTTTTTCTAACAATTTATAGCCATAATTCAAAAATAATATAGAACTTGTTTATTGTGAATATTTCTGATGTTAACAATACCTAATTTTCTCATTATTACATTTAATTTTTTTTATAATTGGTATTTTAGTAATCTAATTCATCTATTGATATTTTTGTATATAATGATATTTCAATACAGCTCATTACTTTTAAATGATAAATATTTATATTGTATCTGATATACATATATTTAATAAAATTGTTTTGATCGTAAATTTTCTTATAATTTCTTTCCTAAAACCATTTTCCTTATACCATAATTCTTGATTTCTCATACTTCTTGTGAAATCAAGAATTATAACATCAAGTTTTCAATTCAGTAAAAATATTTTCAGTACAGGGGCTAGGCGGGCACGTACTACATAAATTTAAATTTGCCGCCAAATACGCACAGGGTCCAAAGTCCAAAGTTGCCACTTGTATATATATGTATAAGAAAGAACAAGAATTTAGCACTGAGATTCCCATCTATAGTATATTTTATCTATGGTCTGATGCATCGTATATCGTATATTTCAGATGTGAATTTCCAAACCTGTATATAACCATTGTTTAAGGAGAAACCTTAAACAATGATATTGTGATTAAATTCCTTAATATAGTTATAATTTTAAAGGACATGCAATTAAAATAGTTTTTACACTCCAGAAGTGATTTTTCTAAAAATATTAATAATAATATTTTCTAAAAATATTAATAAAAATATTTTTAGAAAAATCACTTCTGGAGTGTAAAAACTATTCTAATTGCATGTCCTTTAAAATTATAACTATATTAAGGAATTTAATCACAATATTTATCCTTGAAAAAGGTAATAAAATTTACCGAAAGCTTGGATTGAAATAAAAGTGTTTCACATTTCCTAAGACCAGGATATCCTAATAAAGCTTCCACCAAACAACCGTATAAATTAACTATAGTCCGTTCACGACAGTTTGAGCCGTCGGTTGGTCATGGAAATTTGGCATATTCCAATGTGTATATTGAAATTTCAGGTTATGTTGTTTATTTTCTTGTCAGATTGATACGCAATGTTGTCAATATTGCATAGAGTTCTCTAATAACTCGCAAACTCGTCAGACGAGGCCGGGTACATTCGGCAACGTTGACTTTATTTTACGTTATGACAGCAAATACTGACAACTTCAGATGAATAAACAAATGCCTACTATGCGCCCAAGTTTAATTGAACGGACTGAAGCCATTGTTCCTTAAAACATAGATACGAGAAGAAGAACGATAATTCAAATTTGAACATCCTGAGAGCTTTTTTTATTTTATTCATTTTTGAACCCAACATCCACGTTCTTTTTATCATCATTAGTGGCAGACAATTGCTTAGGAATTCAATCATTGGCTCCACAGCCTACTGGTTTGTCGTGTATCGGGCGTACAAGACTTTTTCAAATTTTATATTCTAATGATCTCCGCAAGTCTTTGAGTCTTTGTTAGGTAAGCTCATTATAAAGTTTCAAAATATCCATAAAATTTGATATCTATAACTCTAGAACATTCCGCGACCATATAATGTTACCCAAGTCTTCTTGAACTAATTTCTTTCAGACAGCTCTGCAAGCATTATATTTACTACTTGTTCGAATAATTTCTGCCGATATAGGATGTAGGTACAACAGAGTGTGTTGAATAAGTCTCACTGAAATTTTTCTTGGTTGAAATTGAAACAAGAATATACAAAAAAATCTTTATTAGAAAAATAAAAACATACAGATACAGATACTGTGAATTCGTATACAATAAATGCATTTCGGTTTCATCTGAACATTCGTTCAATTGAATCTCCAAATATACAGATCCAGGGATGTAGGGCTCCCGAATCCAATTATTTTCTATATATATCAAATAAAATGCCAAGTCTAAAATCCATTACTACGGTTTTTTAATGAAGGTTCACAGTCTTAACTAATTGTAGATGAATATCATCTATCTCTAACGGCTTTATAAGAGATACACAAAATTTTCCTTCTCTAAATGAAGTTCTGGACTACATTGGCAGTGATTATCACAGTTTTCATCCATTTCTTCAAACTCATTGAACACTAATCTGATAATTGGGACGTATTCATTGAAGCAGAATTCAGTATAATCACAAAACGGTTTTCTTCAATTACGAGCCTCATAATTCTGCAAAAATATGTATTAATGAATAATTATGATTGATTAAATAGACACTCACCTCTTGGGCAATATTGTGTAAATTATCGGACATGATTTTACCAGTTTCTTTGACTAAACTGTGGAAAATACCTCTCGTATTTTGCAGCAATTCATATGGATGACCAAATTCGGAGACACTCCCTGCATTCATCACTAATACTTTATCCGAGTCCATGATGGTGTGTAATCGATGTGCAATGGTTAAAACAGTGCATTTTGCGAAATTTTTCCTTATGGCTGTTTGAATGAGAGCATCCGTTTGGGGATCAACATTAGCCGTTGCTTCATCAAGAACCAAAATTTTATTATTTCTCACAATTGCCCTAGCTAGGCAAACAAGCTGCCTTTGGCCTACACTAAAGTTAGAGCCACCCTCTGATATCAATGTATTCAACCCTGAGGGAAAATCTGATATTACTTTTTTCAACTCCACGTTATCCAATGCATCCCAGAGTTTTTCATCATCATGCTCATCAAACGGATCCAAATTTTTCCTCAGTGTGCCAGAAAATAAAACAGGTTCCTGTGGAATGATTGATATTTTAGATCGCATGCTCTCCAGAGTTATTGTCTTCGTATTAATCCCATCTATAAGAATTTGTCCTTCGATGTCACTCAACAAAAATAATGCAGAAATGAGCGAAGATTTTCCGGCTCCGGTTCTTCCGACAATACCGATCTTCTCCATTGGATTGACTACGAATTTAAGATTCTTCAGAACGTAGGGGGATGTGGGAGAATATTTGAGAAAGACATTATGAAATTCTATCTTTCCGTTCTGTGGCCAAGATTCGGGAGATTCAGTTCTATTCAAAACTGGTTCTTTCTCCACTTCTGTGTATTCAACAACTCTTTCAACTGAGGTCATCTGGTTCTCCAATTCAGACCACTGTCTCATTCCCCACTGGAACATTCCTGTTAATCCAATAGCTTGGGTGATAGCCAGACCGACGTTGCCACCATAGGTTTCTGAAAAAATTTCCTTATTCTGAAAAGGGTTTTTTATATTATTTGTATTATGTTTGATCAGCATTAATCAAAACGCTTCAGTCTATAGTATACAAGGTATCCCGAAAAGACCACGTCAAACGAAAACGGAAAGTAGATCAGAATAATTAACCTGATGTGAAAAAATCGAAAGACTTCTGGTTTTCGAGATATTCAATGGTTTATGGAAATGTTGAACTTGAACATTTAAAATTATTGAAATCTTGCCAAAGTTTCAATTGAATACTTTTCGATTAAATATTTTTGAATGATTACTTCAATGTATGCAATGAAAAATAGCTCAAAATATCATACAGGGATTCTGTAGTTATTTTTGTATCAAGTGTTTTTTTCATGGCACATGAAAATGTCAATTCCTCACAGAGTGGGAAACTTTTCAACGTAATATGCAGGAAAGGTCTAATGCCTTTTTTTACACCACGTCCGATAGGAGTCAGTGAAAAAAACCTTCCTTCAAAACATGAATTTTAAATAATTTTTTCAGAATTCCTGTATGATATTTTGAGCTATTCTTCATTGAATAAATTGAAGTCGTCATTAAACAATATTTAGGGAAAAAACTGATTCGAAAAGTAGGTATTCGATTTATCTTTGGCAAGAGTTTAAGCATTTGCTTTGGTCGAATGAAATGAATATACTGAAGGTGGTTCATTTTAAGTATGATAACATTTGAAATTTTTTTATTGTGTAGAAGCTAGGGTTGAAATTTTGCAGCTATTACAGTCGGACAGTTTCTGAAGTAACAGATTTTTCGATTTTTTTCGAAGGTTTTCGTTGACGAAATTTACAAAAGTCATTTCATCGTGATAAATAAGCAGCTGAACACAAATGTTTCAGTCGATCGCATTTCTAGTTTGTATATACAGAGTGTCTACTTTTGTAAACCAAATTTCAAGGGGGGGATAAAACGAGTGATTTCCAATAAAAAACGTCATATAACACTTTCTAGATTTCACGACAAATTTCGAGTTATCTCTATAAAATGATCATAATTTAGTTTTTCTTGTAGTCTCATCATTTTGACCACATATTCGGAAAGGGCAATAAATTTGATACAAGATAAATGGGTTTGGGTGCAGAAAAAAACTCTTATTGGCGAGCATGGTAAGAAGAAGATTATCACGATTCTGAAGTCAATAGAATTAGTCCTGTTTTTTTCAATTAGTGTGAAGATATCCACACATTTCCAGCCACAGTTTCTGACGTAGGGACTGTCCAATTAGGTATAGGCTGAAATTCGTAGGCAACGTTGCCAAACTTCAGATGAATTTCAGGATATAATTAATTTTACGTTTCAAGATCGGTTGATGAAATAATTTAGGTTTAGATAATAATAAATTCAAAAAATTCATGCCTTAGGTCAGAAAGTAGTGGATGGTTATTGAATATTATCATTATGAATTCTCAGTACGAAAAAGGGCCCGACCTACAGCATTTTTGGATTTTAATGCACTACTGCGAATATTTCCGAAGAAAAAGTGATGAAGTAGTGATTTTTAGGAATCTTTTGGAATTTCGCGGAAGACATCATCATGGATTCATGATTTCGTCGCTCTCATTTTTATTGGGATTTTCGCTCATTTATCCGTTGGGGGTTGTTGTGTATAGATTTTTTGCCAAATTGAAGAGGAAAATGTCATCACATGAGGACCAAAATAAGACTTCATTGCCTTTGCGTCGAACATTTTCAAGAATGTTCAAATGTTTTCAAAAGAATTGAAATCCTGATTTGGATTGAGATTTTCGCTCATATATCCATGTTAAGGGTTGACCACTATCAGATTATGGCCTTTCGTCGAACATTCTCCAAACAATTTAAATCCTGATTTTTGTTGAGGAAACCAGACATTTCATCTGTTAGACAGATGCATTTCATCCAATATATTATACCTTTTTGTGGATAAAGTATAGTTTGCTACTCGCGTATAATGTCTGTTATTCGCTCGTTGATATAGGCATTTTTTTGTCTCCTCAAACAATAATATAGGCTACTCGCCTACGTCTCGTAGCCTGAACTTCATCTCATGAATGAAAGCTGTCATTATACGCCTTTTGCATAATATACTATTGTGCAGAGCGATGATTCTAGGAACAAGCGCGTGAAAGGTAGATGTTCTGGTAATCAGTGGGTCGACGCTTTCGATTAAACCGGATCTCACTTACAATTTATTATTTAATTTACATCGACAGATGAACTTTTGTCTCTGCGATAGTTTTCTAGAATAAAAATTATTACGAATCATTGTTTTTCATCAACAACATACCTGAGCCTATGAAAAGAACTGTAACGGTCACGAATCCTACGTAGAGAACACATTTCAAATCAAGCCAGAAACCAAAGCTTCTATTGCATCCTAGGAACAGGTAATATGCGGAACTGTGGAGATTTTGATGATTGTCGAACTCTATGGTCAAGATATCTTGAGCACCAAAAGCTCTGATCGTGGTTAAACCTTGTAGTGTTGCTGAAAGGTGTGCGAACACGGGACTTCGAGCTGAAAACAATTTATTTCATTATTATAATTTAACTATTTTAATGATTGATTTATTTTATTAGATCTTATTTGAGTAAGAGAGTTTTAGCTCAAACTGATATATTCTGAGCTCGCTTCTAGTAAAACTGCCTTGAAATACTGCATGGAAAATAAATGATTTATTCATCTTACTTGTTCCTTCCATTCGCTTGATATTTCTGCTACTGGCTAAGTAAATATATCTGAAACAGTAGAACCAAGCCAAAATGATGAATGTTGGTATCAAAATCCAAGGACTCACAGTAGCAATCACTATAGTAGTTGCAACCACACCAATACCAACCTGGAAATTTTCTATTTTAATCATTCGAAAATAAAATCGAACTTTGCGGCTACTCTATAGCATTGTTCCTCACACAATGTCTATAGTTACAGTATAAAACTAGTGATGATTATTATTTTGTCCGTATGTCTGTTTATTTCGGATTCCGTTGTCAATGAAAATTCTGTCTGGCTGGCCGTGAACTCTATAACCCTCGAGCAGATCATGTTGGGGTTTGAGATTTCGAGAGTTGGTTCGAGTTTCGAATGCCGCGGTTAAGTTCATTAACGGACCAAATCTGTCCAGTAGTTTCGCAGTTATTGATACATATTTGAAATTTTTTTTCATTTTTCCATATTTTCGAAAGCACATGTCCGATCATTGATATTTTGATATTTCGAAGGAAAATAATGACCCGCCGCAAATTTCTGCAAAATTTGTAGAGAACGTGGTATTAGAAGATCCGATTAATATCAAACCTGATATTTAGAATGAAGACAGCGACGAGAATATTTGAGCTGAATTTCGTCCGAATCTCGTCATTTAATATTTTCGAAAAAAATATTTTTCTGTCTCGTAAAACGAACTCAGAAGGTAGGTATTAAAAGCCCTGAGCCTTAGTGGCCGAAACGGTAGAGATTCCGCCTTCCATGATTGGGGTCATGGGTACGATTTTCGCCATAGAATGAGATTTTTGCGTTCATTTTTAGTTTAATAATAAGAATTGGAATTCAAAGCTCCTGTGTTTATGTGTACATTAGGAAAACGATTAATCAAATTTCAATATCCTAAGGGCTATTGGTTCCATTTTATTCATTCATGAATTCGCCTACATCCGACTTGGAATTTTCAGGGTAGGTTTAAGATTTGAGAAGGAAAGATGAATTCATGAATGAATAGAACTTTCCTAGTCGTGAATCGTGAATCGAATCGATTACTAGTCCGACGTTCTAACCCACTGAGCCACAGCACATACAACAAATTCAAAAATTTGTCAGGCCAATTATGTGGCAACATAATGATGTTTTCAGAGAAAATGCTTGGTTGAAGCCGAAATCTCTTCAACCCTAGGCGTAGGGGCTATCGCGCATAAATTTTCAATAGGGATTAGGAGTGAGATTAACCTCGATTGAAAGATCACTTCTCCCTCTACATGAATAATATGGTTTGTAAATTTTATTGATTCCTTGAACTAGTTACAGGAAGAGACAATCCGAAAACTTGCACAGCCAATTATACAATGTATACATATGTCCCGACAAGGATGTTTCCAAAGAAAAAGCCGGTCAATCTTAAAAGGCAGGGAAACATATTTCGAGCAGAAATGTTAGCAAAATCTCCTCAACCTAGGTGTAGCGACTATCCCCTCTAAATTTTTCATAGGAAATTGGGGGTGAGCTAAATTGGACGACAGTATGTCACTCTACATAATACTATAGTATTATATAGCAAATTTTAGGTGACTCTCTCAAGTGTTTGCAAGACATTCATACTCACTGTACTATTCTCTCGTAAATTATCTTTTGTACGAACGACCCACACTTGAAATACAATACTAAAAAAGAGTGCTACTTACGGAAGCATTCATCTTCATCACAAAAACTAGGCCACATGTGTACACCGATTTATCACCTGCTTAAAAAGCGAAAATACGCATGTTGTTAGTCATTTGAGCAATATTTGCATGGTTCTAGTTGAATACTATTTGCAAACTGTAGTGTTCATGTGGAGAGACATATTGTCTTCCAGTTAAGGTATAGCTCACCGTCTATTACCTATAAAAATTAAGGAGATTTTGACTTACAATTCTGCTAGAAACATGTCCCCATACGAATAAAAATAGACCCTATTTCGGCATTTTCTCGGAAAACATCCTTGTCGAAATATAATTGGCCTTTAAAATTCTCAAATTTTCAGCTCCTGTAACTACTTCAAGGGCTCAATAAAAATTTGCAAAACATAGTATTCATGTGAAGGGACCAGTGATCTTTCAATCGAGGAATAGCTCACTCCATATTTCCTATTAATAATTTAGGGATGACTGCCGCAACCCCAAGGGATGAGCAGATTTTGGCTTACAATTCTGCTTAAAACATGCCCTCCTACGAATAGAAGTTGACCTGGTACTGCATTTTCTCTAGAATCATCCTTGTCGTGACATAATTGGACTGGCAAGTTTTCAAATTGTCACCCTGTTTAATCTGAAATCATTTCGAATATAATCTGTTCATAAAGTAAATACTCACTTGTATAGTATCTATTATTGCTGCAGGCAACAGCTCATCTATAGCACCCATATCTTTAGAGAATCTGTTTAGAATTCTTCCAGCTGAATTTGCATTAAAGAAGTGCATTGTTGCGTTGACGACTTTCGAAAACATATTATTGTGTAAATTCTTGGATGCTTTCATACAGAGTTTGAAAAATGTGAGAGATCTTGTTATGGTCACAGTTATTATAGAAATTATTAAGGATGTATAAATTATCACACACGTTTGTCTGGTGAACTCTATATTGAATATTCCTTTAGGGGCCGTGAGCGTCGAATTATAAAGAGCTTCGTCCAAATAAATATTCATTGTTTCTAGCTCTTTGCGTTTCTGTTCCAAGTTTACCCTGGAAATAAAGCACACGTTTAAATAATTATTACTGACTGCAACTTTTGGTTACATAAACAAAAACAAGTGGTTCAACTTCGACAGGAAATATTGGATTTTGTAGCTATATTAGATTTGATTTTCACTCACCAATAAGTTATGAAATAATCAGCACCACTAGCACTCAGCTGTGCTAAAATAAAGAAAATTATTAGAACTAATCCAATGAAGTAATTACTTCCAGCTCTCAAATAGGTCTTATAGACTCTGCCAGAAATGGATCCTTTCTGCACACTTTCAATTTGAACAATAGGCTCGTCTTGTATATCATCTTGGTTTTCCATAACACTGAATTTCTTTTTTCTTTTCTTGATGAATTTTTCTTCTTCTTCATCGTTATCTTCTATGGGTATTTCACCTTTGAATAATTCTGCAAATTCTTTTCCACTATCCAGGATATCTTGGAAGGTACCTTCAGCTTCCACTTTGCCGTTTTCCATCAAATAAATTCTATCAACATTTGCAAGATATTGAATTTGATGGGTTACTAGTATTACTGATTTGTATTTTAGGTACCCGCAGATGCAATTTTCGAATAGCTGTTTTCCAACATGCGAATCTACCGCAGATAAGGGATCGTCAAAAATATATATGTCTGCATCTCTATATATTGCTCTTGCTAAGTTTATTCTGGCCCTTTGCCCTCCACTCAAGGTCACCCCTCGATCACCCACTAAACTTTTATCGCCATAAGGAAATAAACTGAGATCTTTCTCTAGAGCGCATACTTTTAAGACTTCTTGGTATTTGATCGGATCGAAGATATCACCAAACAAGATATTCTGTTGAATACTTCCAGCAAATAACCAAGGTTCTTGTGAAGCATAAGATATATTTCCCACTATTTCTAGTTTCCCAGAACTTATAGGCAATTCTTTCAGGATCATATGTATCAAACTAGTCTTTCCACTACCAACTGGTCCAATCACAGCAACCAACTGATTAGAAGTTATGTTTAGAGTTATATTATCCAATGTATTCTCAGAAGCATTATAGGTCCATTTAGCGCAAGCTTTCTCCAGGTATACACCAATGTCTCGTGTGGAATTTTCAGTGGCAGTAATCCATTTCAATTTGCTCTTACCGTCTGATTTCTTCTTCTTAGTTCTGGATTTTTTCTTCCTGACTCTGTAGTCATCAGTAAAATATGATTCATCGTATTGCAAGAAGGTTTGTATTCTTTCGATGGATACATTTGCTTCTGCAATTGCTGTAACCCCCAGTGGAAACCAAGTTGTGACTGCTTGTTTCAGAATACCGTAAAAAGAAGTTATCACGAAGACGTACTCTGCTGTTGGAGAATACCCAGAAAGAACGTGGCCTAATACGCAGAGGAATATGGCTGTTCTATTGATGAACATGTAGAAAGACATCTGTAGAGCTTTCAAGTAGGATGCGTTTCTTATATGATGAATTTCGGAACTGAAACATGAAGAATAGTTAGGAATTAGGCCGGTGATATTCCTGTGAAAATTATTTGTTTGAATCATTTAAAGTTGATAAGTTCTTAATTTTAATTTTTGAGCGCTCGTTCTACTTGAACGAGAGCTATAGCGTAGTCGCAAACGATAGGCTTCGACTCCCTGATGAAAAATCCGTCAAACTCAATTTGGTCTGTGGGGCCGGCCGGCCGTCCTGCCGTCCGGTTGTTTTTTCTTATTCTCGAATTAAATTTGATTGTTGTGACGAACTATCTCGCTTTGAATCTATGGGAGATATTGCTATTGGGATTTGGATAAATCACCACTTGGTAATAAAACTGCTTCATTCGATAATAGAAGGGATTTGTCATGGCAAAGGTCCAAATCTATGTCAATGACTAGTTTGTGGTGAGAAGGATGTGTCTGCATAATTTGGATCTGTTTTTCTTGTGATTTCAAAATACGAAATCACACTATATGACACTATTGCAAGTTGATGAATATGTACAGGGTGGGCATATTAGATGTTTTAGTACTACAACTTTTAAACCAGAGGAGATAGACAAAATCTGATACCCGCTTCTCGATCTTTTTTCTGAGAAACTAACAAAAGTAGTATTCATTTTTCGCTACTTTCTTTGTTTTCGAGTTATAAGCGAAAATTGGAAAAGTGGCGATATCGAAAAACATTCATATCTCCGCTAATACTGATGATAGAGCTCTGAAATTAAACATTATAGAGGCACTTTTTTACGTAGAATCCAATGGCGTGCTCGTCTTTTTCGCACACATCTAATTACGAAGCTATGACCCAAAGTTATGGCACAAGATTATTTGAATTGTTTCCCAGAAAGAATTCAACCGCACAAGTCAATATTCAGACGACTCAAGAGCAATTTGATTGAACATGGAAGTTTCGAAAAGAAAAGACCAAAAGGTATAATATACCTGACGAAGAAGACACTGTATTGAGTGTAATTGGTACTGTATCTATAAATCCGAATATTTCGAGTCGTCAAATAGAAAAAGAAACTGGTATCACAAGAAGGCGAGCCTTGAAAATATTGAAAAAAATAAATTCCGACCCTATACCTATATGAAACAACATGCTCTCCGACCTAGAGCTCCTGCAGGTCGGTTAGAATTTGCCACTGGTATTTGGAGAAAGTAGAAGAAGACCCGTCGTTTTTGAGAAGGTTATATGGTCGGACGAAGTTCATATAAGTAGCGCTGGTATTTTTAACAGACACAATGAATATTTTTGGTCAGACATTAATCGAGAGAGGAAATATTTACTTTCAACAAGATGGTGCCCCACCCTCACACAGCAGAAATATCAGTCAAAAATTGACAAACAACTTCGGCAATAAATGGATAGGAAACCAAGGGCCATGAGATGGCCGGCTCGTTCACCTGATTTGCCACCATTGGATTTTTTTCTGGGGACATATTAAAGATAAACTTTATAGGAATGGTCACGATAACATAAATGAACTCAGAAATGACTTCCTAAGCTGTTTGAGCACAGTTTCACAATATTCATCTATTTAATACGGTACGAAGTATAGAGAAAAGGTGTCGGCTGTGCATTGCTGGATGGTCAACGATTTGAGCGTCTTCTGTGAAACTTGATCCTCATTCTGAATTATTACCTATTGATTTATTATTTTGATCACTATTAAGTATTGAAAAATATTTTTCCTTTGTTGCTTTTCTAATTAAATTGATGACTTTAATCATATCTATATATGCGTTATTTTATATGCGATCTGAATATATTTCTTCTGGAGAGCAATAAATAATAACTTTGAAGGAATTAGTTGAAAGCATAGAAATAATGAGATTGACGGAAGAAGCTCCATTTTTCTGTGCTCATCATCAATTGAAACCAGTGGCGGCTCGTGGGTGAAAAAAGAGGTGAAGAGCTAAACAAGCAGAAAAATCTAGAATAACATCTTTTTTATGTAAACTCACCTATTTTTTGTTTATCAGGTCCAACCTTCGGTCCTTTAAAATATCATATGTTTGTTTGTTAGTTGAATTAAAAGTTTTCTTTTTGAATGGAAATATTGGCCAAAGAGGAAAGCCTTTGTTGAGATACAGAATTTCTTAAATAACCAATTGTATTCCGAAAACCAAGATGATTTGAAATTAATATTATATGATTGCCATTTTTCATTTCTTTTCTTGTAGAAATTTTCAAGTTAATAGTAGGCCGACTTTCATTTAAGATGTCCTTTTTGTCTTCGTCTTTCCAACGATGAAACGGAGTTTTCTATTAAACTGCACACAATGTCATTATGGGGTTCATTTTAATATCGAAGCCGAAGCACTTAAAGTAATCAACGGTCAGACGTTCTCACTGGAGGCGACGCGCGAACAGTAAAATGTAACAGGTGCAGACTGCAGAGGGTTACTGGAGCTCTTCACTACAGCGAGAAAACGTAATAGAAAGCCCCGGTGACGTCACCCGTTACCATAGCAACGCAGTCTACTTGAGCGATCGAGGTGCAAGTTCCGTGACAAACCTCTTCACTCGATGCGGCAACCGACAAGATATTTATAATGAGTTTCGTGATTCGATAATAATCTCGATAATAAACGTCTCCTGAGTTCTGGCATGGAGCTAATGAAACGATTAAGTTATTGTATAAATAGTGAATAATAATTATCATCCTCAATGAACATTTTAGGTGACCCTGACCCTAGGAATTTTTAGGTGAAGAGCCACTTCACTCCCTTCACCTGAAAAGCCGCCACTGATTGAAACCATAGAAAATATTGAGACTCAGATGAAAATAGGTTTTTGACCATTTTCTATACTGATATTGATACAAACCATACAGTTATAAAAAAATCTGGTATTCCCATTTAAAAAAAATATAAACTTTGGGTCATAGCTTCGTAATTAGATGTGGTGCGAAAAAGACGAGCACGCCACTGGATTCTACGTAAAAAAGTGCCTGTATAATGTTTTAATTTCAGAGCTCTATCATCAGTATTAGCGGAGATATGAGTGTTTTTCGATATCGCCACTTTTCCAATTTTCGCTTATAACTCGAAAACAAAAGAAGGTAGCGGAAAATGAATACTACTTTTGTTAGTTTCTCAGAGAAAGAGATCCAGAAGTGGGTATCAGATTTTGTCTATCTCCTCTGGTTTAAAAGTTGTAGTACTAAAACATCGAAATATGCCCACCGTGTACTCTTAAAGGTTCAACACTGAGCACCTCTAGGAATGTGCCTTTGGCGGAAATCTGAAGTACAGGTTATCGTATGGTTTATACTATGATACAGGCCATATGAAGTGTAAATAACATGAAGCATTTCATATAAAAAGCTGTCAGCAGATAGATGGTTGACTCAAAAACAGCCAATTTGAAAGAATAGTCGTATTCAAGTATAATTTCGGACAGGAAGACCTCGGTCGTTAGCCCTTTGAATGTTTCAATAAGTATAATTTCATCTAGAATGAAAATACAATATTACATCATTACTTTGCCGTAGACCATTACGAAATGACTACTGTTCACCCACAAAAAAGGGAATTGAAACGTTCCTAGTCAAACATTACATACATTACAATTTTATGAAGTTTTTTGCTTGGATTGAAATCTTTCTGTGTTAAAGAAAAATCTTTATATTGTAACATCTGAGAGAGATTCGAGGGATCAGATATTTAATTTGGTAATATTTCTTTCGAATCAGCATCTGAAAAAAACTAATTGTTGAATTACCTTCTAGCCATTTCAACGAGCTTGACAAAAGCTTTTTCCCAGGCATACATCTGATAACTTGGATACCATTGATGATTTCACTCATTAGGCGTACTCTTTCATCTGTTCTGGAAGCAGTTTTAAGTCTACATTTTGAGGGAACTTTGCCCATGTACACTGTGAAATAAATATTTATAAATTTTGTGGTGATTTAATGAATCATAATTTCTTATCGAAGATATACAGGGTTTTCCTTTTAAGTTGGCCTATTAGACGTTTTAGGAGAATTAGTGAATATTTCGTTCTGAAATTTAGGTGCAGTCTTGAGGCTGAAGGAACTCTTCGCCTAAAATATTTTCAAGTCGACAGTGTTGCCACGTCTATCTCAAACGCATATCTGCTTTCTTATTTCAAATGGAACTACCTATATTTTCATTTATGTATCGATTCAATACCAAATTTGCAGTATAACCCACTTAAAAAAATTTCTCTCTGCTATGCACTGTTGCCAAGTTATTCACAAATTCCTGGAAATTTTGACATTTACATTGCCAGTTGGAAAATGCAATATCTCGATTATTTTTTATGCGAATGGAACCAAACTTAGCAGTCCCATAGTAAATACTACATGCATTCATGTGGTATATTCAGTATTTTGATACATCGTAAGGTTTTCGGAGATATTTCTGCAAAAATGTAAATTCAAAATTGAAATATTTCGAGATTTTCAAATGGCAACCTCATATTTATTTTACAGCATTCGATTCGAAATGAAAAATCAATGGCAGTCTCCTTTTACACTATTATTTATTTTGGATAGTTTTCGAATGAGATGAAAAGTACTGAAATTTTTCAGTATTTATAGTTCATGATCTATGGTACTGTTTACGATGAAATGGTTCTTTGATAAAGGTGTGAATATTTGATAGATTCTATGGTTGAAATCATAAAAAGTATTCGATGATCATGGATGTCATAGAAAAAAGTTTACCCATATTATTCGAACACACGATTCGGGTTGTTTCACAATTCACGGGAAATGCCAAAAATTTATTGAAAGGACTGTAGGACCTCTTTCACAATCGTTATTCACATTTAGGAAGAATGACTTGAGAGAAATTCCGAAAATTGTTTAGGCTTTCTGTAATCCTGGCCTTATGTTCACTAATTATTTATTTTGGACAGTTTTCAAATGAGATGAAAAATACTGAAATTTTTCAGTATTTATAGTCATGTTCAATAGACATAATGCTGTGTGATTATAGTGAATTATCGGAATGAATCCTATTGTTGAGGTCATGAACATAGGGCCAGAATTACAGAAAGCCTAAACATTTTTTGGAATTTCTTTCCGATCATTCGTGCTAAATGTGAATAACGATTGTTAAAGGTCCTACAGGTCCTTTCAATATTTTTTTGGCATTTCCCGTGAATTGTGAAACAACCCGAATCGTGTTGGAATAATATGGTTAAACTTTTTTCTATGACATCCATGATCATCGAATACTTTTTATGATTCCAACCATAATATACTTCAAAGATTCACGCCATAATCATAGAACCATATCATCGTAAACAGAACCATAGGTCATGAACTATAAATACTGAAAAATTTCAGTATTTTTCATCAAAATTCGAAAACTATCCAAAATAAATAATTAGTGTAAAAGCCAAAAGGAGACTGCCATTCATTTTTTTCATTTCGAATCGAATGCTGTAAAATAAATATGGGGTTGCCATTTGAAAATCTCGAAATATTTCAATTTTGAGTTTCACATTTTTGCAGCAATATCTCCGAAAAACCTTACGATGTATCAATCAAATACTGAATATACCACATGAATGCATGTAGTCTTTACTATGAGACTGCTGAGTTTGGTTCCGTTAGCATAAAAAATAATGAATAACTTGGCAACAGTGCATAGCAAAGAAATTTTTTAAGTGGGTTATACTGCAAATTTGGTATTGAATCGATACATAAATGAAAATATAGGTAGTTCCATTTGAAATAAGAAAGTAGATATGCGTTTGAGATAGACGTACGTGGCAACACTGTCGACTTGAAAATATTTTAGGCGAAGAGTTTCTTCAGCCTCAAGGCTTCACCTAAAATTTCAGAACGAAATATTCACTAATTCTCCTAAAAACTTCTAATAGGCCAACTGAAAGGAAAACCCTGTATACGGGGTGTCCCAAAAATAACACGCGAAAAGTGACACTGGAGATAGATGGCATTAAGTCTATCAGATATCATCAACATGACCTTTGTTAAAAATCTCCAGTTTTCGGTCTTTTATCGCCTAGCATTGTTAGAAATTATTTCAGACTCATGTTTTTCTTTTACCAAGGCTATCCTGAATAGTTACTTTAAACAATGAAGTAATAACGTCACTGAGAACTAGAACAAAAATCCTTCAAAAAATGTCTAACTTGTTGTATTTTATGCCAAAATTAAAACGTTAACTTAAGTTTGACTGACTGCTGTGTATCATTATATATATATTCTTTTGAACTGAGAGCTAAAAAATACAATACATGAAACAAAAAAAGTCCCTAGCTGAGGTTGGTGCAAAACGGGGTGGGGTACCATACTATTCTGTCGTATGATACCAGAGCCCAGGGAAAAACCTCAGTAGAAAAAACCCTGCCTCCTCGCCGTTTTTAAAAAATTGAAACTTAAAAATATTCGAATAAATACCTTCAACATTTAGATACAAAACACTTAATTGATGCTCTTGGGCCAGGAGGGTGTTTTAAACCAGGTCTGGCGTTCCAAGTGATGATTTTCGAATCTTCTGTTCTTCTAAGACCGCCTACAGGACCCTACTGAAGGGTAATCATTCTCATAGATTTGAATAGTGGTATTTCATCTAAATATCGAATTTAATTTCGGAATAATGATAAAAAACGTTGACAAACTTATGTCAAAATGACAATATGTGTATCATTTTAAAAAGGGTATGAAATGGACAAGTTTTAAAATTATTTGTCAACTCAGTCTGGATAATTTTTTTTCACAGCAGTCAGAAAAACTTAAGTTAACGTTTTAACTTCGGAATAAAATACAACAAGTAAAATATTTTTTGAAGGATTTTGTTCTAGTTCTAGGTGAAGTTATTACTTCATTGTTCAAAGCAACTATTCAGGAGAGCCTAGGTAAAAAAAAAAACATGAGTTTGAAGTGATTTCTAGCAATGCTAGGCGATAAAAAACCGAAAACTGGAGATTTTTAAAAAATACACAAAAATTGTGATATCTCGAAAACCAGCGGACTTTACTGAGGTCATGTTGATCTATCCGAAAGACCTGATGCCAATCTATGTCACTTTCGCGTGGTATTTTAGGGACACCGTGTGTATCAAAGATATCACACAAATGATATAGGTATGCAGGTGTAATTCGAAAATTTAATTTCTCATCTTAAGATCAAATAAAAATATACTTACTTTGGAGAGGAATGAAGATTAGCAAAAATACAATTCCTATAACGGCAGTCGGACCGAGGATGACATATAATAAATAGGTTATTATAATTGTTTCAAGAGGTGATGACCATAAATTATGAATATACATGACTGCATTATCGAATCTATTGACATCATTAGACAAGAGGTTTACCATTTGTCCAATAGTGGTTTGGACTAATGATGTTTTGCTGAGTCTAAGAGCTTTTCTGTAAATCACAGAACAACATGCAACTCTCATTTTCATTCCGAGATGCTGCAAACCAAATATGTATCCATGTCCAGCTAGAACTTGAACGAAGGCTACGACTAGAATAATTCCTGCATACATATGGGCTTCCTCTGTTGATACCGAAGTTTGGTTAGGAATGTAGTAACTCATCAGTTTACCAAGGGCCAGAGGTTGCGCTAGCCTGAAAAATCATCAATTTGTATGTCATGTACGTAGAATGTTTTTATGAAATATATTATACTAATGGATTCTATAGAAAACCAGCACGAGAACGAAACTACCACCTAGTTATTTTCACAAATCAGATCCAAAGGATGTTTAAATTTTGTGAAACGTGTGAAAAAAACGAATATTAAGGTTTTTTGTTAACTTGAATGATTGACATTGGAATATACCATGTCAGGTATTAAAAATAACGTTCAACATTCAGGAGCTAATTCTAGACCTCAAAATCCGTGAACTTTCAAATTGACATTGGGTCCGCAAATGGGCCGTTTTGCTAATACAGTGAGCGTCAGAATTATCGAACAAAATTTTCTCAAAAAAAAATAAAGTCTTTGTTTCACTTTTACCAAAATTTTATGCATTTTTGTTGCACCTCGTGCCATCCCCATCAACCGTCTAAATTTTTTGTGAAAGTGGGTGATGTGGTACTTTTTTGGCACGTCTTCGTATCTTTTTTACAGGCATGCAGAAATTATCAAGAAACAAAATCTTTTTTCAAAAATGAGTTAGTCCGAAGAGGTTTTCAATATGTGCACCTCATCATGGCTCATTTACTTTGAGACGATGATAGTTGATGAAATTTGTCTTCGAATGAAAGTAGACCATCACAGTTTTGTTCATGCACAATTTTCCTCTGTTTGTATTTTGACCTTTCGAAAAACGCTCTTCAAAGAGAAATATTCATAAAATTGATTGTTTTCAGTTTCAATTCTGGAAGAATGAACTTATCAGCTGTATGGTTTTACTTTAGGTCTCTGGGGTAAAGTGAATTTGCTCAAAATTCATTTAATATTTTTTTATCGCTGGTCGTTTTCTCGAATTGCCGAGCAACCGATACGCTGAAAATATTCATGCTTTTATTGGGATATATAACACTTCAAAAAATTTTGAAACAGTGAAAAATTACACTTTAAAGCAGTCCTGGTAAATAAGTTTGTTTTGAACTTCAATGCAGATAGCGTTGATTTGAAACAGTATTACACCGAAAATTATTGAATTCGTATATGTCACATGGAAATGAAACATTACAATTAAAATTTGAAATCTCCATTAATTTGAGCCGTTTGTGTTCATAGAAATTTTGGTAAAATCGGAGCGTATGCATAATCAATAGTTTCATCGGAAGATGCGCTTACCGAAGCTAAATCATCTTCAAATATTGTACAATTAATCATTTGTTGTATACTCGTTCCAATGGAAATCTTCCTGCAACGTAACATCATCATAATATTTGACAATTATTAACATATATTGTCCCAACACTTACTTCATGAGAACTTCATAAAAGAAGAGTACAATACCATAACCAAGCAGTTCATTTCCGAAAACTTTCCATAGTGCCCTCCATAGGGATGGGTGCCTATATTCATCCTCCTCTTCACGCCATGCCTCTTCTAAACGATTACCCAGTATTGTTGATTCATGATCACGCAGTGTTTCATAAAGATCATCTTCGTTTAGTTGCTTCCTTAGTCCTTTGTAGAAAATTGAAAAGGACCAACTAAAAAAGAATTATTGAGAGTTACGGAATCGGATAGGACAAGTTTAATTAAAAAGAGTTTTCTGTCCGTTTCAAAACGAAGGCTAAATTTAACTTTCCCAGCGATATCTTTTGATGAGGTGCCTCTGAGAGGCTACTGGGAGCTTTATATTTCCTCCAAATTTCCGCCATAGGGGATATTCCTAGCGAGCTCTAAGACATCCCTTGAGGAAATTCTCAAACTGCTCACATTGTAAAGGTCAATGAGATATTAGCTTAGCATAAACCTCAAAATATTTTTAAATGTTTTTGGATTTCGAAGCATTGGAATATATCATCCCCATGTTTTTATTAGCTAGTTTGAATGATACGCAGAGAAAGAAGGCATTTGAATTGGTATCTACGTTAGGGGCATTGCACTAAGCTGCTTTGCAAATTTCATTAGTGTTCTAAAATAGCCGGTAGGCGGCGATACTAACCAATCACATTATCCAAAAAATGTATTAATCCATCCGTTCGAATAAATATTATTTTTTTCCAAATTCGCTATATTTTAAGTTAATAGTTCGTCATTTTTCTAATTGATCTGTTTTCGTACGAAATTGTCTTTGATCTCCACTATTTGAGTTTAATTGTTTTTATTTGTTTTTTTTAGAAATTTTTATCCAGTATCCAAAAAAAGCTCAGGTAGATCTTGATTTCATTGGTTAGTTTGAATGATATTCAAATAAATATATTGAAATATCATAATTTGTTTGTTTCAGTGTAGTTGTAACATTACCCATATTGTTTCTTTATACTTCATGTTCGATTGCCCAAGACAATTTCAAAATAGGAGAAATAGAGTATTGTGGCGACAAAAAACTTCTGGAGAGTTTGAATGACTGCAATCACGTGTTGGAAGTTGTGCAGAAGGGCCTGACTGAATATTTGGAAACGAAGAGGATGTTCTTCCCAAGACTGTACTTCCTCAGTGATGACGAACTTCTAGAAATACTGTATCAAGCCAGAAATCCTCTGGCCTCATTTGAGGAAGTGTTTCGAGAACATCGCAATATTGAAGTTCGAGTCTGATTTGCAAATCATCAGGATATTCTCATCTCAATCCTACCAGCAGTTGGGAGTGTTGAGAATTGGCTGCTTCCAGTTGAGATGAGCATGCAGGATACAGGTAGAACGATCATGGGTTTTGCAACGAAAGCAGAAATAATGAAAACTGAAGGAACTCAATTCAAGATGCGTTGGTCAGATATAGTAGTAACAGCAAGTAGTCAAATCTTCTGCACAGCAGGCGTCGAAGAATGCATCAGAAACGGCACTCTGGAAAAGTTTCTCTAAGATGTCATATTGATCGAGTTAGACGAGCTCAAGAAATGGATGAAAGGCTATTAGACCTTTTTACAACAACAAATTTTATCTGCGTTAATTGTGATCGAGATGCATTCCAGAGATATAAGGCAGAATCTGGTGGATTTGAACATCAGTTCGGAGATTCCCCGGCATGTTCAGTAGGTGGTGCAGATACAGAATTAAGCCCTATGAAAGTGCGACTAGTGTTTTTGATCGGGACGATCAAAATGAGAAAGAGGGCAATGTAACGAAAATGAGTCGGCCAAGACAGTGACAGGACAGTTTTTGTAGAAAAGTGACAAGGGAAATCAGATTTTAAGTTGGTGGAGAGAATAGTTCGTATTTGTAGT
The DNA here is from genome assembly GCA_013421045.1 of Propylea japonica. Lineage (NCBI taxonomy): Eukaryota > Metazoa > Arthropoda > Insecta > Coleoptera > Coccinellidae > Propylea > Propylea japonica. The sequence goes on along the minus strand of CM024246.1, from coordinate 14,720,848 downwards.
TTGGAGAGTAATAAAAGGAGATTTTCGGAATTGTGTATTAATTTTCAATTGGTAGCGAACCCAAGTTTGTAACAGTATCATAACCTAAAAACGTTAGTGGTGATTCCTTGAAAAATATGAAACGTTTTAATTTGTTTTCATTTCAAATACATATATGGTTTCCAAGCACGACATGAAATACACCGTTACCTAACTGACAGTCGACAGATATATTAGTGATCTTTTCATTTCAATTGAAAAAACAAATATTTGAAATCATATATCACACGAAATGAAATCTCTCATAATTTCTCTGAAATATCATTGTGCAAAAACGCTATAGGTTCTGTAATACAATGACCATTATGTTAAAATAAAGGAATTTGAAATCAAACGAATATTTCCACGAATATCGTGTAGTTACTTTTGTATTGAAAATTGTTGGTAGGCAGGACAGTTTTCTGTTCCGGAACTGACTCACCTGAAAAATAACTTCGATATCAAACTTGCTTTCTCCCTTGGATGAGTACTTCTCTTCGTGATCCTATTATGAGCATTTTCCATTCCTCAACAAAAGAAGTTGTACTGAAAGGGTACACAAATTAATTCAAATCAATTTTATATTTCTATAGGGTTTACGTTAGCAAATTTAGGATTTAAGAGATGTCGCAGAGACCTGGGACAACAATCCGCATTTGTAATTGAAGCTTATTCAAAGAGTTTAACTGATTTTGTACAATTGCTCGTGATATATTCTTGACATTTCACAATAATCGACACCAAAAATAGAGCTTTCACGTTAATGATTAAGACGAAAACTTGGCAGGGCCTTCATGTTACCATTTGGTATGACCTCAAACCAAACTTTTTTGGAAACATCGGAAGCAGGCAACTTTTGTGAACGGTGATTCTTTTCCTCCAAAAACGAGCCTCTTCCAATTTGTCATTCCACAGGATTGAGTTTTATTAATAAAAGTGATATACCAAGGCGACTAAAATTTCTGACTTTATTTTATTTGAGCGCTCGTTCTACTCAAACCATAGATATAATAACCTTACATGGATGAGGCCTGTCATTCAACACTTTCGGAGAATGTGATGCCAAGAGAGAGATAGAGCTAGAGGTGGCAAATCCCATTTGAGAGCCAATCATAGAAATTATAACTCCAATGGAAGCGGCGAAAGAGAGAGACTCGTGATGCCAAAAGAAAGATAGAGCTAGTGGTGGCAAAATTAATTGAATTAATTTCATTTTTTGAGAATAATTTGTTTTTTTGCTATACATAGCAAAAAAACAAATAATTCTCACAAAATGAACTTAATCCAATTAATCTTGCCACCACTAGCTCTATCTTACTTTTGTCATCACGAGTCTCTCTCTTTCGCCGCTTCCATTGGAGTTATAATTTCTATGATTGGCTCTCAAATGGGATTTGCCACCTCTAGCTCTATCTCTCTCTTGGCATCACATTCTCCGAAAGTGTTGAAAGACAGGCCTCATCCATGTAAGGTTATTATATCTATGGTTTGAGTAGAACGAGCGCTCAAATAAAATAAAGTCAGAAATTTTAGTCGCCTTGGTATATCACTTTTATTAATAAAACTCAATCCTGTGGAATGAAAATTAATTCAATTAATTTTGCCACCACTAGCTCTATCTTTCTTTTGGCATCACGAGTCTCTCTCTTTCGCCGCTTCCATTGGAGTTATAATTTCTATGACTCAAACCTAATCGAAATGTAATTTTGAAGCCACATGTTAGATGCTCATAATAATCCTCATACAAAATTCTTGTTGCCATAGTGTCAACATAACCATAGAAAATACAAATAGATTATTGAAAAGAAGATATAGTCCGTTCACGAAAGGTTGAGCACATAGTAGGCGTTTCTTTATTTATCTCAAGTTGGCAGTATTTACTGTCATAAAATAAAATAAAGTCAACGTTGCCGAATGTACCCGGTCTCGTCCGACGAGCTTGCGAGTTATCAGAAAACTCTATGCAATTATGACAACAGTGCGTATCAATCTGACAAGAAAATAAAGAACATAACCAAAATTTTTAATATACACAGTGGAATATGCCAAATTTCCATGGCCAACCGACAGCTCAACCTTTCGTGAACGGAGTTTACTTCAGAGCCGTATCTAGGTACTACTGCGCCTGTGGCAAGATTCTCTTCAGCGCCCCCAAATTGGTGTAGATTTTTTAATCCCTTATATACAGGGTGATTTTTTTAAGTGTTTCATTAGACGTTTTCGAGGAAGGAATTGTAATACAGATTCAAGATTTTGGATTTTCGTTTTAGAGTTGATATAAAGTGTTGGTTGTTGATTGAGTATTAAATTATGTATGCATTCAGAAATTGTAGTTTTACTGACAAATTTCTCAAAAAAAAAAAACAATTTTACCAGATATTATCTCTCCAATGTGCGCAGAATCCTAGGCTTACCTTTGAAGCATTATGATCTCCGACAGAAACCATTTATTTTTTTTATTCTTCGCGTTTGGTTTCACAATGAAGATAAAAAATAGGAAATGCTTCAAAAGGTTAAAAAATACTTCATTGTGAAACCAACCTGCGCGAAGAATAAAAAAAAATACATGGTTTCTGTCGGAGACCACAATGCTTCAAAGGTAAACCTAGGATTCTGCAAACATTGGAGAGATAATATCTGGTAAAATTGTTTTTTATTTTGAGAAATTTGTCAGTAAAACTACAATTTCTGAATGCATAAATAATTTAATACTCAATCAACAACCAACACTTTATATCAACTTTTTGTTTTAATTAAATTGGTTTCTGTATTCCAAAAACTCCTCAGAAAGACTCATAAAACAAAAAACTTAAATCAATTTTCCAAAAAAAATAAGAAATATCGACTATGCTATCATTCTCCTCACTTCCGCAGAAACCTAAACTTCAATACAGTAATAAATAAGTTTTGATAAATGCTTCGATTTCGTTTAACTTTGCAGTTACACCTGTTCTGTTCACTCTATTCTTTGTTGTTTTATTCACCGTTTCCAGTCACCTCAGAGGCGCCCCCTAAGTGCGCCCATGCCCATCCACTGTTCCAGTCAACGGTGATGCGTCAAGTCCTCGCCCTACCTTATCTACCTTCCCCTTTCTTTTGAAGGAAAGGAACAGTAGCACCCATCGACTTTGGCGTATACATGAAAACCGTGACATGTTACCCCAATATTTGGTTGGCGCTTCTATATTTTATTCTTTGAATTTTTTTGGCGCTCAAAAATTTTTTTTTCATTTGATATTTTTTAGCGCCCCTGCGGACCTTGCGCCTGTGGCGGGGGCCACTTGGCCACACCCTAGATACGGCCCTGGTATACTTTATATTTCCATAACAATATGTTCGATTCGGGTGAAATTTATTTTGTGAATGAAGATTGATATACTGAATGTCCACGCATAATTTCAGGAGGATCGCATAGAACCATAGAGTTATTTTCTTCAATGGCTCTGAGAGGTTACTGGGAGCGCTATTATTTTGATTGGTCATAGTAAAATCCATAAAATTTTTTGAACCATCCGTACAAATACATATTATTTTCTTCTTAATTTAATTTCGAGTTAATGCACATATTAATATTGTTATTTTTCATCATTTTGTTTCAATAAAATGTTTTTGCTCTTATAACAGATTTTTGAAAATAGGTGACACCAAATGCCTAACCCAGTACAAAGAAATGGGTACAACTTATTTTCATGACGAATGCAGCTGATACTAGGAAAAGATGGGATACAGTTTTCCAATGACTCACCTCAGAAAAACTCTACCGATGTGAATGTGTTCAGTTCTTTATACCAAGAAAGAGAATATATTTAGCACCACTATGCATCCACAAATTAAAAATAGGAAGATGTTTACTCTAGCAGCGTTCGCTGTGTTGTGGAACTCACTGAAATGACTCAGTTTATTTTATACCAAATGTAGGTTTACAAAGAAATTAATTATCTATCGAGTTTGTGTCGTATCGTTTCATTCTTTAGAAAAACAATTTACTTTATTTAATGAAATGGAGAAGGGGAGATTTCATTCTGCAAACATAACCAAATCTTCTACTCAAATACTGAAACTTTCCTAAACCTTTTAATAAGGTGGAAATGATTTTTGTTGAGAATGATTTAGAATAACCAGCAATTTCCTGAATCTCGAGTCTGTAAGCATAACGGCCTTACGGATTAATTTATAGAAAGGAAATGAAAGACCTAGATCAAAAATTCAATGAAATCAATGAGATTTCATTTTAATTCACCAAAAATTTTTGAAATCTTTACTACGGATCGATAAAGTGAAGATGACTCGCATTTTACGAGATATGTAGGTAACTAGGTGTGTGACCACTCTGTAGATTCTCATATTCTGATGAAGGTGATTGCCGAACTTATTCCTCATTTGTTTCCGAAAACCAAGCAAATAACATGGTCGTCCTATTAAGATAAATAGGTATATTTTTCGGTTCAATCTCTCTGAATTTTATTTCGGAAGAATAATGGTCTATCTTTTGCAACAAAATTGTTTCAGTTGGAAATATATATTTTTAATCTTTTCCTCAATTCATTCATCCACTCACTGTTCACTCGAAATTCTTACTGACTAAGGAGCAATACAAGCTCAAAACTGAAGATATTATTGGGCCATATCAAATCGTAAACATATTTGGGTTTTGTGAAGTAAAATATTTTAATTGATATATTGATTAGACAACTCATGAACATGTGTCTTGTATTTCTATTTTGCATGTCAGGAAATCATTTCACAATGAACAGGTTGCCAAATATGATGAACTTGAAATTGATATTACTCAATTTTCTTAAACGCAATGATTTATTCATTTTCTTACTTTGAATCAGGAAACTGAATGATTCACATTTTTTCAGGCGTAGTTTGCCCCTATAATGGTGCTGAATTTTATTGCTTTATTTGCTTTTATTTGCATTTTGAGATGAATATTGATATTTAAATAACTTCACGAAACCCAAATATGTTTACGATTTGATATGGCCCAATAATATCTTCAGTTTATATATATACTAGCTTTTACCCGCGACTTCGTCCGCATAAGTTTTTTTGTTTTCTCCCGGCTGTAAGTCCCCCTGCAACAATGTCCCACTATCGTGTTCCAGTCCTCAACTTCACATCAGAATTTGTTCAAGAGCAACCTAAGCTGCATAATGGATAGCTCCGAATGTTTCCTTAGTAAATATTAAATGTAAATAATGTAAATCGGTTTAAAATACTACTAACTACCTACCTGCCAACCCCCAATGTTAGACAGTGTGACATCCGCAACATCGTCTGCGTAGGAAGTATTAACTTAATGTTAGTAGTATAATAATGTAGGAAGCTAAAAATAAGAGGCCTTATTACTGTAGTACATTTTTGTAAACTATGTTCTTGGTTTTTCCCTCTCTGGCCAACACATGGAGATTCTGTGGACTTGAAACACGTGAGCAAGCCACGTATAATTGTCCGTGAGAAAACCAAATCTTTTCTAAATTAATGCCGGCTACTTTTAATGTTTGCCCCTGAGCTTTACCACCTACCGAACCTCTAAGTTAGAAAAGTGATCAAATACTAACTTAAAGTCTTAGTAACACTCAGTTAAAAAAAAACATCAAAATCATTTCAGTAGCTATGGCGTCATGCGCTTCTTGACACGATCACGCTAGATTTCCGCGGGAATGAGGTATTTACCCGCCGTAAAAAGTAGCCTGTGTCCGTCCCTAGGATCCTATCTTTATATTAACCAAGTCTTATAAAAATCCGTTCAGACGTTAAGGCGTGAATGAGGTAAACTTTTAAAACAAACGATTAAAAATCACTAACTTAATTAGTTTTCTGCCTACTGCCTACGCCTTAAGTACGATAACATGAATATTAATAGCCCATATCCTTTTCTAGGTTACTATCTATCACCTAACTGAATTTCATCAAAATCCGTTCAGCCGTTTAGGCATGATAGAGCAAAACTCCCAGCAAAAACCATAAAAAAAATCATTAACTCAATTCAGTTTTCTGCCTACTTCCTACCCCCTAAGTACGATGACGAGATCATTTTGATCTTATATCCGTTTTTAGGTAACCATCTATAACCTTACTAAATTTCATCAAAATCTGTTCAGCAAAAGTCCCAACAAAAACGACCTAAAATCACTAACTCAATTTAGTTATCTGCCTATTGCGTACCCCCTAAGAACGATGACGTGATTATTTATAGCCTATGACCATTTCCATGTTATCATCTATCACCATACCAAATTTAATCAAAATCCGTTCAGCCGTTTATGCGTGAAAGAGTAACTGACAGACAGACAGAGTTACTTTCGCATTTATAATATTAGTATGGATTGTATATCCCTCTTTAAATATCAATATTCATCTCAAATGCAAATAAAAGCAAATAAAGCAATAAAATTCAGCACCATTATAGGGGCAAACTACGCCGAAGGTTGCTTCTGAAAAAATGCGAATCATTCAGTTTCCTGATTCAAAGTAAGAAAATGAATAAATCATTGCGTTTCAGAAAATTGAGTGATATCAATTTCAAGTTCATCATATTTGGCAACCTATTCATTGTGAAATGATTTCCTGACATGCAGAAATAAAAATACATACAAGAAACATGTTCATGAGATGTCTAATTCTGCAAAAATGGAAGTAGAGCGCACTATTGCAAGACCCTGTATAAGTGTATCATCTAACATGTAGAGTCAAACACCACCCCACTTCAGTCTTTGAATCTAAGATATTCGAAATTATTGCGTGAGCAGTAGGTGTTCTCCACAAGCTCTATTGGTGAATCATTAATAAAATGGCTCTGATTGATATTCATGAAATATGTACTTCAGAAACCACCTCACTCACACTGTCAATTTTGAATGAATTTCATTGTTAGCTATTCAGAGTTGCCTGCCTCAAGAAACGCTTATTTTCAAAAAGTTCATTTTTTATTTGCCAATTTTCGAGGGCATATTCACAGAAGGAATATTTTATTTTAGTAGATTAGTAGTTACTTAGGTAAGGTTAGGCCTTAGTAACAGTACTATTCGTTAGTTTGTTACTTCTTCAGATTTCTTGTGTTTTGGTTCCTTGGAATCTCAGATGCTTAAAATCTCAGTTTGCTAGTTTTATGTAGGTATGTTTGTTCGTAAGTTTCTGAATTGTTTTTTATATTCTTTTATTGATAACCAGTCCAGACCAATTAAATGCATAAACAAAATATTGCGATACCACTGCAAGGAACAATTACTTCTTAATAGTAGCAGTGTTAAGATTGACTTCAAAAAAGTAAACCAGAGTTACGCATTAAATTAAAAAAAAAGATGTCCACCGAAATTGTAAAAATTGAAACATTCGATTATCGAGTCATCATCAAGTACCCTTATTTTATATTATTTTATTATAGGGTTGAGAGGTAAGCAGATTTACTAAGATTTGATTTTACCCTTGTTCATCAATTTCCTTCGATGTGACCATGAAAAATTGGACTGCAAGCTTCAACAGAGGTAAGTTTCCATTGAAGATGATGACCGATCGAGAACGCCAGTTTCTGTGCCAGTCCCTGAAAATATCTATGCAGTTCTTGACATGATTTTATCAGAACGTCGAATTGGGCTGAAACGGATATCTGAAGCTCTACGAACTCGTTGATCATATAGTTCACGTCAATTTGGACGTGAGAAAAATTTTTGCAAAATGGATTATCCAATGTTCGAAGGGTAGAAACATCGCGTTGGATCTGTGCTCGATTTGAAACGATTTAGACTACTTGAACCGAATTGTTACTATGGGCGAGACTCAGGAACATTTCTACACAATCCAGAAACGAAGCAACATTCGATAGAATTGCGACACTCGGATCCTCAAAGGCCAAAGAAGTTTCGTGTACAAAAACTTGCTGAAAGAGTTGCTCAATTCTTTTGGGATTGCCATGGATTGATTTTTTCGATAAGGGTAGAACAAAAACTGATCACTAGTCAACATTACTAACTACTCTACCGCAAAAAGTTAAAGAGAAAAGACGCGGAAAGCTATCCAAAGGTGTTTTTTTGGACGAAAATTTATTATAGAACACCCCTCTTATTCACAAGATTTGGTTCCGTCCAACTATCATCTCTTTCCTCAACTGAAAATAAAAGGTTCAAAAGGTCGTGAATTTTCTTTCAACGGTAATAAAAGCTGTGGAGGTCAGATACGTTGCAGGTTCGCTGTTATAATTGTATCAAAGTAAGAGGAGAATATGTTGAGTAAAAAATTATTTTGACATTGAAATTTTGTTTGGTTCTATGGTAGGCTAAGAATTTTTGAATATTTATTTATTTATTATATAAGTGAGTCGAGTTGAGGATATATCTATAACCTCGAATGTACAAAATTCTATAAAAGCATACAATAGGCTAAGTGAAAGAAAAAACTGAGAGATTCTTGAATGCATTCACTGAGGACGATCGGACGATGCTGTCTGGCAGTCGGTTCCAGTAGTGAAATATCCGGTTAGGAAGAAAGTGTTGACGCTGGGTGCACTTGAAGTTTTCACGATTCAGCTTCAGAGTGTGACCCAGTAAGTTGTTCGTCTTCAGAGTGAATAAGCTACGAATCCCATCTCCAAAGTGGTCCAGCATTGATCGAAAGGAAAAGATGAGGTCACCACGTGTTCGCCTCTCCTCAAAAGATGTCAATCCCATGGCAGACAGTCGAAGCTCGAACGACGGCCGAGTGAAGCCATAATGTAAGCGAGTGGCCCATTCTGTGTGTTCTCCATAATGTTGGCTGCACCACTTGTATAACACCACCAGACCGGACCAGCGCGCAGCGTACTCCAAGACCGGCCTGACATAGGTTTTAAAAATTGTCCCAAATGTGCGGTGGTCACAGCCTCTGAATGACTTGTGGAACATGTAGGTGAGTTGTCTGGCTTTCGCTGACACACGTTCAATATGGGCCAACCAACTGAGGTCATCAGAAACCGTGACACCAAGGTCGTCAAACTGAGAAACGAGAACCAAATAATGACCACCAATATTGTAGCGGAGCTGGGGGTTATTTTTACCCATATGGAGAATAAACCACTTGCTCGTGTTGAGGGGAAGTAACCATTCATCGCACCACTTCATCAAATTATCCAAGTCTTTTTGAAGGGTAGCATAGTTGGAGATTGAACAATTATACAATTCAACATCATCCGCGAAAAGTGATGTTGAGGATGTGAACTGACGAGGGAGGTCGGAGGTATAGGGGAAAAAAGTAATGGCCCAAAAACGGAGCCCTGGGGTACACCTGACAGAATAGGCCAAGCCTATGAGGATAGCACACCACCAACTCTAACACTATATGAGCGGTTTGACCGAAAAGCTCATAACCAATTGAGTAGACTTCCCCGGACACCTAACTACTCCAATTCTGCAAGCAAACGTTTATGAGGGACTCTGTCAAAAGCTCTGGAAAAATCAAGGTAGATTACGTCTATAGGACGTCCACTGTCTAATGCTTTCGTCCAATCAGAGATAGCTGAGAGCAAATTAGTGGTGGTAGAGCGTCCAAGGAGAAAACCATGCTCTTCGTCGGGAATTATTTTATTGGAAAGTGCGAAATCGAGAAGCTACTCGCTAATTATCGTCTTCAGTACCTCCGACATAGTGGAGAGCAGGCTGATACGGCGATAGTTATCAGAACACAATATATCGCCCTTTTTGAAAATGAGAGTCACACAAGCAGACAGCTAGTCGGAGGGGAGAGCACTGGATGACATAGATAGACTTGCGAAGCAAAAAGGTAAGGGGAACAGAAAGAGCACTAGCACAACGTTTCAGAAGAGATGGTGTAATAATAATAATAATAATAATAATAGATCTTTATTTCAGAACAATTCCATTATAGAAAAGAAATGAAACAGTGTCAAAACAATTAACCATACTATGCTATAAATTCATCCATACTATATGGTTCCATATGTAATAAAAAACTGAATATTTTTTTCTTGAAAATTTTAAGATTATCAATTTTCTGAATTTCTTTTGGCAACTTATTGAAAAATTTTAAACATCTATATTCTACTTGCTTTTGAGTAGTTGCAAGATTATATTTAGGCAAATTATATGATAAAGTTCTAGTATCGTAATGACTTTTAAGATTACGATATTCTGAAAATAAATCTTGGTGTTTGAACAAAAATATTAAACATTCCTGAATATATAATGCATATATAGTTAAAATCCCATTCTTTTTGAAATATCCCCTACATGAATCCCTAAACTTTAAATTACTCATAATTCTAACTGCATTTTTCTGTAAAATGAACAATGATGAAAAATTTCCTGTTCCATAGAATACTATACCAAATCTTATTTTCGCCTCTATGGTTGCGTGGTAAATTGTCTTCAATACTTTGGAATCCAGATATTTAGCCACCACTCTGAAAGCATAGATGGATGTTGCTATTTTATTACGTAGATGTTCTATGTGCTCTTTCCAATTTAATTCTTCATCTATGTGAACACCTAAAAATTTCGTACTGCTGGAGATCTCATAGGTAGTGCTGGTAGTGGTGTATAGATTAACATTTTCAGGGATCTTCCATTTAGAGTTTGGAGGATGGAAAGCAACCAATTTAGTTTTGTTTTTGTTCAGTACCATGTTGTTTGAAATGAACCAATTATCTGCATCTTCAAGCACTTCTCCAATTAGTTTTTCCAGATCTGACCACAATGAATCTATAACAAGAAGATTTTTATCATCCACATAGTCCTCAAAAGCCACTTTGCCTCCATGGCTTTGTACTGTAAATCCAAAATCATTCAAATATATTATAAAAAATAACGGTCCTGCGATGCTTCCCTGTGGTATACCTAATTTGAGCTGTTTTGTTTTTGATCTTATTTTTATATCTCCTGAGATGATCTCTACCAGCTGACTGCGTCCTTTAAAGTATGATTTAACCCATTCAAGAGCCGGCCCTCTGATTCCATACTTTACCAATTTTTGAAGCAACCTCTCCACGTTCAGGCAGTCATAAGCCTTCGATAGGTCCAGGAACAGTCCCATAGAGAGATCTCCATCCTCGAACGCAAATGTTATTCTTTTGATGAAATTGAAAATGGCTGTATGTATCGATTTTCCTTTGATGTAACCATGCTGACTCTTTGAGAAAATATTATTCTTCAGGAAGAATTTCATTACTTGGTTGCAAAAAGCTAACTCGAATATCTTTGAAAAACATGGCAATATGCTTATTGGCCTATAGTTATCAAAATCCTTTATATCCCCTTTCTTCTTATATATTGGTCTAATAATCGCTTTCTTTAGTCTATCTGGGAAAATTCCTTTCTTCATTGAGTTGTTCAACACTGTAAGAAGTGGTTCCAAAATTTCCTTTGATGTTTGTTTAATTATGCTATTTGCTATTTCATCTATGCCACTTGTATGTTTGTTTTTCAATGATTTAATTATGTTTTCTAGTTCTTCAAGGCTTATTGTTCTTAAATACATGGATTCATCAACTTTCACATCGTTACTCTCTATTTCATTTCTTTTTGTCATGTTCTTTGTTAGGTTAAGACCCTGATTGACAAAGAACTCGTTCATTTCATTTGCTATATTTTCCAAATTTCCCTCAATTGAAAAACTTTTATCTTCAATCTGATTTTTTATGTTGTTAACCACCGACCAAGTTGCTTTGTTTTTATTATCAGAACTTTCTATAATGTTTTTATAACTATCTTTTTTATTTTGAATGAGCAAGTTATCATATTCTTGTTTAACTTTGTTGTATGCATCTGTGAAACGTCCATCATGTCTACTGCACACAAGCAAAACATCCAACCTGTCCTTCAATAGTTGCTGACTGGCACTGGCTTGCTTGAATTTCTTTTTTCCTACCACGAAGTTCTTGAGGGGACAGGCTTCATTTAAATACTTCAGAAAGACATCATGAAATTTGTTGAACTGTTCATTGACGTCATCTGTATCACAAAGAAAAGACCAATCCTGATTTTGTAAAAGAGACTTCAGCACATTGATATTCTCAGTTGAATATATTCTCTTACATATAATCTTTTGTTTATATTTCTCATACTTGAAGGTGATTGTCTGAGCTCTGTGGTCAGAGATGTGGGTATCTAAAACATTTGAAAAATATGGTATGTTAAGATTGGTATATATACCGTCAATGCAAGTGGACGTATTACAGGTGATCCTAGTTGGTTCGAATATTGTACGTACGATATTATGAGATTTAAGGAAGCTGAGCCAATCAGCTTTTTTCTGTGAATCCTGTAACAAATCAACATTGAAATCTCCAAGTACAATTACCTGTGCATTTTCATTTTCAATATTATACAGTATACTATTCAATTTTTCAATCATAATTCCTATATTTCCGTCACTGTAAATTGTCATGCAGATTGTTTTAATGTTGTTTATCTGAAATTCTATCCCTGCACATTCCAGACACCCCTTCACCGAAATTTCGCTAATGTCTTTTCGTTCCTTCACTCTCAGTTGTGTATGAGTGTATATGGCTACACCACCATGTTCTCTCTGTTGTCTACAGAACCAGGCTTTAAGCATGAAAGGACCCCGCACACTTACTTAGGAAAAGCGGGTCCAGTGAATTTTCCCCATTTCTACATATTATATTTATACCAACCTCAAGAACAATATATCAGATTTTCACGAAGGTCTTACATCTGGTTTGTTCTATAGGGCGTTCCAAAATTGCAGCTACGGAAAAATGAATCTTTAAATTTTGATGATAACTCTTCTAATTTTCAAAATTTTATCATGATGCTTTGGGTTCTGAATAACAAGATGTGACAGATATCCATACACCGCCCACCACGTTAAGGTTCGTTATACAGGCTGTTCCATGAAGCTGTATAAGTAACTGAATGTAACTTTGTTAGTGACTTTGGGACCACCCTGAGTTTTTCAAAATATGATACCATGATGTATGTCCACTTCTGTAGGAAGTTTCATTTATGTACAAAGAACATTTGCAAAATTATTCAGGTTTAAACTCGGATTTCACACAATTTTTCTTTAAAACTTATCTGTAGTTGAGATTGCTGTCAAGGAATATAGGTTTTCATTAGTATAATTATTATGATAGGTCGGTCCAAAGGTGTTTTTTCAGGAATGTACAGGATGGACATAATGTGGTGTCACTAATCTCCTCATATACAGGTGTTTCATCATAAACTGGACAAACATATATTTTCGTGTAGAGTAGAGGACATCGGGAGAATAATTTTTTCCTTATACAATATATCCCGTTTTCGAAGCATAAGCGAGATACAGGGTGTCAAACGTCATTTTTGAGCAAGATTCTTATGAGTGTGGTCAGTTATGTATAACACTTAAAGTAACGGTTTTTGGTCAAATCTCAGTATTTTTGGGTCCTCTATTCAGAAAAGTTGACGAATATTCTAGATGAATACAATACAAATAAAAAAAATCAGTGAAACTTAGTTGGGACTCGAACCGATGTAGGTATTAAATAGGGAAATGACACTGTTCTTAGGATATTAATATTCGTTGCCAATAATTTAATTATTTTGACTCTAGAACTCAAAACAAATTTTCTTTCATTATTTCAGAGGTCTGAACGAAATATTTGAATTCCTGTAGTAACGAAACCGTTCGATATTTTACAATTCTGTTTTCATATTCGTGATTGATAATTCAAGAAGTACAGTTGTACAAAATTTCATCCATTTCGAGTGAAAATTTTTCATCGCTGTAGACAATTAGACATGTAAAAAAAATTTTGTGTTCGATTTTTGAAAGATTTTTTTCACAGAAATTCTTAAAAAATTGTGTTCATTCAGAAAACAAAAGTCAATTTGACAACCGCAAAAAAAATTGGAACATTGCAGGTCTTCTAAATAGAGGACCCAAAAATACTGAGATTTGACCAAAAACCGTCACTTTAAGTGTTATACATAACTGACCACACTCATAATAATCTTGCTCAAAAATGACGGTTGACACCCTGTATCTCGCTTATGCTTCGAAAACGGGATATATTGTATAAGGAAAAAATTATTCTGCCGATGTCCTCTACTCTACACGAAAATATATGTTTGTCCAGTTTATGATGAAACACCCTGTATATGAGGAGATTAGTGACACCACATTATGCCCATCCTGTGCATTCCTGAAAAAACACCTTTGGACCGACCTATCATAATTATTATACTAATGAAAACCTATATTCCTTGACAGCAATCTCAACTACAGATAAGTTTCAAAGAAAAATTGTGTGAAATCCGAGTTTAAACCTGAATAATTTTGCAACTGTTCTTTGTACATAAATGAAACTTCCTAGAGAAGTGGACATACATCATGGTATCATATTCTGAAAAACTCAGGGTGGTCCCAAAGTCACTAACAAAGTTACATTCAGTTACTTATACAGCTTCATGGAACAGCCTGTATAACGAACCTTAACGTGGTGGGCGGTGTTTGGATATCTGTCACATCTTGTTATTCAGAACCCAAAGCATCATGATAAAATTTTGAAAATTAGAAGAATTATCATCAAAATTTAAAGATTCATTTTTCCGTAGCTGCAATTTTGGAACGCCCTATAGAACAAACCGGATGTAAGACCTTCGTGAAAATCTGATATATTGTTTTTAAGGTTAGTATAACTTTAATATGTAAAAATTAGGAAAATTCACTGGACCCGCTTTTCCTAAGTAAGTGTGCGGGGTCCTTTGGGAAATTGTAGTTCATAAGTTCATCAGCAGACTTCCAGTGTTCAGAGAAGCAGAGAATCTTAATGTCCTTGTTAGTCTGGATTCAGAATTTCCAATTGATCTAAGATTCTGGTGCACGATGGTGAAATTTTCAGTTGAATTCTGTTGGATCAGACTGATGTTCGAATTTTTTGGTTCATTTACTTGTACTTCCGTCGTAACCAAGTGCTGACGAAATGTTCAACTTAGAAAGATGTTACTCCACAATTGACTCGTTGATTTCAATATCGGCTATCTCAAAAAAGTTTCTAGGAATCTGCGGGGTAGAATTCGGGCCTGGTGGCTCAGGAGAAAAAGATTTGAAAAAAGATTTTGCTGATATGTCAGACGTCTACTCGGGTCAACAGCTCAGGTTGCCAGAGTCGTCTCTAACGATGGGAACACTCACGTTAATATTCAAAGCTAATTTCATGTACTTGAAGAATTTCTTCTTGTTTTTAGAAGCGGCCAGTTTGTTTTCGAAAGTTTTCTTGGAATTCTGAAGAGATGTAGAAACCTACTTGGAAAACTTACGATGACTGCTGAAGTCGACTGTGGATTTTGTTCTCAAGAACCTTTGCCATAATGACTTCTTTTTTCTGATCATATCCTTATCTGATTATATCCTCGTAGTTCCTAACAATCATTCTTTTTCATTTCCTAGTTTCTTATATCTCATATTCATAGTACCTTATCGTCTTAAGTTTGAGAAGTTTCAGATGTTCAGTTTTTCACCAACCTTGTTTCCTAGTTCCATAAAACCTCAGTTTGTTCGTTTCATTGTTCAATGGGTTTTTTCTCAATTCTTCCCGTTCTATGTGACAGATTAAAACAGATTAAAACACTTGATTATGTATTAATTAAATAGCAGAATATTTCATTTAGGGCTTTCGTTCTTAAGATTTTTCGGAAATGAGAATTTATAACAAATGAATAGATCAAGAGTTACAGAGGTGAGCTAAGCCAAAATGAAATTCCTTCAGGTGACTCAAAAACAACAAATGAGTGAGTTGTAAGTTTGCGGAAGCGTCTAATCTACCGTAATAAAAATGTGTATAACCAATAAAAAAAATATAGCTGACATCATAACATGTTAGCACTTTTGAAAAATCTAATAATTAATATTGATTTGTTCAAAATTCAAGTTCACATATCTCCTGTTTTGATTGCTTTAATTTCAGCAGGACGCGAAAGTACCTAATATTATTTGGAATACTCTCGGTCAAATATTTAATCAGTGGCTTATATTTACTTTGGTTCACGCACCAAACTAGATTTATTATGAATGGAAAATTTTCATTAGCAAGATATGAAAATTTCTCATGATGGCATGGATTTATAGTATAAATTCAATTCTTTCGTCAACAGTAAAGTGTTCATGTAAAGGTAGTATATTCAAGTCGAGTTTTTCCCATTTAATTATTCATATTATTGGATGTTGACTAACACATTATTATAATCAAAATGTATGTAATGCGCCAAGATATTCATTTTAAGCCTCATGCTATGTAGTCATAGGGCCGTATTCATTGTTCACCCTTGAGGGTGAGTGAAAGTTGAGGTCACCTTTAAGGCTAGTATTCATAAGAGCGATAAAAACTCTCACTTACCCTCAAGGGTAAACTATGAATACGAGCCATTGTGTTAACAGTATCATAGAAAATTCAATTAGAATATTGAAAACAAAAATCTTATATTTCCATAACAGGATATCCGATTTAAGTGATTTGTTTGTGAATGAAGACTGCTATACTAAATTTTCATGTAATATTTTGTGGCCATAGTGACAACAGAACCATAGAAATTTCAATTGGAATATTGAATAGAAGAATCCCTATATTTCCATAACAGAATATCCGATTCGAGTGAAAGTTATGTTATGAATGAAGACATCATCAGAACCATAGAAATTAATTTTTGTAATTATTTATTTTTTGTATATTTCATTTTTTGAATTTTTTCCAGAATATGATTCCGATTGTGCTGAGATTCTATATTTATATATTTGGTATCAAATCCCATACAAAATTTTGAGTTAATAGTCTTAATGCTTCACCAAAGAACGAGCTCCTGCTCAGAGCTTTAGTTGTAGAAATAGTTTCAATTACCAAAAGATTTTCAAATATTAACTTATTTCTTCTGATTCATTTTTCAGGTAAATAATAAAAGTGTAATTATGAGCTTTGAATTTATGTAATTAAAACATTTGTCAGTGCATCAAGAATGAGTTGTATGTTGTATTTCATTTAAGAATTCCAATTATTTACAAAGTTATATATATAGAAAGTTAATCATTGCATATTCTAAAGATTAATAATTATATTAATGGATAGTGAACTTGTATAATGTAGGGAAAACACAAATTTAGAAAAACTCATTTACTCATAGTAAACATATGTGGATATACCAATAACTTACTGTAGAAATATGTGGATATATCAATAACTGTTTGAAACTCGAATTTTGCTTAAAAATATTGAATATCAATATAACAACGGTTACAAGCTATGCAGACCCGGCACCTACCCTTTTTGAACGCTCGTTCCACTTATACGAGTGCTATATCGCTTTGCCCAAATGTCTGTAATTTTCGAATTCTTAGCCGAAAATGGTCTCAAATGATAGGGTTCGACTCCTTGATGATGAAATTCATGGTCAAATTCAATTCTGTCCGTGGGTCCGTCCGTCCGTCCGTTAGCACGATAGCTTTTCAAGGGATTGTCCTATAGACTTGAAATTTTTAGGGTGAGAGTACGTTTCCCAAATGCCTTTCGTTAACCAGCCAA
Source organism: Propylea japonica (assembly GCA_013421045.1). Classification (NCBI taxonomy): domain Eukaryota; kingdom Metazoa; phylum Arthropoda; class Insecta; order Coleoptera; family Coccinellidae; genus Propylea; species Propylea japonica. The sequence goes on along the minus strand of CM024246.1, from coordinate 14,703,321 downwards.
ATCGTATTGGGTGTTCCAAAAAATATGGCCATTCAAAACTTTTGTTCCTCAATATCTCGGACAAAACGACATCAATCAAATTTTTTTTGCGCCAAGATGTTCATTAGCATCATGCTATGTGGCCATAGAGCCATAGAAAATTCCATTGGAATATTGAAAAGAAGGAAGTTAATATTTCCACATCAAGATATCCGATTGAATTGAAATTCATTTTGTGTATGGAGATCCATATAGGTACTGAATGTTCATGCAAAATTTCAAGAGGATATCATCATCAGAATGATAGAATTTAATTTTTTTAATGGTCCAGTTCCTACATATTTCAGGTTTTTAATAATTTTTCATTCATATATTTAGTATCAATTTTGAGTTATATAGAAAATTCTGAGGTTATAGCCTCATTGCTCCACCAATGAACGAACGTTCAAAAGCACGTGCTCAGAGCTTTCTTATATTTTTAATTTTAAATCAGCGAGTCGAGCTGAGCCCTTTAAGATCACTGCTGGCTCAAACTTTGAAACTAACAGACATTTGGGCAAATATATAGCACGCTGTATTGTATACCCAAAAACAAACGCACAATAGGAGAGCTTAGGCGCATCCGCCATTAATGAGACTATCTGAAAAAACTTCGGAGATTGAAGGTAATTCATACTTTCCTCTTGGCTCGTAAATTGTTGAGTCAAAGATTTTAAGTCTTAAGCTAGTGACGAACTTATTGTACCTAATAGTGAATTCTCAGCATGTTCTCATATTTCGAAAATACCATCAACTATCAGAGAATCAGTGTTTTATCAAAACGAAATTATGAAATTCTCTAATTATTTCAATATTCAGTAAAACCACATTACCTACAATCACTTTCAAAAGCTGCGATAAATTTTTCATTCATTTTTGATTCCATTTTTAAGGGCTAATATTTTAGGGAGATGTCGATGAATTATCATAACCTAAGTCTGTGTAGAGGTAGAGTGTTCTCTGCAGATCTGATGTTATGAACAATAATCGCTTGGAGGACACACATCATCATCATCATTCAGCCCTCTGCGTCCACTGCTGGACATAAGCTTGCCCCATTTCTTCCTGTCTTGAGCAATCTGTATCCAGTTACCTGCACACCTCTTCAGATCGTCCGTCCAACGTGTGGGAGGTCTTCCCCTGCTTCTTTTATCCAAGCGCGGTCTCCACTCGAGCAGCCTCTTGGTGCATCTCCCGTCCGTCATTCGTGCCACATGTCCAGCCCACTTCCACTTGAGTTTGCGATTTTGGAAAACCACATCTGTGACGCCAGTTCTTCTTCGAAGATCTTCATTTCTTATATGATCTCGCGATGATACCCCGAGCATGGACCTTTCCATCTTGAGCTGTGTGACCATAAGTTTGTTAGCACTTGCTGTAGTTAGTGTTAATGTTTCAGCTCCATAGGTCATAACCGGCAACGCGCATCGATTAAACACCTTCCTCTTCAAACATTGCGGAAGGTCGCCTTTAAAGACGTCCGCAAGCTTTCCATAGGCTGCCCATAATAATGTAACTCTTCTTTTTATTTCGCACGTTTGGTTGTCTCTTGATATTTGGATTTCATGACCTAGATAATTTTATTTGTTCACCAAAGCTACTTCCTCATTACCAATGAAAATTTGCTCACTGGGAACTAAGTTCGTCATATATTTCGTTTTTGAGATATTCATTTTTGTCCTATGTCTGCACAAGCTTTCTGTAGTTCCCGTAACATGTCCTGGATGTCTTTAAGGTTATCTGCCAGCAAAACCAAATCATCTGCAGAACGTAGATTTGTTAAGTTTCGCCCGTCTATATTTAAGCCCCTGCTTTCCCAATTTAGTCTTTTGAAAGCATACTCCAAGACTGTAATAATAATAAAGAGTTTGGGCGATATCGTGTCTCCTTGTCTGACACCTCTGCCGATTTGAATGCGTTTGTAATTTTCATGGAGCTTTACCACTATTGTAGCATTTTTGTAGATATTGTAAATCAGCTTTGAGTATCTGTAATCAACCCGACATTCCAGCAATGCACTGAGGACCGCCTTCGGCTCTACCGTGTCGAAGGCCTTATGAAAGTCTACAAAAGCAAGGACTAGTGGTCTATTGTATTCGATGCTTTTTTCAATCACCGTTTTTATGCTCTGCAAATGATCATTCGTTCCAACTTTAGCACGGAAGCCCGCCTGCTCTTGAGGCTGATAGAAATCTACTTTTTTCTCAAGTCTTGCTGTTATTATTTTTGTGAACAGTTTATAGAGGTGGCTCAGAAGGCTTATCGGTCTGTAGTTTTCGAGTCCCGCTATATCGCCTTTCTTATGGAGTAGTATTACAATAGCATTGTGCCATTTGTCTGGTATCGTACTATTGTATAAGCACAAGTTATATAGCACTTTGATCTTTTCTAGTAAACGCGGACCACCGATTTTAATTGTATCTACGACTACATTGTCTTCTCCGGGAGCTTTGTTGTTCTTTGTTCTCCTTAGCGCGAGCTTTATTTCATCTATTGTGATGCATGAACCTTGGTTTACAACCCCTTTTTTGACTGTCACTATATCCGGTTCTGTGCTAGAGTTCAATGTATCTTTGTTTTGGCTTGTGTACAGCGTCTGGTAAAAGTCCTCAACCATTTTTAGGATTTCTTCTCTGTTTGTTGTTGTTATACCTTGTTTGGTTTTTAGTTTGATTATATGTTTTTTCCCGATTCCAAGTTTTCTTCTCATAACCTTCATACTTTTATTATCTTCGATCGTTTGTTGGATGTGACCCGTATTGAATGCTCTAATGTCACGTCTTATGGCTTTCGCCACCTTTTTATTTGCGTCTCTTAGCTCGTTGTTAGCAACTATTCCTTTATTTCTAAAATCGCTTCTTTCTTGGATCATTTGTCTTGTATTGTGGCTCAATTTTTCTTCTCTTTTTGTTTTTGGGCAGTATTTATTTTGGCTTTCTAGCATGGCACTGGTTAACATGTCATTGAGAGTGTTGACATCTTCGTTCGAATTCGCGTCGCAGCCTGCCACTCCATCGTTTATAGTCCGCTGCAATCCTTCTATATCTGCTGGTCTCTTCCAAGGTTTGTTTGTTCTCTTCTTGACCATTCTGTGGCGTTCTTTATCGACATCAATAACTACTTTAGCCCGTACGAGTCTATGGTCGCTTCCCGTGGAGAACCTATTCAATACCGTCACATCTTTAAAGATGCGTTTTTTGTCCGTTATAATATAATCTATCTCGTTTTTTGTGCGACAATCTGGGCTTGGCCATGTCCATCTTCTATTCAATCGTTTCTTGTAGAAGCTGTTCATCTGAAATAGGTTATTCTGTAGCAGATAGTCCAGCATTATTTCACCTCGCTCGTTTCTACCTGGTCCAAAGTTGCCTGAAGGGGTTTCAGCGGTGTCCTGCTTCATTCCCATTTTAGCATTGAAATCTCCACATAAAATTGTATATTGCGCTTGTTTGTCTGTGAGATCCGTTGTTATATCATCATAGAGACTGTCTACCTCCTCGTCATCACAGCTAGTCGTAGGTGCGTATATCTGTATGATCTTGATTTTGTATCTCGCGGTCAGCTCCAGAACAAGACAAATCACTCTGGTAGAAATTTTCTTTAAGGAAACAATGTTTGCGTTATGGCGCTTGTGTATTAGGAATCCCGTGCCTCCAATTGACTTGTCCTCTTCACCCGCATAGTATAAGTTGTGTCCTGACTTTAGTGTGATGAGTTGTTCTCCGCGCCTTCTGACCTCGCTGAGGCCTATAACATCCCACTTAATATTATCAACTTCGCACTCAAGTTCGGTGAGCCGTTCCTGTGACAAAAGGGATCTTGCTTTGAACGTTGCGATGTGAAGTGTTCGGTTCGTACTGTAGTGCACCTTTCTATTCCTCAGATGTTTGTCCCCCCCAGAATCCATGGGACAAACTGATTGATTATCAGTGCGAGATTCCGGAGATATTCTCCTACTCGCCTGGGGTAATTTAGTTTTAGCTGACATTTTCCATAGGGGCACGATACACAAACACCGGTATGCCAGATTCGTGGTCTAAACTCGTCCTGAGCGAGCATCTACGTCATTGGGGGAATATTAGGAACAAATTCTAATCAATTCTCTCGAGTGCTAACACTTTTATCACGCAAATGCTATGGAAATGTTCACCAGTGACGTCACTCTCGATGCGCGTCGGCATACCGGTGTTTGTGTATCGTGCATAGGGGGTATTTAGCCGTAAAACACCTCGCTGGCAAGACGTGTTGGTGAGTTTGTAGTTCAGCCGCCCAATCTGGAACAGACGCTGTCGGTAAGCCGCCCATTCTGGGTCAGACGTTGCCTGAAGGATTTCTAGTTTTGGTCCACCCCGAGTATTTGATTTCCTCGGTACCACCCATATCTGGGAGGCATCCCCCTATCCGCCACCTGGGCAGGCGCCCGATAGGGGACTAGCAACCCCCCACGGGGGGGACACTACCTACTTCTTGAATGAAATAGACAGATTTTTTGAGCACAGAAGTGATATCTATGATGGTACTTAATGCTTGCTTTCGAAAATTTCCAGCTTGTACTGTTTTTTCATGTGTGTTCTAAATATGGACTCAAACCTCAGCAGGAAGTAAACTTTTTTGTAACTGGGAATTTAATATAATATAATATCTCGGCAATATGAAACAGGATTTATTACTTCTCGATACAATAATCGCTACAATTCCATCTAACATTCCAACATCATGTCATGGCGATTACACCATTTTGTTATTACGTCACATCCATAGATGAAACAGAATCACAGAAGATTAATTCTTCTTTTAGTTTAGCGGGTTACAACAAACTTTGCTTCAGTTTATTTTTTGATTTGAGACCCAAACCATATGGAAGGATGAAGGATTGGTTTTAATGAAAAAAGAGCCCTTCGATACAAATATTTCTGAAAACAGATCCACTTCTACAGAAAGACGTGTTTTTTCGGTCTGTGTTCTCGTATTTTCGAGGAAGGAGGTTCAGGAATTCGAAAAGAATATGTAAGGTGAGTGTGGGTAAATGTGATAATGGGGCAATTGTGATAACGGACTATATATTCAGATCAAATTCATTAATACTGTTGGCGTCTATCTAACACGTCTTCAAAATTGCAAGCGAACCACCAAAACATTAGAACGAACGAAATTACTTGTCAGTATGGGGTATGGCACGTGAATATTATTTCTCATAACGTAACCTTAAATTTCAGGTAGGTACGTCTCTACTTTATTTAGTGTAATTTTTTTAATTGATGAGTTAAGTCTGTTTTATTATTCCAGACTTATTATTACAGTTTTATAATGTGTTTTTAAATACTTTTAACTCATAAATTGCGCTGGTGATTTCTTTTTGTATTATCACATTTGCCCCGCACGAAATGCTTTTTGGGGTAAATGTGACATATACATTTGGGGCAATTGTGATAATATGAATAGGCGTGGTTCTTTCATATTTGAAGTGTCTTTGACGGATATAATTTATCTTAATGATGGAAAAATAAAGTTTAATTAAAATATAATGTTTATTATTAGTTGTTTCTGCCTAATTGTTTTTACTTCCGTTTTGTTCAGAAGCTGAAGTTAATTTCAAATTTTTGGCGTCGACTGAAATAAGGTCATGAATTTTTCATTAAGTGAAATATTTTATTTTTGTGAAAAACAAAGTATTCAATAATGTAAGATTTTTATACATTTGCCCAATCCTTTCCAAATAACTTAGTCATAGGAATCTGAAAGCTTTTATCACATTTACCCCAAATTCTGGGGCAATTGTGATTGACCGGCATCATTTTTTTTTATTTTTACCCAAACATTTCTCAGAAAAGATTTCAAAGAGTAACCAGAATACAATCAATAGAGAACTATATTGTGATCATGCTTGCATTTTTTTGGAATGTTCAGCTTTATTCGAACTGTTACTTATAACACTTTGTTTATGAACTAATCAAATACTATATCACATTTACCCCACTTCACCTTATACAACGGCAAATATGTCAACGCCTAGAGTAATCTCAAAACTTTCTTGTGAATTTTGATGACGCTAAATCAAGGATCATTGTGCACCTCAGTAAGAGTAGACTCAGTAGTACAGGGTGTGCAACATTCGTTGCTTTTTGAAAGGATCTCGAGAACTATAGCAGCTTATAGAAAACTGAAAACACATTATCTATCCCTTTTTTTCGACTTAGATATTCGAATATGAAAACAGATCCAGTTAAACTTCAATAAGATGAGTTAAGAATGAATATTTTCAATACTAATTACTGCTTTTCGATTCTATGTTGAATTATTATTATAAGTTGGCTGCAGTTATCATAGCGACCGTCGAATTGTTGCTATGACTAGAATTTGTTCAAATCCTCTCTTTCACGGAATGATAAGCTTATACCAATTACGCTTCGTGGTTCGATGTACTATGATCGGGGATTCCCTCATTCAAGGACAATGTATGTTACTCTGTTAAACCCATATGAAAGTTAAATACAGTTCTCGTACTAACTGGTAGTATCTTTCACATCTGTCGGTATCAACTTCATAACGGATTTTAGTGAAATCCTTATTCTTGGAACTGATAACCTCTTGTGAGTAGAGACGAGTAGTTAATAGAGTAGAAAAAGAAGTAGATTAATTCTTAGTTTGCGTGAACTTATCCACACTTTTCCAGCCACGGTTTTTGACGTGTATACTGTCGATGTTGGGATAGAGGACAATCGTGCGTTATTGAGTCACAGTGTTGCCAGATGTATCTCATGTATGATAATGAGATTAACTTACACATGGAAAAACACGAACGAGTGATTTGTTTTTTATTATCTAATTACCAATATCTAGAACTTTTTTAGTGTCCGTCGAAATATAAGGGAAAAATTAAAAACTGACCAGCCACTGTTTTAGCGATAACTGTGCAGGGGTTATCCGGGGGCGGTGCGTTCTCAACAAAATTTTTTTACATAGTATTTCGAACACAGATATCAAATCTGATGACACCTTCTTTGGGCGTCCGTCGAAGTACGAGAAAAAATTAAAAACTGACCAGCCACGGTTTTAGCGATTACTGTGTGGGGGGTTATCCGGGGGCGGTGCATTCTTCTCAACAAAAATTTTTTTGAATAGTATTTCGAACACAGATATCAAATCTAGTGAGACATTTTTTTGGGCGTTCCGTCGAAGTACGAGAAAAAATTACAAACTGACCAGCCACGGTTTTAGCGATAACTCTGCGGGGGGTTATCCGGGGGCGGTGCATTCTCAACAAACTATTTTGCATAGTATTTTTAACACAGATATCAAATCTAAGGACACATTTTTTTGGCGTCCGTCGAAGTACGAGAAAAAATTAAAAACTGACCAGCCACGGTTTTAGCGATTACTGTGTGGGGGGTTATCCGGGGGCGGTGCATTCTCAACAAAAATTTTTTTGAATAGTATTTCGAACACAGATATCAAATCTAGTGAGACATTTTTTTGGGCGTCCGTCGAAGTACGAGAAAAAATTAAAAACTGACCAGCCACGGTTTTAGCGATTACTGTGTGGGGGTTATCCGGGGGCGGTGCATTCTGAACAAAAATTTTTTTGAATAGTATTTCGAACACAGATATCAAATCTAGTGAGACATTTTTTTGGCGTCCGTCGAAGTACGAGAAAAAAATTAAAAACTGACCAGCCACGGTTTTAGCGATTACTGTGTGGGGGTTATCCGGGGGCGGTGCATTCTGAACAAAAGTTTTTTGAATAGTATTTCGAACACAGATATCAAATCTAGTGAGACATTTTTTGGGCGTCCGTCGAAGTACGAGAAAAAATTAAAAACTGGACCAGCCACGGTTTTAGCGATTACTGTGTGGGGGGTTATCCGGGGGCGGATGCATTCTGAACAAAAGTTTTTTGAATAGTATTTCGAACACATATATCAAATTTAGTGAGACATTTTTTGGGCGTCCGTCGAAGTACGAGAAAAAAATTAAAAACTGACCAGCCACGGTTTTAGCGATAACTCTGCGGGGGGTTATCCGGGGGCGGTGCATTCTCAACAAAAATTTTTTTGCATAGAATTTTTAACACAGATATCAAATCTAATGACACATTTTTTTGGGCATCCGTCGAATACGAGAAAAAAATTAAAACCAGACCAGCCACGGTTTTAGCGATTACTGTGTGGGGGTTATCCGGGGGCGGTGCATTCTCAACAAAAATTTTTTTGAATAGTATTTCGAACACAGATATCAAGTCTTCAAAATTGCAAGCGAACCACCAAAACATTAGAACGAACGAAATTACTTGTCAGTATGGTTGTAAGGCACGTGAATATTATTTCTCATAACGTAACCTTAAATTTCAGGTAGGTACGTCTCTACTTTATTTAGTGTAATTTTTTTAATTGATGAGTTAAGTCTGTTTTATTATTTCCAGACTTATTTTAACAGTTTTATAATGTGTTTTTTAAATACTTTTAACTCATAAATTGCGCTGGTGATTTCTTTTTGTATATATCACATTTGCCCCGCACGAAATGCTTTTTGGGGTAAATGTGACATATACATTTGGGGCAATTGTGATAATATGAATAGGCGTGGTTCTTTCATATTTGAAGTGTCTTTTGACGGATATAATTTATCTTAATGATGGAAAAATAAAGTTTAATTAAAATATAATGTTTATTATTAGTTGTTTCTGCCTAATTTGTTTTTACTTCCGTTTTGTTCAGAAGCTGAAGTTAATTTCAAATTTTTGCGTCGACTGAAATAAGTCATGAATTTTTCATTAAGTGAAATATTTTATTTTTGTGAAAAACAAAGTATTCAATAATGTAAGATTTTTATACATTTGCCCCAATCCTTTCCAAATAACTTAGTCATAGGAATCTGAAAGCTTTATCACATTTACCCCAAATTCTGGGGCAATTGTGATTGACCGGCATCATTTTTTTTTTATTTTACCCAACATTTCTCAGAAAAGATTTCAAAGAGTAACCAGATACAATCAATAGAGAACTATATTGTGATCATGCTTGCATTTTTTTTGGAATGTTCAGCTTTATTCGAACTGTTACTTATACACTTTGTTTATGAACTCTGCGGGGGGTTATCCGGGGGCGGTTGCATTCTCAACAAAAATTTTTTTGCATAGAATTTTTAACACAGATATCAAATCTATGACACATTTTTTTGGGCATCCGTCGAAGTACGAGAAAAAAATTAAAACCAGACCAGCCACGGTTTTAGCGATTACTGTGTGGGGGGTTATCCGGGGCGGTGCATTCTCAACAAAAATTTTTTTGAATAGTATTTCGAACACAGATATCAAGTCTAGTGAGACATTTTTTTGGGCGTCCGTCGAAGTACGAGAAAAAATTAAAAACTGACCAGCCACGGTTTTAGCGATTACTGTGTGGGAGGTTATCCGGGGCGGTGCATTCTGAACAAAATTTTTTTGCATAGTATTTCGAACACAGATATCAAATCTATTGAGACATTTTTTTGGGCGTCCGTCGAAGTACGAGAAAAAAATTAAAAACTGACCAGCCACGGTTTTAGCGATAACTCTGCGGGGGGTTATCCAGGGGCGGTGCATTCTCAACAAAAAGTTTTTTGAACAGTATTTCAAACACAGATATCAAATCTAATGACTAATTTTTTTGGGCATCCGTCGAAGTACGAGAAAAAAATTAAAAACTGACCAGCCACGCGTTTTAGCGATTACTGTGTGGGGGGTTATCCGGGGGCGGTGCATTCTGAACAAAAATTTTTTTGCATAGTATTTCGAACACAGATATCAATCTATTGAGACATTTTTTTGGGCGTCCGTCGAAGTACGAGAAAAAAATTAAAAACTGACCAGCCACGGTTTTAGCGATAACTCTGCGGGGGGTTATCCATGGGCGGTGCATTCTCAACAAAAATTTTTTTGCATAGAATTTTTAACACAGATATCAAATCTAATGACACATTTTTTTGGGCGTCTGTCGAAGTACGAGAAAAAAATTAAAAACTGACCAGCCACGGTTTTAGCGATTACTGTGGGGGGCTATCCGGGGGCGGTGCATTCTCAACAAAAATTTTTTTGAATAGTATTTCGAACACAGATATCAAATCTAGTGAGACATTTTTTTGGGCGTCCGTCGAAGTACGAGAAAAAAATTAAAAACTGACCAGCCACGGTTTTAGCGATAACTCTGCGGGAGGTTATCTCAAAAGATTGATATCTGTGTTCGAAATACTATGCAAAGAATATTTTGTTCAGAATGCACCGCCCCCGGATAACCCCCCACACAGTAATCGCTAAAACCGTGGCTGGTCAGTTTTTAATTTTTTTCTCGTACTTCGACGGACGCCCAAAAAAATGTCTCACTAGAAGTTTTACTTCGTGTTTGCCCAGTTGTTCTGTCGGGAGAGAAAAATTCAATTGCTGTCATCGGTATCTAGGATCCTAAAATTATGAGGAATTCTCCACAAACTAGATTTGATATCTGTGTTCGAATACTATTCAAAAAAAATTTTTGTTGAGAATGCACCGCCCCCGGATAACTCCCCACACAGTAATCGCTAAAACCGTAGCTGGTCAGTTTTAATTTTTTTCTCGTACTTCGACGGACGCCCAAAAGAATGTCTCGCTAGATTTGATATCTGTGTTCGAAATACTATTAAAAAAAATTTTTGTTCAGAATGCACCGCCCCCAGATAACCCCCACACAGTAATCGCTAAAACCGTGGCTGGTCAGTTTTTAATTTTTTTCTCGTACTTCGACGGACGCCCAAAAAATGTCTCACTAGATTTGATATCTGTGTTCGAAATACTATTCAAAAAAAATTTTTGTTGAGAATGCACCGCCCCCGGATAACCCCCCGCAGAGTTATCGCTAAAACCGTGGCTGGTCAGTTTTTAATTTTTTTCTCGTACTTCGACGGACGCCCAAAAAAATGTCCCAATAGATTTGATATCTGTGTTCGAAATACTATGCAAAAATTTTTGTTCAGAATGCACCGCCCCCGGATAACCCCCCACACAGTAATCGCTAAAAACCGTGGCTGGTCAGTTTTTAATTTTTTTCTCGTACTTCGACGGACGCCCAAAATTAGTCACTAGATTCGATATCTGTGTTCGAAATACTATTCAAAAAAAATTTTTGTTGAGAATGCACCGCCCCCGGATAACCCCCCGCAGAGTTATCGCTAAAACCGTGGCTGGTCAGTTTTAATTTTTTTTCTCGTACTTCGACGGACGCCCAAAAAATGTCTCAATAAATTTGATATCTGTGTTCGAAATACTATGCAAAAAAATTTTTGTTCAGATGCACGCCCCCGGATAACCCCCCACACAGTAATCGCTAAAACCGTGGCTGGTCAGTTTTTAATTTTTTTCTCGTACTTCGACGGACGCCCAAAAAAATTAGTCATTAGATTTGATATCTGTGTTAAAAATTCTATGCAAAAAATTTTTTGTTGAAATGCACCGCCCCCCGATAACCCCCCGCAGAGTTATCGCTAAAACCGTGGCTGGTCAGTTTTTAATTTTTTTCTCGTACTTCGACGGACGCCCAAAAAAATGTCTCATAGATTTGATATCTGTGTTCGAAATACTATGCAAAAAAATTTTGTTCAGAATGCACCGCCCCCGGATAACCCCCTACACAGTAATCGCTAAAACCGTGGCTGGTCAGTTTTTAATTTTTTTATCGTACTTTGACGGACGAACAAAAAAATAAGTCTTAGATTTGATATCTGTGTTAAAAATTCTATGCAAAAAATTTTTGTTGAGAATGCATCGCCCCCGGATAACCCCGCAGAGTTATCGCTAAAACCATGGCTGGTCAGTTTTTAATTTTTTCTCGTACTTCGACGGACGCCCAAAAAAATGTCTCAATAGATTTGATATCTGTTTTCGAAATACTATGCAAAAAAAATTTTGTTCAGAATGCACCGCCCCCGGATAACCCCCCACACAGTAATCGCTAAAACCGTGGGTGGTCAGTTTTTAATTTTTTTTCTCGTACTTCGACGGACGCCCAAAAAAATGTCTCACTAGATTTGATATCTGTGTTCGAAATACTATTCAAAAAAATTTTTGTTGAGAATGCACCGCCCCCGGATAACCCCCCACACAGTAATCGCTAAAACGGTGGCTGGTCAGGTTTTAATTTTTTTCTCGTACTTCGACGGACGCCCAAAAAAATGTGTCATTAGATTTGATATCTGTGTTAAAAATACTATGCAAAATAGTTTTTGTTGAGAATGCACCGCCCCCGTAACCCCCCGCAGAGTTATCGCTAAAACCGTGGCTGGTCAGTTTTTAATTTTTTTCTCGTACTTCGACGGACGCCCAAAAAAATGTCTCACTAGATTTGATATCTGTGTTCGAAATACTATTCAAAAAAATTTTTGTTCAGAATGCACCGCCCCGGATAACCCCCCCACAGTAATCGCTAAAACCGTGGCTGGTCAGTTTTTAATTTTTTTCTCGTACTTCGACCGACGTCCAAAAAAAATGTGTCATTAGATTTGATATCTGTGTTAAAAATACTATGCAAAATAGTTTTTGTTGAGAATGCACCGCCCCCGATAACCCCCCGCAGAGTTATCGCTAAAACCGTGGCTGGTCAGTTTTTAATTTTTTTCTCGTACTTCGACGGACGCCCAAAGAAGGTGTCATCAGATTTGATATCTGTGTTCGAAATACTATGCAAAAAATTTTTGTTGAGAACGCACCGCCCCCGGATAACCCCCTGCACAGTTATCGCTAAAACAGTGGCTGGTCAGTTTTTAATTTTTCCCTTATATTTCGACGGACACTAAAAATTCTAGATATTGGTAATTAGATAATAAAAAACAAATCACTCGTTCGTGTTTTCCATGTGTAAGTTAATCTCATTATCATACATGAGATACATCTGGCAACACTGTGACTCAATAACGCACGATTGTCCTCTATCCCAACCTCGACAGTATACACGTCAAAAACCGTGGCTGGAAAAGTGTGGATAAGTTCACACAAACTAATTCTTAGATCTATTGTACCTACCTACCTATATGGAAATTGCACGTCAACTCCTCGACTAAAAGTCAGAAAATTCATTAATGAAATTTCATAACACTATTTTGATATTATTCAGGATTTGTGGAGGAATTCATATTATATGACATTATGACCCTTCCCCAATTTTTCGGAGCGTGTTAATGTGTTTAACCCTGCTGCGTCCAATCGTCGACTTTCTTTACATTAGTAGACACGTGGGGTTTGGCAACCCCCAATCATATTTTTCTGTTGAGAATACAGTTTTTGCATTTCGACATAGCTGTGATGAAAATTCTGTTCTGTAGTGTTCCTTTTTTGCCAGAGAATAATTTCTAACGAGCTGAAACTGCCTGAATATTATAATATTTCAACTTCGCCAGGACAGTGGATTTTTCAGATGACGGAGCATACATATAATGAGTTTTGTCACTCGAGTATGAATTAAGACTCAAAAGCGTTTTTCTGAAAAGAAGAGGGATTTATTAACAATATCAACACCTACGATACAACATACCTATAAAAAGAAAAGGAAAATAACATTTAAAGCCTATAATTCCGGTTTTCAACAAGCACAACTTTGATTAAATTCTGTCTTTTTAGAAATTTCAAATGAAAAAAAAATAGAAATTAACACCGAGTTCCAACTTTCGGATATCCAATTATGGGATACCTTTCCTATCTGACATTAGGCAACTTTCATGTTTTAGGTTCTGTGGTTAAATTAGAATAGATCCTTGGCATGAATGTTTGAATCAAATGGTTGAGCTCATTGTAGAGGAACTTATGCTATACCAAATTTCAATATTTCACATCCACTACTTATCTATTTTTCATAGTCTACCTAATTTCCTTGTTGATCTCATTGTCTGAAGTTTATTCGTATTTCTTATATTGCTTCTTCAACCAATAGATTGATAATAAGTCTATTTGTATACTGGGTGTTTCACGAATGGTTGAACAAACATTCAGTGCAATTGCAGGGCCTCTTGGGTAGTCTAACTTAGTATAAGAAATGCATCCTTACTATTTATAGTCGTTGAGCTGTTTTTATTTATTGTTTATTGTTTATTTTTTCAAAACTTTCAATAGATATTACTTCCTAATGCCTTTATAGATTTTCATGAAAGTTTCAACAAATGGCTAGGCTAGGACAATGCCCAACTTTACCTTCTCATTATTTTTGCATTGAGCAGATACAGACTGAGATAATCATATGGATATGTTTCATATTACTTTTCGTCAAACACGTGTACCGGGTTTTTCACTATAATTTGACCCCCCCTTTAACTTTGTTACTGAAGGAGATACAAAAAAATGTTTCGTATAAAAGTTTTACGAAATCCACTGAGGTTTTTTGATATGAGTCCAGAAACTGAAATATTTACAGGGTGACCAACATATTGATGGCAACTTCATTTTTTCTAATGGAACACCCTGTGTATTTTTCCATATTTGGTTAGCTCTTTTTCGCCTGATTTCAATAACCAATCGGACATGGCGTTTTGGAAATTCGTGAATATTTAAGTGGCTAATTTGATATTTGGATTGATAATGGCGCACCCATTTTATGGCCAACAAATAGTCCCGATTTAACACCGTTGGACACGTTTTTATAGACGTTCCTGAAGAAAAAAATATATACACAGCAATAATGACAATCAATGAAAGCGGAGAATAATATTAATGATATAAAATCAACAATTACATTGACCCATACTTCGGAACTAACTAGAAACAAATTTTGAAGTTTTAATTTCTGACTTGAATCGGATAATGATATCAAAAATAGTCTAAACAACTTGAGACGACAACTATATGAATTATGTGTATTGAATGAAGGTGGTCATTTTGAGCAATTTCTTTAGTTGATGTTAGTCTTACCATACTACCATAGTTTATCATTTTTCTTTGGTTAAGTAATTGTTAAGTATTCATTCTAAAATTATACTTTCAAGTAGATTGTTTGGATATAAAGAATTTCGTAGGTATTTCACATATTTTTCTATTCGGTGTCATCATTTCAAAACTTCGAAACACTGAAAATTGAACAGACACATCCACATACGCATTTATATTCGAGATCAGGAGGAAATAGCCTATCAAAAAAGGGAAGAATATATAGGACAGGGTGTTCCATTTGGAAAAATATAGTTGTTCATCCTGTATATCTTCTCACTGTTGTTATTATAACTCCAAGAATGAGCATTTTCAGTAAACGCACTCTGCCACTTGTAAAATGATTACAGATCTTGGCAGGTGGTTCTTAAAATTTGAAACTCTGTGGTTCTCAGAATAAAAGAGATAGACCAACATGTGTTACATATTCGAAATCAGGGGAAGAATAGCTAGCGAAACATCGAAAAATATATAGGGTGTTCCATTTGAAAAAATGAAGTTGCTATCAATATGTTGGCCACCCTGTATATGTTTCAGTTTCTGGACTCATATCAAAAAACATCAGTTGATTTCGTGAAACTTTTATAGGAAACCTTCAGTAACAAAGTTAAAGGGGGGGTCAAATTATAGTGAAAAACCGGGTACCTACATCAAATAGTCAAAAACCAAAGTTATTCCCAAAAACAACATCGAATAGCTGACCAAATAAGACTAATGGCAATTTAGTCACATTTCGTATCGATATAGCAGTAGGTACTTCTCGGTACTGCTAGAACGGTAAGGAAGTTTGTAGGTCACGATGGACACCAGGAACAGCCATGGGGGGAAACATTACAAGACCGACTGCCAAGATATCAACCTGGAAATCCAGTACTCAAGTCCATAATCTTAGGGCCTTATTCATAGTCATTCCTCAAGGTGAGGGTGAGTGTGAGTGTTAGCTCGCCATTGAGTAGTTTGTAATAGTTTCATAGAGCGCACTCTGTGAGTGGAGTGTGATTTTTGTCAGCCTAAACTTGAAGGAAAGGCGCTAGTACCCATGAAATGAGTATGCTTTATGAAACGGCTACAGCTACTCGATCTACAGCCTACAGACGATCAACCTAGTTGAAGACTAAGTTGTAAACACGGCGTGTTGACGACCAAGTTGAACGTCTGTAGGCTGGTTGGTGGTTGACATTCCAGGTTGAAGACTAGGTTGATGCGAGATCAAATCGGTTTGATATTTGGTGGGCGGAGCCCGATGTTGACGACTAAGTTATTATTAAGATTATTATTAAATATCATCTTAAGAAATAAATATCATTATTATTAAATATCATCATTATTATTAAGTTGGAGCGTCTGTGTAGTAGTCATCAACTAGGTTGACAACACCAGTTAACCTTGTAGAGTAAACATCGCATAGCGTATTCAATATTCGTCGTACGTATCCGTGGAAAGTTAATAATTTAACTAGACAATATGAGCAATATTCCAAAATTTCAAGTTTGGTCTACTCGAATTATGGAAAATAAAATCCGAGATATATAAATGAAGCCTTGGGCAGGGGCTTCTGAGGGCATGCTTGGAATTATATTCTGAAAATTATTTAAAAAAAAATGGAATATGTAAAAAATCAATTATTAGAAGAAAATTAAAATCTATGGTTCAGATGATGCGATTCTTTTTAAAATTCGCATGAACATTTATTATATCAATCTCATTCACAAAATAAATTTCACTTGAATCGAAAATCTTGTTATGGAAATATAGAAATTCTTATTTTCAATATTCCAATTGAATTTTCTGCAGGTATGTTCCCACTATGGTCACAAAATTTTGCATGTGGCTTGTTCTGAGCATTTTGGATGTAGCCGAGAAATTCTATTTCGATTGGTTTTGTTTTGAGATATTAAGGAACAAATATTTGGAATATGTAGTTATATTTCATGGATATCCTGTACGATTCGGCTGGTTAACGAACATAGCCGTGGCACTTGAGAACCGAACTCACCCTGAGAATCTCAAGTCTCTATAGTCTGTTCAAACGTAAGAAGGAGCAATAACAACAAGTTTGGCGCAGCGGTAGGAGGACCTTCGGATAGGTACTCCGTCCAGAGTCGAATCGAGGAGATTTCTTACAACCGTTCAGTTTTAACTGAATATTATTATACGAATTCAATTCTTAGAGCACATCTAAGTGAAATATATGCACGCTTCCATTTATTCCTTATCGAATTTATTCCATTTGGAGGTTCCACACTGCATACACTTTGTCAAAAGATTTTCTCTGTTCAGTACCATCCACAGTCCGTTCCGAGTACGATCCTGGCAGTCTCTTAGGGCGGTCTGAAAGAGAGTTTTTATGACAGTTTGACCAATACGAGCTTTATTGTGCGCAAACCAGACGATTTTGTTTGTTTACAAAGCTCCTTCTAATATTTGAACGGACTATAGAACAATTCCTTCGAAAGTTATCGTGTTTGCGGCCGGACGGCCCTACTGACCGATTTGAATGTGACCACGGATACATCATCAGGGAGTCGAATCCTATCGGTTGAGACCATTTTGGGATCAAAATTCTAAAATTTTTTTCATTAAACCTTAATGAGGTAGTTGAGACCGATTTTTTGTACCACTCCTTCGTCCAAATTCTTCTATTCTTAGGAGTGTGTTGCACCTCATCGTCTCATATATCGTTAAAAAAACATATAATAAAAGATCTTTCTCCATTTTCGATAATTCCTCCGCATCATCTGACTAGTTCCCTCAACGGAAAACACCGCTGAATTGATGTTTTCAACTAGGTTGACAACCGCTATTCCCACTTTCATTTGGTTTACAACCTACACAGTTGACAACATAGTCTTCAACTAAGTTGATCGTCTGTAGGCCGCTTTTACACTAATCTTCACCTTGAGGGATGACTATGAATACGGCCCTTAATCTTTTTCGTCGACCCCAAAATAAATAAAAGATGAACATTAATGTTCAATTCATGCGAATTTAATTTTGTGCAAATTGTCATGGGAAACCGAACACAAAGCAATGAGAAGCTGTCAGAACTCCACTGGAACATAAAAACATAGAAATTTTATTACATACCTATGTCGAATGTATTTCTCAAACACCTTATACTTCATATCCATAAAGCTTATCTTCATCGAACTTTCTTGTGTAATCGTAAAGTCGTACTTAGCAAAGGTATGAACCGTTTTAATGGTCGGTGGGAAATAATAATAGAAAATTGTTTCCCATATAGATAACACCAGATCTTCTGAATACAAAAAATTATTACCAAACTTACGTAGGCTATTTTTGGTCGTTCATGTCCTTCTGTTAGTTGGCTGAGTAGATACTATAAACTATAGTATAGTATAGGGTTATCCATTTTGCGGTTTCAAAAGTAAACGTTAATAAAACACATAAAAAATATTTTTTGTACAACTGTCAAAAAAACTTGACTTTTCTTCATCACAATGGATGCGTAAAATATTACTTTTTTTCACCGTTAAAAAAAGTCTTTTTTTCACCGTGAAAAAAAGTCTTTTTTTCACTGCTGATACCCAAAATTAGGACAACCCACAAATAATGAATATTTTAATTCCAACTAATTTCACAAAATTATGATTGTATCTGTACCTTAAAAGTGAATTAGTTTCGTCATCAGCATCACTAAGAAATTTATTGATATCATCCCTCGATAACACTTTAGATTTCTTTCCTCGGTATTCAACGCTTTTGTTCTTAATAAGCGGGACATTGAGCTCCATAACGTGGAAGGTTTCAAAATTTTTTATTTTGCCTCGAAATAGCATGTGAGCACATTTTCAGAATCCTTTTTCACGTTGTTCTTGTTGCACCATTCTCGAAATTGGTTATATGTTTTCTCATATATTAGCTTTGATTTGGCTGGTAACGTATTAGATACAATTGTATTTGCTTCTTCAGCCATATCTGCGGGGGTATCACCACCACTATCATGTTCAACATCCATCTTCTTTAAAATAATTCGAAGTTGAAGCAACTACGAGCAAATACTGTCAAAGATTCAAACAGTTTCAACAAACTGTTTCTATAGTTACGACACAGAAAGATCACTGGATTCATTTAAATATTGTACTGGAAGCGTTATCTTCAATAATTATACGTATATCAGACGATGTAAATTCACATTCACAGTTGTACAAAAAATGTTGTTTGTATTTCGTGCGTGTAAAATTCGTGTTTTCATGGCACATTCGAGTGAATTTTTGTCCTCGACCTGCGGTCTCGGCCAAAATTGACACTCTCATGTGCCATGAAAAAAACACTCATTTTACGCACTTAATACAAAAATAACTATTTTATCATGATATTTCTTTTTTATTATGAAGTTTGAACGTTGACATTTGTGTGAAACACTACATCATTTAAATGACAACCACCCGAATTGTTGCAAGCATCGATTCTTTTGAGGTAATTTTCGACCACATTTTGACACATATTGGGCGGTATCTCAGCCATAACTTGACGAATATTGGTTTTTAACTACTCAAGAGTTGAAGGTTTATCTGCATAAACACGGTCTTTCGCGTAGCCCCACAAAAAAAAGTCAAGCAGTGTCAAATCGCATGATCTTGGTGGCCAGTTGATATCGCCGTCCACCGCCGGTTGTTCAAGCACCCATTCGACGTATCCACGATGTTGATGTGAATGGTTGGCTGGCTTCAGTTGTTGTGTGAGCTGGATTTTATTTGGGTGTAGGTGTAGATCTTAATGCAAAATACGCCATAATGTGCCGTAAGACAGTCCTAATTCCTGAAAATGACGAGGAATCGACAGATTCGGGTCTTCGGCAACACTTTCACTTACAGTAGCGATATTTTCAGTGGTACGAGCAAAACGATGATGCACAGGGCTTACAATATCTGTAACACATCCAGTCTCTTCAAATTTCTTCACAATTTTACCAATTGCTTGCGTAGTTGGACGATTATGTAAACCAAAATCTGCTCTTAAAGCACGATATGTGGCTGTGGCAGAATCGCCGTTTTTGTATTAGGTTTTTACAATTTTCATGCGTTGTGCGATAGTCAAATGATCCATTTTCATAAATGTCAGACTTTCAACTAAACAAAAAAAATTTTTTTTTAAACTTCGTTTGACAGATATCGAATTCCAGCCGTATACTTTTGAAACCACGAAATGGATAACCCGTTATAGTAAGGCTCTGAAAAGGGGAGTATACCAGACAGCCATGCTGGGTCCAACCACAGACTCGAAAATTACAGAACAATTCGAATGAAATGAAATCTGTAATCGAATAAATGCTTATGCTTACCTGTCTAGTCTCCAACTTTATTGTTTTGAATAAAAAATCAATACTTTCTATTAACTTTTCTTCAAAAAAAGCACGCAACTAACAATAGAGCACAATAACTGAGAAATTGACATTACCATCTGTAATTTTCGAGTCTATGGTTGGACCCAGTCAGCCTGTCTGGCATACCTATCTTTCTAGTGCTCTAGTTATAGTACAGTATAGTATAGTATAGTATAGTAATACTAAAGACTTCCTATTAAAGCTCGCTCCGCTCACGAGATAAAATATCTCGAACATTAATCGCTGTCATAAATGAATTAGTTGATTAAATAATTATTTAAATTCATCATTTTATATTGTAGATTTTCATTTTGTATAGCGTTCAGATTCAACCTAGAATTGAATAAAATGAATATTATGACTAGTGGATCTTTTCGTAAACTGTAATTTGGCATTTTTTGGATTGGAAAGGTGAAGGTTTTCGGGCAAAGGATAAACGGTTTGGATCGTAAGGAAAAGCGACTAAAACTGAATAGTTAATTTGCTTAATGGAAAAATCAGAAAGTGAGAACTCGGCATGAAACAATACTTTGTGAATTTGTATGTGTTTCTACATTTCACAATATTTCACATGTCAGACAGATCATATGTCTGTCAATTTTATCTAGGTGAGTCCCAGGAGATCTCTAAATAAACTTTTTAAATCCTGCACCTGAATAAAGTAAATGTATGACATTTAAAGCAAGCATGTGAGCTATTATCACCTCGATCAACACTACCATCTTTGAGTTTTGGGATTTCCTCTCATCATTAGATAACTAAAATTGTTGGATTAAGTTTTTCGTTTCAGAAGATGGAGGAAAAACGATCTGACAAAAAGGAACCAAATCCTAGAGAGACTGCTAATTTCTTGTCGAATTTATTCTTCATGTAAGTGATTTTTATACACATCATATCTGATATACCAAACTAATTAATAGTTAGATCCAAAATTTTACTTGTACGGGATAATACTCGTATTATGTATCCGTAAAAATGTAAATGAGCCTGTTTTCAGTTTCCACTATTGACAGTGAGAAATCTGTATACAGGATGTCTACTTTCAAAGTGGCCAAACTTAATGGGGGATCATACGAGTGATTAACAACAAAAAATGTCATATATGTATAACACATGGTCGATTTTTTGATGGTAACTCTTCAATTCAACATTACCTCTAAAACGATTATTATTCAGTTTTCCTTGTAATCTCATCTAATTTGAACACATGTGCTACTAGATAAGATCTGTCTGTGTGCAGAAAAACTCTTATTGCGGGCGTGGTATTTCTTCGAAATTTCAATAATTAAGCACACGTTTTTTCCAGTGAAAAGTGCCTCATTTAGTGTACTTTCGAATGGCATATCAACTTTTGTGCTAGCTGCTCATCCTCCGCCATAATAGCATGGCTGACATGATAACAACGAAAAAGTCTAACCTGAATTTGCTCTCTTGTGGGGCTCCTCAAGATTGAATATTAAAGAAATTTCATGGAAATCTTCAATTTATCTGACTTACATTGTAGGTGGTACCAGAATATTATGGACTGATGAGGCCACTTTCAGGAAATTGTTATGTATTGCTATAATTTGTATTCACGCCATTGGCAGGGTCATTGCGCATACACACAAAATAGAACCCACAGAGTATCATTTATACCTATAGTCCGTTCAAATATAAGAACGAGCTTTGTAAAAAAACAGAAACGTCTGGTTTGCGCACAATAAAGTTCGTATTGGTCAAACTGTCATAAAAACGCTCCCTTCGACCGCCCTAAGAGACTGCCAGGATCGTACTCGGAACGGACTGTGGATGGTACTGGATAGAGAAAATCTTATGACAAAGTGTATACATTCCAAATGAAATAAATCCCGAGAATTGACACCAGGATCGGTTCAATTAAAAAGTATTGAGTTAAATTTTTGTTTCAGATGGACGCTTCCAATATTTGCTAAAGGAAACAAGCGGGATCTCACAGAAGAAGATTTATACAAACCGTTGAGTGTTCATAGATCGAATCGGTTGGGAGATAATTTGGAGGCAGAATGGATTAAATTGGTTAAATCTAAACGAAAATCGTTAGTGACAGCAATTTGGAACGTATTTAAGGTTGAAATTTGTTTCTACGTTCTTATCGATTTTTTTTTGGTATTCGCCCCAAAGTAAGTGAAAACATTTTTCAATACACACTCGATCAATTTGCTTGTTTTAGAATAATTTCGCTTTGCCCCCCCCAAATGATACGATTGTGCTTGACATGAAAGAAATGCACTCAATCTAATCGATGTGTATTTTTGATATAAGCCAATGTGTAAACTTTCAGCACTTTATGTGACTCCGTTTTGCGAATATGTGGCAAAAAGTGTGGACAGGACGTCATCTTCAAAGGGCACTAGCTCCTTAACGAAGCAATTTTGCATTATATGATTTGGGTCGAATCTGTCTAAAATAAGATCTATAATGTCCACTAGAAGTTCGGTCTAATTACGGGACACCCTGTAGATCAGGTTTGTCATCACAAAAAGTGGAAGCGGTCTTTGGGAAATTGTTTGTATCTTCTTTGAATTATTCGAAGCAGAGCTTTTTTCCAGGTTATCTTTTATTTTGCCGTTTGGATTTATCCTCGCTACATTCCTGACTGGATTCTATAGTATTCTATAGTACTTCCGTCTCAGAACTGGCGTCGTCTGATATGCCTTCTAATTTTCTTTATTTTCCACTTAAAATGAATTCAGGGTCACCAATTATAGTGGAAATTGGTTGTTTCTAAACTACTTTTTAATTATAAGAATTTAAAAAACACTTTTGAGCACTGTTCGAAATTTGATATATTCTTAATTATTACATCCGTTACTGGGGTAACTCTTTTCTCTTAGTACACTATTTCAACACACTCATATTTCCCAAAGGGGAAGTCATATTTAACTAAAAAAATATTTTATTTCTCTATTGGAATAACAAAATGGAAACTGCACTAGTTAAAATTTACATTGAAAATATTGCCATCAGATACTAAGGAAGACGAAATATCTTGTTCACAATTCGTCGAGTAGTCCGTTTTCTTGAGAACATTCCCATCAGCAGCAGTCTCGGGCAATTCAAATTTCAACAAAATATTTTCGCTGACACCGTCCACCAAAATTGTTCTTTTCCACTCCTGAAAGCGTTCATACTCATAACTGTAGGCAGCTTTAAATTTGGCCGGAATTTCACGGGCTTTCGCCGCTTGAGTTTCGACGTAGTTCGACATTATTTCAGTAATTCTATTTATCCCATTTTGACGTTTAATGACGACAATATTCAACCCATGGTAACAAGGGTAAGTTGACGTTTATCCTCTGAGTGGAATAAAATGTTCACCACTTACTTTCTGGAAATAATTCTTTCCACACACAATGCACCTAAAACTCATTTCAAAGTATGTTTATAAAAATTAATCACAAATAACCCATTAAAAGTCATTTCTATCATTAAAGTAAAAATTACAATTATTAAGATTTTGAAAATGGAACTGAAAACCTGCACCTCCTCCAAAGGAAACACGCTCAGTCGTTATAGCAAATGTTTTTGAGGACTTCTCAGGCCCTGCTGGAATATCCATTTCTGCATCAGGAACTTCGGTTTTTGTGACCCCACCAAGTATTTGTTCAGAAATATTTACTTTGTTTTGTAGTGAATCTTCAATATATCCTTCTGCAACAGAACTTGAGCGCCATCCACCATGTCTTTTCAAAACTGTAAAATCTTTCAGAGCCAACATTTTCCTAAGTTGCGAATAGTAGGACCATAAAGACGACGACTTAACTTTCTTGGATTGTTCGGAAATATACGCCAAAATTATTTTTTCGTTGACACCTATGGCTTTTTTATTATTTCTCCAGACACAAAATGCCGTACCTATATTGCTTTTCGTACAATATTTTTTATTTTAATGGAATTAGGTACTGCTTCTGCTGCCTCATTTGCTTTTTATATAATGCACTCAGGCACTACAACCTCGAAACATTTTCAGTGACACTTGCAAACAATTAATTACATAGTGCCCTAGCAACCATCGATCGAAGGGAAATCTCGTTATGAATTTGAATTATACCTAATATTTCCTCTGAAAAGTATTCTTTATTTGAATTTTCATCAAAATGGGATAAAATTTTGTATACGACACGTGAGTTAAAAATGTTTATTCACTCGAAGAATTAACTCTTCTCATGAATAAACATTCATTTAACTCACTTGTTGTATAAATAACTATTATGATAAGACATCAAAATATAACCATAGACTAACTAAACGAAGAATAGATGAGACACTAGTAGAACAAGCTTCAACGCCATCTTTTTTTGTACAACATTACTAATTCGTGAAAAAAGCTCAATTGAAAAAGGAATCTGTTTGGTAAAGCTGCCTCAAAAAGAATTCTGTAGTGCACCTTTTGAATAGGTAGGTACACCTACAGTGACTCTAACAAGACAGTGACGACAATGGAGTGACTAATTCTGTGATTGGTTAGTCGGCTCACGTGACCATAGTCGCCATTTTCTTGCCAAATCGGTTTATTTACATCGTGTATTAGTACAGAATTCTCGTCGTTTAGGTGTGTTTTGGTGCCTTAAAATTGATAACTTGAAGCTTTAGATTAGTTTCGATTGTTTGTGAGTTCAATTTAAATATTGGAAAGAGACATTTTTCGTCTTACAACTGTTTTACGGCTGTGAAATCATTTCATTGTTTTTTTGGGACCGTTTTCGTTTCATTGGTAAGTTACATGACACTATAGTCTTCATATTGAAATAAATATATTGAATTTGAATGCTGGATTTGAGATGTCAGTTGATAAAATTAAAATAAGTTGTCTCATTTGAACAGATCATGCCAGGTTGTGCAGCAGTCAATTGCAGCAATTCTGCAAGGAAAGGCTTCTTAATGAAACATTTCCCTACTGATCCACTCAGAAGAAAACAGTGGTTAATAAAAATGAAGAGAGATAATTGGAAGCCTACGGATTATTCTTGCTTGTGTGAGGTATGATTTCAATTTTATCCTCTGTCGGTCCTTTATTAACAAAACATACATTTTTTTAGGTTCATTTTGCTGCAGAAATGTGGGAGAAAACTAGAGTGGATGGAAAGAGAGCTTTAAAATCCAACGCTGTACCTACTATTTTTTCGTTTTCAAAACCTCCAAAAGTTAGAAAACCACCAAAAATAAGAAAACTTATATCTCCTAAAAAACCAGATGTTTTGGATTCAGGCAAGTACTTAAACATACAAAAGCATATCCTTTAGCAACTACAGATTTACTGAAAGGTGTCTTACGTTTTTCGTTTAATAAAGTTCCTCTATTTGACGCATTCCCATAAGCAACTACACCTTTTAAGCGATCCTTGGGCAATGGATCCCTAATTTTGATTACTCCTTCTCAACTTCTTTTCTAACATTGACCTTGGGTAATTGTTTCATTCCAAATAATAATTAGCTTGGCTGATATATATTCGTGAATTTTATAACCTAAACATATGCACAGAAATTGTTCCTATTTACTCGGTATGTTCAGCCTGAATAATCTCCTAAATTTTAAATCTGTTTACATTTAAACAATGCATTTTGGTTCACAGCTTTTTGATAACCATCATAAAAAACCATAGAGTTAGTTGATGTAGATATCTGTGAAAACGATCTTAAAATTGACGGAGCACAAATCGCTGCAATAGCTCACATTTCATACCTACATTTGTTGGGTCTTTTATCACAGGACACTTTACTAAAGTTAGGTCTGAATTTGAGTTTCGATAACTCTACTATTTCAAATTATGTACTTTATTCCAAGTCATCAAATTTTACTTGTATAGTATGATATTAAAAAGACTTAATTTTATTTCCAGGTGATATTTCATTAGAAATCCCTGATACGATGAACGTCGATGTAAATAGTCCATCTACTTCCGTAGCTGACTTGAACAATAGTGGTGAAACGTCCATGATCAACCCCAATGAAAATAGTTCATCTACTTCTCAAGCTGACTTGAAGCAAAGTGGTAGCAACGTTGATGTAAATGCTCCATCTGCTTTCCAAGGTGATTTGAATAAGAGTGATGACAGCTCTAAGACTAGTAGCGATGATACAGTACAAAATATCACACTGGATTCACAAGAGAGATCCTTCAATAAATTAGAAAAAATGTACATAAGAGAAAAGCTCAAAGCTAGGAAGTACAAAAGGCTTCTGAAGAATTCTATAAAAAGATACAATTTATTGGAAAAAAAATTAACTGGTGCTTCCAATGAAGAGAATACATTTTTTAATACTGACCAACTGTCTGCATTGAAGAAAAAAAGAAGTGGCAAATCCACCAAATTCATGAAATGGTGTAAAGACTGTTACTAAGTCACTAAAACTCAAATTTAGCTGCGGAAATAACGGATATCAAGAATTACTTAAACAAGGATATCCATTACCATCTTTGAGAACCCTACAACGACGACTCCAAAATTTGAAATTTGATTCTGGCATTCTAGATGAAGTATTTGAATTTCTTGATTTGAAGGTTCAGTCATTCAGCGAGAAAGACAGGTACTGTGTTTTAGTTTTGGATGAGATGTCCATAACGCCAAGTAGAAGTTATGATACTTCATTGAGCAAATATTTTGGAGATATAACTCTTCCTGAGCATGAAGGAATGGCAACACATGTACTGGTTTTCATGCTAGGGGGAGTTGCGACACACTGGAAGCAAGTTGTTGGTTATTATTTCACGGGAGATTCTGTGAATGGTGCTGTGTTTGATAGCATTATAAAAAAGATTTTTGAAAAGTGCGAAGAAATTAATTTAAACATTGTGAGTATCACCTCAGATATGGGACCTTCAAATCAAGCACTGTGGAGATCATGGAGAGTAGGGGCAAGTAAACATTCTCCAGTAAAATGCAGCATTACTCACCCAATTAATCCAGACAAAAATGTGTTTGTTTTTGCAGATGTACCCCACCTTTTTAAAAACATTAAGTCGATGTTAATGGTCAACAAGATAATTGAGCTGCCTCATTTCTTTGTTGAAAAATATAATCTGCCTACAAATACTGTCTCATCTAGCCATATACATGAACTGGTAAAACACCAAGAAAAAAATATATTCAAATTGGCTCCAAAATTAACAGAAGAAGATCTACTCCCTTCTCATTTTGCCAAAATGAAGGTAAAAACATCCAGCAACGTTATCAATCACTCAGTTAGTAGTGCGCTGAAATTTTTAGCTGGGGAGATAGGTAAGCCAGAGTATTTAACAACAGCATTGTTTTTGGATCAAGTGGAAAAATGGTTTTATTTGATGACCTCTAGGCATCCATCTTCTGCACTTAGTGAATTCGACATTACAAAATACCAAGAAGCAATATCATTTCTGAAAGAATTCATGGAGCTTTTCTCTTCGATGAAAGTTGGTGTGAAGAAGATTTGGAAACCTTGCCAGTCAGGAGTTCTCATTTCAACGGAGTCGATGCTGAAACTTCAATCACTATTGCTCAATGAAAAGGGATTTGATTTTATACTGACGAGTAGATTTTCACAAGATTGTCTTGAAAATCTCTTTTGTGTTTTAAGGAGTAAACAGGTGATACCCAATGCCCTACAGGTTAAGAACAATTTAAAAATAATATGCGTATCACAATATTTAAAAAGTGCATCCTCGAGTAGTTATAGTGATGATGATAGGGAATTTTTGAGCGATTTCATTGATATTTTGGATGTAAAAGAACAACATAAATATGAGGATGTGAAGTTACCAACCGATGTAGATAAACATATGTTCAATCTATCATTCAGCGAGCTGAATTCCCTATACAATATTTGTGGATACATCCTAAAAAGCATAAAGAATACCTCTAAAACATGTGCAAGATGTTTGAACTCGGTAGGTTCAAAAGTACCTATATATAAGAAATTTACGAAGTTCAGCTTAATTAAGCGCTTCAAAGAAGCTTCTTTATTTTTTGTATCAGAAGTAACATTTTATTTCTTCCTTGACATGGAAAACATATTTAGGAAATATTTCAATCATGTTTCCAAACAGAATGTGAATCTAAAAGAATTCTATTTCAAAGAAATGGCAAATTTGGAGTTAGATATTCCAAATTGCCACAATTTGAAGAATAAAATTATAAAGAGGTTCATTTCATTTCGACTGAAAATAAATTCACAAAAGAAAAAATCGGAGTCTAGAAAATTTAGTAGCAAATCTGTTGCTGGTCATTTACTATGATACTGGTCTGAATTGACATAAAGTATGTGTAAATAGTCATACAACATATTATAATTTTGTGTACTGATATATATGTATTTCTATATGTAAATGTTTCAATATAGCTTTGAAATTTGTGTACTGTCTCTATTTTATAACGAATCAAATCATTTGGTGATATATACTGAAATGAATTAATGAATCATTAAAAATGAAAGGCATTTATTTTATTAAAAGCTGTGCTGAAGTATTGGTAGAATATTCTTAAGTTTTCATCCTTCTGATGATTCCATCATTGATAGCACAGCGCTGAAATGCATATGTGTCTGGAAAAAGAATAGCAGTGAATTTTTCTGCACCCAAATATTAAAGAGGAAATTGAATAACTCTATCCACTGAATATTAAAAAATACTTGCTTATGTTAGATTCATGACAAACACTCTCCATTATCAAGATATATTTTCCTTAACACAACTAACCGAACCATATTAGTCTGCATGTATTGTACATTGCAAGAATTCAATTCTACTAATTTTTCCATAAAGAATTAAAAGTATCTACCAAACTTTTTGAATTCTCCATATGTATTTTTTTATTGAAAATCAATCCACTCGAAAACATTTTTTCTTGATGGTCAATTATTCGATTAAATCAATTTCATAAATTGGGTTCTTTCGGAAGGTACCTTTATTTTTGAAATTTTATATTCATTATAAAGAAACTTAAGATCTGGGAGCATTTCTTAGTTTTAAAAAAATTGTGCTCTGAAAATAATTTCTTTTGAGGAAAGCGTTCATGGGATTTAACAGAAAATATTTTTTTTTCAAACTCGGCACCCTGTATAGTAGATATATTTTATAGTTTTTTTTTATTTTAGGTTCTTTTAAGCCTTGTAATCGAAATGATGACACCTTCAAATGATAATCGAGAAATGCATTTTCATCCGTTAATTTTATGATAATAATGAAAGGCATACGTTAAAAACGTAAAGTATGTAGGTACTCTATAGGAATTTCCAGAACGTTATTAATGTTTCCTCCACCTGATAATTCGCCAGAAGTAGTGAAACGCCTCTTAACAATACCATAATAAGTCGGGATTAATAGTTTCGTTGATAGAATGTATTCAAAAAGAACTGCTTAGTTAGTGAATCTAGGAAATTCAACATATCTTTTCTTTTTCTAAATTATATGCAATATCCCATTATAGTTATATCAATAAAATTACGCTTAAATTAATACAGAAAAATGTGGGTTTATCTGGTTTCTTCTGAAATCTTCTTGTTATAGATTCAAATTTAGCAAGAAAATGGCGTATGGGCGGGGCTTAGCTTCAATTGTCGTCACTGTCTTGTTAGAGTCACTGTAGGTACACCCATATACAAGAGGCAAAAAGTTTTTTGAAATTCAATTTCCAAAAGGAAATCAGAAATGGATTCGTGCAAGTTATCGATGAGTGGGGAAATTTATTTTCAGTAGTAATATCCCTAGGACATTGATAATAGACGAGATAATTTTATGACAATCGAAAGCTCATTACTTGGTAACAGCCCTTAGCCTTCGGCTTCGGGCTGTTACCAGGGAATGAGCTTGAGATATTTGCATAGAAATTATAACTCCAATGGAAGCGGCTAAAGAGAGAGACTCGTGATGCCCAAAGAAAGATAGAGCTAGTGGTGGCAAGATTAATTGAATTAATTTAATTTTTTGAGAATAATTTGTTTTTTTGCTATCTATACATACTAATATATAATATATACTAATTTGAAACACGTCTGAAAAATAGCAAAAAAACAAATTATTCTCAAAAACTGAAATTAATCTTGCCACCCCTAGCTCTATCTTTCTTTGGGCATCACGAGTCTCTCTCTTTCGCCGCTTCCATTGGAGTTATAATTTCTATGATTGGCTCTCAAATGGGATTTGCGGGCTTTTTGCCACCTCTAGCTCTATCTCTCTCTTGGCATCACATTCTCCGAAAGTGTTGAATGACAGGCCTCATCCATGTAAGGTTAGTATATCTATGGATATTTGTCATAAAATTATGAGGCATTTGTCAATGTCCGAGGGATATTCGGAAGAAAATTTTTTGACAAAAAACTGTATAACTCAGCACAACAAAACATTTATTTATTTATTTATTAAAAGTACAATTAGTGAAAGTGCAATTACTAAAATTTAACGTAACATTAGATTCGTTGCTGTTCTCTACATTAGAACTATTACCACGCATAATATTTATGATCTTGTTGTGGTGTTCTTGATCGAGGTTCAGGTATGGTTTAATGGAATTTTAATTGCTATGACCAGTAATTTTCAGCAATTGCTGTTCTTCCACACCACTTTTTGCCAATGTCTATTTGGTTTTAAGAATAGTCGTGGCGAGGTAATATTTTCACCTCGTTTTGATATAAGTTTATGAAAAAGACGTACAGGGCAGCTTTCTCTCTTACTATTGGAAACCAACCATTTACTACTTGTGCAACTTTTAGAACCACCTTGGCACGTTTTACTAAATACTGGATTGTATTCAATGCGATTTGTTGGAGAGCCATCATTATTTTTTTCGACTTGAAAAAAATCCACCAGGCAAGCAACTGCCTCTCCTCCTCTCCACGCTAATTTGACTGCAGCAATATGGTAAAATTTACGCATAAGGCCTTCAGGAGTATTTTCATCCCATAGCATTATTATTTTGTTAACTTCAGACAAATTTAACGAAACTGAACTGGATTTACGTTTACATGGGTTTGCTTGCAATTTTTTTCGGATTGCATCGCGGGCATCTCGGGCTGGTTTAAATATTATACTTTGGAACGGGTCAATCATAATGTTGTAGTCCTTATAATACTTTTCTTGTAGGAGTTTGCTCGAAACATTCCACATAGTTTTCACCGTTGCTTCTTTGAATTCTGTCCCGTCTTTTTTTCTCATATTGACAGCCCAATCTTTGATTATCAACGCCAATTCTTCTAAGCTTCTCTGTTCATTCAATTCGTATGCTCGTTCGCAGAAAAATTCCATAAATATTCCCCAAATATATTTGTTGCTATAGGAAGTATTTCTGGGAATGTTTTCCTTGATAAGCGCATTTATACTTTTAACATTGCCAAAACGTGACATTTTCAATTTTGTTCGGAATTATGTTGTGAGACTGTGCTGTCATGGTGATTGATAACTGCATTGAATCAATACCTTACTAGAACACAAGGCCATGAAACAGAATGAATGACGTCACCATAGGTAGTCCATTCCGTATTTATTTAGGCAATGTCATTTCCACAAAATTATTGATCAAAATGGATTTCATTTTCCAACAGAAAAGAAAAATTATGTTTTTCTCAGTAGGTAGGAACGTTGTTAACACAAGTACTAATTTCGTGGTTATTTTCTATATTTATTGAGGAAAAAGAAATATGATGGATATTGAAAATAGTGTTTTTCTCAGTACTACCCATCATCACATTCCAGGTTTTTTGCCTTAATATTATTAAAAGTTTAATAACGCTAAGTCTTCAGACACAACTTTTATTTTAACAACTGGAATTTCTGATCACTAGTCCAAATAAACAAAACACAGGTTTTCTTCTTCTTTGGCTTTTATCCACCTTTTGTAGCGCACACTTTTGTAAAAGCCTCAGCTGAAGGTGCAAATGACACGGTTGAATCATATTCTGAACAGGATTTGATGCAATGGCTTTCTCAAGATCTCGACATTCCACTTTAGATCGCTTGGATTGAGGAGTCTGGTATGAACATCTGAGCTGCTTAGGTAGGACGGACAACCTGGCAATTTCGTTGGTATCGCTCCTAAAACGAATGGTAAAAGATAAATAGAAGACCAGCTGATTAATAACATTCTTTCAACCTAGGCAACTTCAATGGAATTTCGACTTTTTGACCTGTAACTTCATGTGTGTAACTTGTAGATCTTTCTTCTGTTTGGAAATGTAGTTCGCAAACCTAGAAATAAGTAACTTCTGAGTTTCAGGCAAAACAGTTGAATTTGCAATAATTAAAACCTTACTGCTGTTACTGGGAACGAAATCTTCTCTTTCAATTGCGTTAAACCAAGTTCTTTTAAGTTGCTCGTCTTTGGAAAACTCAAAGACTGCTACTTATGGCACTCCTGTATAATTGTCCCTGCACTTGGGAACAGGGCAATGAAATGGCATTTGAGCTGGAAAAAATAGCGAGATTAGCATAAAACGAACCGAAACTAAAATCAAAATAACCTCGAACATGAAAAGCAAAACTTTTATGAACTAGAAGTAAAACAAATAAACTATTGGAAAAATATAAAAAGACCTTTTCGTTACCTGCTAAGAACTGTTGTAACACCAAAACAAATAAAATTTAAGCAATAAACTCCGAAAAACACTCAGAATTCTAGCAAAAACGCGGTGACATCAACTGTCACCTACAAATGATTGACTACTCAAACACTTCACCCCCCTACCGCTGTCATTCTGTTTCATGGCCTTGTGTTCTAGTAAGGTAGTGATTGAATGCAATTTTCGATGTAATGTTGACATGATTGGGTTAATTGTTCCATGTGATAAAAAATCATAAGATTTGATTGGTTTTTAGAACTGTCAAAAAATTTTCATGAAAATAATACCTGCAACGAACTTTCATCTGACTTTCTTTTGGAATCGAGAAATGAGGATCAATAATCAAATTTTGGATAGAATAAAAATTTCTTAACTGAAATAGGTATCACCAATTGAAAATACAGATTTATTTCATAAATATCTAATCAATAAACTAATAATTGCATTGAAAACATTCTCAAAAACTAAAAATAATGAATTCAATAATACAAAATATGAGGATTTATACCTACTAAACTTATTCAATACATGAAAAACTTTTTTGAAAACTATCTTAATTCTTATAGGTAACATAATATATATAATATATATTTCATAAATACCTTCTTGCATATCTCGATTTTCACATCCAATAACACAGCACGTCTTCACTCTTGCAGGCATATCGAAATTTATTGTATTTCAAAAAGAACGTGTCAAACCACTCCTTGTGTCAGTTGACAATTCAAAGGTTTTTTGATAATAATGATTTTTCATACTTACTATTTTCTCGATAGGATTTCCATGAATGCAACGACATCTAACTATCAAATTGAAAATAATTTTTTCGTGTATTAGTATCCTCCTCCGACAGATGTCGCGGAATATACGAGTGGCTCATCTATTTTTTTAGTTTGTCTATGAATATAACCAGTCAACCATGATTCTCACAGATACGGCCCATAGCAACGTTAAAAATCCAATTAATTCAAAAATTCATCATCTAATATTAATTTTTTCATTTAAATTGTTTCAATCCGAAAAAAACTATTGATTACAACACGAGAAATAGGAATACATTTTCCTATTTGTAATAATAGCTATAAACGACTATGTAGGACTCGATATTCGATTAGATGCACCACTCAACTAGAATAACCATGTAAAAATTTTAATATGTTTTCAGGTTGCTTCAACCAATTCTTCTTCAACAAATTCTGAACTATTATGTTCCTAACCAAAGCGAGATTTCCGATAATCAAGCATTCGTTTATGTTCTTGCAATGCTAGTTATAATATTCATAGGATCTATATCTGGTCATACTTATGTCATGGGAATGGTTCACTTGGGTAAGTGATAGGTACTTAATTTTTCTTATTTGGAACGAAAATCGATAACAATAAATCACAATTCAAAAGTTGTCGGGAAGTTACAATACAATAGTATTTCTTAGATTTCATTTCATGTTGAAATTTGGAGAGCACTCGGATTTTTTATAAACAAAGGTTCATAGTCTTAATTTTTGATGAAGGGAATAAATGCTACATTTCTATAATCTACAGTATACAGCAAGACATTTTTATGGGTTATATCGATTGATGGCTCAAGGAATAAGCATTTTTATATGCTACACAGCTTTCAATAAGCATTCGAATGCTTTTTGCTTTGAAATGAAAATGTTGATCTAAATTGAACTATTTGTTCAAATTATGATTTTATTTTCATCATGACATTCAGAAATGATGTAATAGGTACCGATACTCTCCTGAGTTCATTGTAATCCTTCCGTTTTCTTGCTATATCCTCGGTCCACTAATAAGGAAATGTCCTCAATGGTTTTTATATATTTGAATTACATTTATTGTTCAAGTTCAAACAAAGTTTTTCAAATTCAATTTGGAACAACTTCACTCTACACGAATTGCAATGAAAAAATTGAGTGGCTTTCGATTTATAAAGAAGCTTCTTAGTGAAATATGGTAAATTTGAATAATTTATTCGAATTATTTGAAACGCAAAGAAGTGAACAAATAATTGAGAAATGCCAAAGTCGCCTAACCCCAAATCAATTTGAAGTGTCAATTTATTTAGTGAGAAAAAAATATATAATAACCAGAAATACCCACTAACGGAATAGGGATGTTGGCTCATGTTACGAATTCATATAAATTGAGGTTTTCCTCATAGAACGAAGTTTTTGCAATCCTAAAAAACCATTTTAGTGATCTTATTATTCTCGTTGAATCAAATAAAGATGATTTAAATTATGTTATTTATTATCAACTGTCACGTGACTGCGTACGCCAATCAGAGGTAATTGACGTCACTATCATGTATTGTCATTGCCAATTCTAATGTTCTGTGCTCAGATCAACAATAGTACATTATATACCGCGGGACTGAAGTAGTACATTTTTTGATCCTGAAGGTAAAGTTTATGGCCCGACCGCAGGGAGGGCCATAATTTACCTGAAGGATTTAATGTACTTCAGTCGCAAGGTATATACGATACTTTTCGTACTTCCGGTATGATTTTATTAATTATTTCAATAATTTCAATCAGTTTTTTCTCTCTTCAACTCATTTAATAAACTGTCTTTAAAATAAGTTACCATAGTAACATTGCGTTGTGACAATTATAATTTAGAAACATTGTCATTACTAGTGTCATTGTAAAGAAACATTGTTATTGATAATTATTGGTATCATGAGTGAAGAAGGTGTATCTGATATTGATAAAAGAGCAGCCGAAGTAAGTGAAGAATTGTTACAACCGAAATCTAGAAAACTATACGAGCAGCAGTACGATGCTTTTAAAAAGTGGTGCCGCTTAAAAAATGTGAGACAACCTACTGAAAATGCGCTGTTAGTCTACTTCAATGATAAATCAAAAGCGGTTTGTGCCTCAACTCTCTGGGCACATTACACAATGCTGAAATCGGTTATTAACATTAGAGAAGATATTGATATAAGTAAATTTTTTGAAGAGAAGAAATGAGGGATTTAAGCCAAGAAGTCAAGAATTCTCACGTCTGAGCAGGTAGATCAGTTCTTACGGGAGGCTCCGGATGATAAATATTTAATGCTTAAGGTAAATTTGGAAATTTGTTTATATTCAGAAATTTAAGAAATCAATTTTATTGTACAGGGTGGGGCAGAAAAACCTATCCGATTTCAAATCCCTTTTTCTCAGAAGAGAGAGCAGGTAGAGTAGTGGGGTAAAAACCGTTAGGGATTTTGAAACCCGTACGAACCTGTGTCGCGATCTCCGAGAACTGCCAAACGACGAAGCCCATTTTCACCTTTGTGGCGCCGTAAACAGGCAGAATTTTCGATATTGGAGTGACGAAAATCCTCGGGAAATCCATCAGGAACCCCTCCATAGCCCAAAAGTGACTGTGTGGTGTGCTCTTTCCCGCCTAGGCGTCTGGGGGCCCTACTTTTTTGAAGAAAATGGGCAAACCGTAACGGTCAATAGCGAGCGCTATTGTTTCATGCTGGAAAATTTTCTTAGACCCAAAATGGAAGAAAATGGCGTGGAAAATGTGTGGTTTCAACAGGATGGTGCAACCGCCCACACATCGCGACGATCAATGGACATCTCAGGGAACTATTTCCCGGTCGCCTCATTTCTCTGAGAGGTGATGTTGGCTGGCCTCCGCGCTCACCGGATCTCACTCCTTGTGACTTCTTCCTTGGGGTTACCTCAAATCGAAGGTTTACCAGCATCGACCAGGACCTTTCTTGCTTTACGAAGGGAAATTGCTCGGGCAATTGAAGAAATTTCTGTGGAAATGACGGTGAAAGTCATGGAAAGCTACCGCGAGCGCCTAAATAAGTGTATCCGCTCCCAAGGACGACATTTGAGTGATGTGCTTTTCAAAACTTAAATTTAAAAATGGCATAAAATTTTTGACAAGCTGAGTGGTTTTAATTTTATAACGTTTTGAAATCGGATAGGTTTTTCTGCCCCACCCTGCGTCTTTGTTAGCTGATTCGGGAGCAACATTGACGTGCTGAAGAGACATGGAGGATGGAAATCCTCCAACGTGGCCGATGGATATATTGAATCGTCTATTAAAAATAAACAAAAAATTTCAGATAAAATATTTGGTCAAGTCGCCGATTCGTCCACTATAGTTATGCCACAGTCCTCATTCTCGCTTCCTGTTTCCGCAGGATCTTCGAAACAAACACCAGTTCAATATGAAAAGGACCTATCTGTTACTCGTCAGTTACCTGCTGCATTAACCCAGGAAAGACTGGTCAATATGACGAACTGTCACAATATTAATTTGAATATTAACGTTAATTACCATTCTAATTAATTATATTTTTCAATAAATATCCCTTAAATTCGTTGTTTGTGATTTAATCGTTCCGGGAGTTTCGTCAATATTTAATCCCGGAGGGATTAAATGTGACACTTTAGTACCTGTCACAAGGGAGTGAAGTTATCACTTAGGCCCGGAAGTACGAAAAATACATTCATAGGCGGGTTTTACAAAACTCCAATCACCTTGATTATTGAAATGTCATCATTTCTCTGCAACTTTCAGTTCATTTTTGACATAAACCATCGACTTACTTCAATATAAACGATTTGATTGCCAATCAAGCTTTGTGAAACCCACGGTTCAGTGACTTGAACCATAGTAAATATATAATAATATAATATATCATATCTATGATTCGAACTTACGAAGTTGAAGCTGAAAGAGAACATTTTGAATACCTAGTTCGTTACAAGAACGATAATCTACAATTTTCTCTATAATGGAGATAGGATTCATCAAGGGTAATAGTAGTAACTTACCGGAGACAGATTCCCTTATAGTCGCAAGTTTCTGTGCTGAAAACAAGGATTTTTGTGCAGCGGAGCTTAAAAACGTGAAATTGTCTTTGTAAATGTAAGTAGCAAACTTTTAACTCATATTTATTATTACAAATAAAATAAATACCTCATTCAGCATTTATAGACCGATGTATTCATTTTGAAGGCTTAGATTGAACTTTTCCACAAGGGATCGGGCAAAATCAGTTCGCTTTGACAGAAGTCAAAGTATGCTTACTGGATGATAACGTAATCGTCAGAACGTGACAAAATTGAGCATTTCCGCGGGAATTTTGAATTGTCTTTTCATTTACTCATTATTATTGGCAATTACCTACTATATTTTTGAGAAAAAGTAATTTTTTGGTGTTTATATAGGGTTTATCTTTAAAATGAAATAAATTCCAAAAAGTAGTCAACATCCCTATTGCAAACTCATTTCGACTGCAATTGTTTCCTCACTCCCTCATATATGAACTTGCCACGTTTTACGTGAAAAATTCAGGAAGCCGTGAAACAGACAGGATAATGGAATAGTAAACTAATGAAGATATTTAATGAACAATGATTTTTTCAGGTATCAAAGTGAGGGTTGCAGTTTGTTCCTTGGTTTACAGAAAAATTCTTAGGTTGAATAGATACTCTATGAACGATACCTCAACTGGCCAAATTGTTACCCTTCTATCTAATGATATAAGAAGATTTGATTATGTTATGTTGGATGTTTGTCGGATGGTAATTGTTCCTGCAGAACTCATTGCAGACTCTATACTTTTATACGTTCTATTGGGGAAAACCGCCCTCATTGGTATAGCGTTTGTGATTATTTTCATACCCCTACAGTGTGAGTATGCCATTATGCTATTAATAATGAATAGTTCTTATACCTAATATTCTCGTATCTTCATTTGTTTGATTATCATAACACTTCCGAGATGTGACAAAAATTTTAATGAATGCATTCTATTCCTGTACGTGTTTATGCTTTTCAAATAAATGACGAAGAAATTTCATACGTGGGCCTTTAGGGTGGTCAGCTGGTAAAATGAAATAAGGCACTGGAAATAGGAATTGGGTTCATTCAATACAGAAGATGCTGTAAAGTTTTACAAACCCTAAAATAATATTCAATTCTGTACCTAAAATATAGTAACAGCAAATTTCGGTTAAAATTAATTAATCATTCTCTATATTGGCAAATAAGTAGAATCAAACCCGAAATTTCCCGGTATATACCTATCTGCAACCGGATTTGAAGTTCTGAAAACACACAGAAGAATTAGAAAAAAATTGTCAGTAGCTGCTTACCTCATCCTAAGATCTAAACAGTTAGCAAGAGAGCAAGCAGCAAAACTTGCTTATTATGGATATTTCAACAGTGTGATGAACTAAGGATTACTGTTCTGAAATTCTGAAAGAATAATACACTGCTCAACAATTGATAGGAATCACTTACATGTTCTAAATTCATTTCTGAAATATTCGCTCCAAGATTATAAATTTAGTCAGATGTCAGAGTATTTTCAGTTGATAATATCGTTCACTTGAGAAAAAAATGAAAAAATGCAAAGTTGGAGGGAAAAAAAGACTTTATTAGGAACACTCAAAATTCTGTGTTTGAATAACATGAAATTTTTATGATGAAACCACAAGAAGGCTGAAGTTTCGGTTAAGCTAGTACCTAGTTGGTCCCCCATGAGCTCGTCTCAAGCATTCTACCCTACGAGGCATACTTTCGATCAAACGATTTATAAAATTTTGGGACAAATTCGTCCAAATATCCCGTAAAGCGTTAGAAATGTCCTCCATGTTATTGATCGGTTGTTCTAAGGTTGACAATTGTCTAGACATCTCAGACCAGATATGTTTGATGCAATTCATGTCTGGAGAGCGAGCTGGCCAGTCCATCCTATCAATAGCATGAGTTACTAGCGCTTCATTAACCAGACGACTACGGTGTGGACGGGCATTATCGTCAATTAAAATGAAATTCTTGCCCACGGCAGCCGCAAACGGAACAATTATGGGTTCAATAATCATATCGTGATATCTCTGGCTGGCCATGGTGGTGTTCTGCAGAACAACCAACTCTGTGCGTTGGTTCAAACAAGTGCCTCCCCATACACATATAGAACTCCGGCAAAAGCTGTTGTGGGTACCATAAACTGTTCTGCATACCTTCGACCTATTTCCCTCCAAGCAAGAATACGTCCATCGGAGTTGACCAAACGAAATCTAGACTCATCCGTAAATAAACATCGGCTCCAATCTTCAAGTGTCCAATTGCGGTGCTCCTCAGCCCATTGCCGTCGATGAACCCGGTGTTCCCTATTCAAACGGGGATGTTGTACCCTCCTACGTGCTCTCAAACCACGAACATGTAGTCGTCGTCCTACAGTCTGGTTCGAAATTAGAACTCCTGTTGCAACTCTTAGTGATCTATTGAGCCTATTCTCCTAGCATTGACGATCAAAAGACGATCTTGGGCAGCTGTTGTACTGCGCTGCCGACCTCCCCCATGAACATAAGCTACTGAGTCTTTTTGGATGAACCTATTCCAAGCCCGACTCACGATACTTTGCGAAACATTCAACCGACGGGACACTTCTCGCTGGGACAATCCTTCCTGTATCCACCGTATGATTTGGTCCAGTTGCACAGGAGCCAAACGTCTTCTCGGCATGACAGATAAGCTGATATTGTTCTCATTTCTTCAATTATTGTCACCTTATGTGTTTGAACGAGAGAAAAAAACAGATTTAATAACAAATACCACATTGCTTTTCACTCCACCTGTAACAGCCTACAGATAATAATCGATTTTGAGAACAAGAGCCGATGAAGTGAGGAAGACTTTGATATAATAAACTCAAAACATCTTACTTTTTCCTCAGAGAACATATAATGTACAGATATTCACGAGATAACTTGAAAAAAATACAAATGAAGAGAAGTTCATAAGTGATCCCTAGCAATTGTTGATCAGTGTATATTTACGAAACAAAAAATGCCTACGTATGTTGTTTGTAATGGGACGTACTGAAAGCTGTTACTCCGTTCACATATTTTTGAGCACAAAGTAGGCGTTTGTTTATTTATCTGAAGTTGGCAGTTTTTACTGTCATAACTTAATGAAGTCAACGTTGCCGAATGTACCCGGCCTTGTCCTCTGACAAGAAAATAAAATACATAAAAATTTTAATATACACAGAGGAAGATGCTAAATTTCTATGGATTACCTTGTGCTCAATAATATGTGAACGGAGTATATTGGCGACATTTCTCAGTGGTCATTTCGTGATACTGATGATAGACCCCATGAACGGTAGGAGTATGTAAAATTCCTCTTGGGACACCTGTATATTTCCAACACTTTGAACGACCATCGGCTGGTTACTGGTTTTATATAAATCGATTGAAGCAATGATTTCATTTAATTCGACCACGTCGGCTCATCTATTTATGTATACATTTTGTTTGCAGTGTATAATGGCAAGTTTTCAGCCAAGTATCGTTTCAAAATAGCCAAAAAAACAGATGAAAGGATATTGCTCATGAATGAAATCATATCAGGTATTCGAGTGATAAAAATGTATGCCTGGGAGAAACCTTTTTCGAAGTTAGTTGAGTACGCAAGAAGGTATGATCAATTTTAATAATTCTTTCATTAATTGGTTCTTTTGCTAAAAAATATAATGAGTTAAATCAGAATTGTCGCATCCGAATATAGCTATTATTACAACTAGGAAATATGAATAGTATATTTCCCGAGGTTGTCCTAGTTACATCCCGAGGGCGAAGCCCGAGGGATGTATAGACAACCGTGGGAAATGTTTCATATTTCCGTGTTGTAATCAATAGTTTTTTTCTGATCGAAACAATATCGTTCTTAAAATGGAAAAATTAATATTATTTGTAAATTCTTGATTTATTGGATATTTAACGTTGCTACGGGCCGTGTTTGTGAGAATCATGGTTGACTGGTTTTATTTTGACGTCTTGTCAGAAATGAAATTATCGAAATAATGTCGAACTACTCGAAACTCAAGCTGCGAAAGCCTGTGAATTTTTGATTCCGGCCAAATCTAAAGCTGCCTATAGTAAAGAGTATGAAGGCTTTCAAGAGTGAAAAAAAAAGTTTGGTGGACTGTGTCAGTGAAAATATTTTGCTTGCATATTTTTGATTTGGTATGTTGCTCTGATTCTTGTTATTTCCAATGTATGATTAATTTATTCGATCTCCAGTCGCAGAAATATTCACCAAAAACGTTATGGCCAAAATTATCTATGTCCATGCTACATTCGAAGGAAAAAACGAATGTGAAATTATTCGATGAAGTGGAAGCAATTGATAAGAACAAAAATAAAGGATACGTTCCCAAAAAATCAGCAGTGTTGTCCCGGGAGCAGATCAATAAATTCTTGATAGAAGCTCCAAATGAATTTTTTCTGATGTATTAGGTGAAAATTTGCATAATATACTATTTTTAGTATATATATATGACATCAAGTCATATTGTCCCAAGGCAAATATGAAACGTCAAGTCATATTTTTCTAAAAAATATTATAATATGCAACCTTATACGTACATCAGAGAAAATAGTTATTTTTGTATTAAGTGCGTAAAATGAGTGTTTTTTTCATGGCACATGAGAGTGTCAATTTTGGCCGAGACCG
The DNA here is from genome assembly GCA_013421045.1 of Propylea japonica. Classification (NCBI taxonomy): domain Eukaryota; kingdom Metazoa; phylum Arthropoda; class Insecta; order Coleoptera; family Coccinellidae; genus Propylea; species Propylea japonica. The sequence goes on along the minus strand of CM024246.1, from coordinate 14,661,004 downwards.
CAGGTCGAGGCCAAAAATTCACTCGAATGTGCCATGAAAACACGAATTTTATACGCACGAAATACAAACAACATTTTTTGTACCACTGTGAATGTGAATTTACATCGTCTGAAATACGTATAATCATTGAAGCTTTCAATGCTTTCAGTACAATATTTAAATGAATCCAGTGATCTTTCTGTGTCGTAACTATAGAAACAGTTTGTTGAAATTGTTTGAATCTTTGACAGTTTTGCTCGTAGTTGCTTCAATTTCGAATTATTTTACAGAAGATGAATGTTGAACATGATAGTGGTAGTGATACCCCCGCAGATATGGCTGAAAAAGCAAATACAATTGTATATTATCTGTTACCAGCCAAATCAAAGCTAATGATATGAGAAAACATATAACCAATTTCGAGAATGGTGCAACAAGAACAACGTAGAAAAGGTTTCTGAAAATGTGCTCACATGCTATTTCGAGGAAAAATAAAATTTTTTTAAACCTTCCAAGTTATGGACCTCAATGTTAAAAAAAACATCGAATGTCAAGGAAAATATTGATATAAGAAATTTTTCAAAATTGGTCCCGCTTATTAAGAACAAAAGCGTCGGATACCGAGGAAAGAATCTGAAGTGTTATGGAGGCATAATATCAATAAATTTCTCAGAGATGCTGATGACGAAACTAATTTACTTTATAGGGTACAGATACAATCATAATTTTGTGAAATTAGTTGTAATTAAAATATTCATTATTTTTAAGTTGTTCTAATTTTAGTTATCAGCAGTGAAAAAAAGACTTTTTTTAACGGTGAAAAAAAGACTTTTTTTAACGGTGAAAAAAAGTAATATTTTACGCATCCATAGTGATGAAGAAAAGTCAAGTTTTTTTGACAGTTGTACAAAAAAGTCATTTGGAGCTTCTATCAAAAATTTCTTGATCTGCTCCAGGGACAACACTGCTGATTTTTTGGGAACGAATCCTTTATTTTTGTTCTTAACAAATACTTCCACTTCATCGAATAATTTGACATTCGTTTTTTCCTTCAAATGTAGCAAGGATCTTAACATAGATAATTTTGGCCATAACGTGTTTATTGAATATTCCTGCAACAGGAATGCGAATGAATTAATCATACATTTAAAAGAACAAGAATCAGGGCAACATACCAAATCTTCAAAATATGCTAGCAAAATATTTTCGCTGACACCGTCCACCAAACTTTTTCTTTTCCACTCCTGAAAGCCTTCATACCCTTTACTATAGGCAGCTTTAGATTTGGCCGGAATCAAAAATTCACGGCTTTCGCCGCTTGAGTAGTTCGGCATTATTTCAATAATTTTCTTTTTGACAAGACGTCAAAATAAAACCAATCAACCACGATTCTTACAAACACGGCCCATAGCAACGTTAAAAATCTAATTAAATCAAAAATTTACAATAAAATATTAATTTTTCCATTTTATTGTTTCGATCAGAAAAAAACTATTGATTACAACACGGGAAATATGAATACATTCCCACGGTTGTCTTTACATCCCTCGGGCTTCGAACACGGGATGTAACTAGGACAACCTCGGGAAATATACTATTTATATTTCCCTATAGTCTATCCAAATCCGAGAGGCCAAGCGTAAACAACTAGAAACGCGATTTGGTCGCTCTTATTGGTCGAAGCTTCAGGAACGCCACTTTAGACCAATAAGAGCGACCAAATCGCGTTTCTAGTTTTGTTTACTCTTGGCCTCTCGGATTTGGATACACTATAGTTGTACCCGAGTACCTTTAGCAATAAATATCAGCAATATTTTGTTTCTTCCTTCTGTGAACTCCATGATTAAAAAAATTATTTTTTATGCATAATATAGGAATTTGTGGAACTTGGGAACGGCTCTCCCGCCGTGAGGAGGTGTTGTGAGTGGAGTTGTGGGCGGCAGGGGCGAATGTATTCCAAAAATATTTTTATCAGGATCCTGCCACCTTGAAATTTTGGGATTAATTACTTATGGGTAGAGAATGATAATGTAATACTCCGTTTCAAATATCCGGCCGTCAGTGAGGCGGTGGAGGCGGGGGCGGAGGTGTTCAAGCAATATTTTTACAAGGAATCCTACCACCTTGAAATTTTGGGAATTGGTTACTTATGGGTAGAGAATGATAATGTAATACTCCGTTTCAAATATCCGGCCGTCAGAGAGGCGGTGGAGGCGGGGGTGTTCCAGCAATATTTTTACTAGGAATCCTGCCATCTTGAAATTTTGAGAATTGGTTACTTATGGGTAGAGAAAGGTAATGTAATGCTCGGTTTCAAATATCCGGCCGTCAGAGGGGCGGTGGAGGCGGGGGTGTTCCAGCAATATTTTTACTAGGAATCCTGCCACCTTGAAATTTTAAGAATTGGTTACTTACAAGTAGAGAACGATAATGTAATACTCGTTTCAAATATCCGACCGTCAGAGGGGCGGTGGAGGCGGGGGAGTTCCAGCAATATTTTTACTAGGAATCCTGCCACCTTGAAATTTTGAGAATTGGTTACTTACAAGTAGAGAACGATAATGTAATACTCGGTTTCAAATATCCGGCCGTCAGAGAGGCGGTGGAGGCGGGGGCGTTCCAGCAATATTTTCACTAGGGATCCTGCCACCTTGAAATTTTGAGAATTGGTTACTTATGGGTAGAGAAAGGTAATGTAATGCTCGGTTTCAAATATCCGGCCGTCAGAGAGGCGGTGGGGGCGGGGGTGTTCCAGCAATATTTTTACTAGGAATCCTGCCATCTTGAAATTTTGAGAATTGGTTACTTATGGGTAGAGAAAGGTAATGTAATGCTCGGTTTCAAATATCCGGCCGTCAGAGGGGCGGTGGAGGCGGGGGTGTTCCAGCAATATTTTTACTAGGAATCCTGCCACCTTGAAATTTTAAGTATTGGTTACTTACAAGTAGATAAAGATAATGTAATACTCGGTTTCAAATATCCGACCGTCAGAGAGGCGGTGGAGGCGGGGGTGTTCCAGTAATATTTTCACTAGGAATCTTGCCACCTTGAAATTTTGGGAATTGGTTACTTATAAATAGAGAACGATAATGTAATACTCGGTTTCAAATATCCGACCGTCAGAGAGGCGGTGAAGGCGGGGGCGACCCAGCAATATTTTTACTAGGAATCCTGCCACCTTGAAATTTTGGAATTGGTTACTTAAGGTTGAGAATGATAATGTAATACTCGGTTTGAAATATCTGGCCGTCAGAGAGGCGGTGGGGGCGGGGTTGTTCCAGCAATATTTTTACTAGGAATCCTGCCACCTTGAAGTTTTGGGAATTGGTTACTTATGGGTAGAGAATGATTTTTTTAATGTTGAATTGAAAAATTGTTGAGAATTATTGACTGATGAACCAAATATAATATCGAATTTTTTTCTGAGAACGGCTGTAATTTTCCTGGGTGATAATTGTTCCTATTTCCCTTTTTCCGTAGCCCATGATTAGAAAACTTTTCTGACCGAAGAGCTAATGCCCGTACTCATAGTCGATGCTCCGTCAGTTCTCGTACTCAAGCAGTTCTCAAGCATTCCTTTTCATCTCATAGTACTCAAGCAATACTTCGTCGATGCTCAGCTACCGACCAACCTTGAGACGTGCTCGGATGTCGAACTGTCATACAAATTATCAATATTCAAATTTCAAAATGTAAATGGCGGATCTCCATGGCAACTCAGCAGTGATACCACAGAAAAAAGTGAAAATAACCAGATTCCGACGATGTTCGAATTCTCCGCCGAGTTTTGCCGAAGGTTTGTTTATGAGATACGATCGTCGCTAAGCATGCGAGCTCGTCTCCGCCGAGAACGGCTTGAGTATGAGATTGAGATCTGACGGAGCATCGACTATGAGTACGGGCATAAGAGTTAACTATTTTGTGTCTGAATATTGGAGATATTTAAGGAGATAGTTTTTTCGTCTCCCTCAAAATAAAAAGTGAGCTCAATGTGCTCGAAATTGACCATTAATAACCCATTTTCGAGTTCAATTTATGCTATTTAATGTGCAAAAGTCATGGGCAACCGAACTAAAGCATTCAGAAGCAATACGAGTAATGCCCTTACTTGACTGAAGCATAGAAACATAGAAATTTAAATTATGTCAAATATATGGCTTATGCAAAATAATAATGTATTTCAATCATGAATTCATGCTTCTAGAATTAATCTTCTGCTCAACTAGCACTGGTATTATACGAAGAATAGTATGGTTCCCTGTTTTGCACTAACCTCAGCTAGGAACTTTTCTGTTGCATGTGTTGTATTTTGTTAGGTTTTAGTTCGGAAGAATATATTTAATACTTAAACTTTCCAAGATAAAGAATAGCGAAAGCATATATGCATAAACTGTCACTCAAACTAGCAAAAATATATTTGGTTCAGATTTTACAAAACCAGTGTATTTCTTTCGTTATTTATGATCAATCCAGCCCTTCTTCGAACGAAAAGATCATTATTTCTGTGATCAGGGAATGAATCTTCCAAACTGAATTTAATGTTTGTTATTCATTCATGAGCACCCCTTCTTATCTAACCAGTAATTATCCCTTGACGACTGAAAAGGTGATAGTATTGAATTTCCAAAATTTCTAGGTGGCAGGATCCTTAGTAAAAATATTGCTGGAACACCCCCGTCTCCACCGCCTCTCTGAAGGCCGGACATTTGAAACCGAGTATTACATCATCCTTCTCTACCCATAGTAACGAATTCCCAAAATTTCAAGGTGGCAGGATCCTTAGTGAAAATATTGCTGGGACGCCCCCGCCTCCACCGTTTCTCTGACGGCCGGATTATTTGAAACCGATTATTACAATTACACCATCCTTCTCTACCCATAATAACGATTCCCTAATTTCCAGGTGGCAGGATCCTTAGTAAAAATATTGCTGGAACACCCCCAACTCCACCGCCTCTCTGACGGCCGGATATTTGAAACCGAGTATTACATCATCCTTCTCTACCCATAAGTAACGAATTCCCAAAATTTCAAGGTGGCAGGATCCTTTAAAAATATTGCTGGGACGCCCCCGCCTCCACCGTTTCTCTGACGGCCGATATTTGAAACCGATTATTACACCATCCTTCTCTACACATAAGTAACGAATTCCCTAAATTTCAAGGTGGCAGGATCCTTAGTAAAAATATTGCTGGAACACCCCCGTCTCCACCACTCTCTGACGCCGGATATTTGAAACCGAGTATTACATCATCCTTCTCTACCCATAAGTAACGAATTCCCTAAATTTCAAGGTGGCAGGATCCTTAGTAAAATATTGCTGGAACACCCCCGCCTCCACCGCCTCTCTGACGGCCGGATATTTGAAACCGAGTATGACATCATCCTTCTCTACCCATAAGTAACGATTCCCAAAATTTCAAGGTGCAGGATCCTTAGTAAAAATATTGCTGGGACGCCCCCGCCTCCACCGCCTCTCTGACGGTTGGATATTTGAAACCGAGTGTAACATTATCGTTCTCTACTTATAAGTAAATTACCAAAATTTCAAGGTGGCAGGATTCCTAGTAAAAATATTGCTGGAACACCCCCGCCTCCACCGCCCCTCTGACGGCCGGATATTTGAAACCGAGTATTACATTATCTTTCTTCACTTGTAAGTAACTAATTCTCAAAATTTCAAGGTGGCAGGATTCCCTAAAAATATTGCTGGAACATCCCTGCCTCCACCGCCCCTCTGACGGCCGGATATTTGAAACCGAGTACTACATTATTGTTCTCTACTTATAAGTAACCAATTCCCAAAATTTCAAGGTGGCAGGATTCCTAGTAAAAATATTGCTGGAACACCCCCGCCTCCACCGCCCCTCTGACGGCCGGATATTTGAAACCGAATATTAGTTTATCTTTCTCTACTTGTAAGTAACTAATTCTCAAAATTTCAAGGTGGCAGGATTCCTAGTAAAAATATTTCTGGAACACCCCTGCCTCCACCGCCCCTCTGACGGCCGGATATTTGAACCGAGTATTACATTATCGTTCTCTACCCATAAGTAACCAATTTTCAAAATTTCAAGTGGCAGGATTCTTAGTAAAAATATTGCTGGAACGCCTCCGCCTCCACCGCCTCTCTGACGGCCGATATTTGAAACGGGTATTACATAATCATTCTCTACCCTTAAGTAACCAATTACCAAAATTTCAAGGTGACAGGATTCCTAGTATAAATATTGCTGGAACGCCCCCGCCTCCACCGCCCCTCTGACGGCCGGATATTTGAAACCGATTATTACATTATCGTTCTCTACCCTTAAGTAACCAATTACCAAAATTTCAAGGTGGCAGGATTCCTAGTAAAAATATTGAAGGAACCCCCCGCCTCCACCGCCCCTCTGACGGCCGGATATTTGAAACCAAGTATTACATTATCGTTCTCTACCCATAAGTAACCAATTATCGAAATTTCAAGGTGGCAGGATTCCTAGTAAAAATATTGCTGGAACGCCCCCGCCTCCACCGCCCCTCTGACGGCCGGATATTTGAAACCCAGTATCACATTATCGTTCTCTAACCATAAGTAACCATTTCTCAAAATTTCAAGGTGGCAGGATTCCTAGTAAAAATATTGCTGTAACGCCCCCGCCTCCACCGCCCCTCTGACAGCCGGATATTTGAAACCGAGTATTACATTATCGTTCTCTACCCATATGTAACCAATTCTCAAAATTTCAAGATGGCAGATTCCTAATAAAAATATTGCTGGAACGCCCCCGCCTCCACCGCCTTTCTGACGGCCGATATTTGAAACCGGGTATTACATTATCATTCTCTACCCATAAGTAACCAATTCCCAAAATTTCAAGGTGGCAGGATTCCTAGTAAAAATATTGCTTGAACACCTCCGCCCCCGCCGCTCCACCGCCTCTCTGACGGCCGGATATTTGAAACGGAGTATTACATTATCATTTTCTACCCATAAGTAATTAATTCCCAAAATTTCAAGGTGGCAGGATTCCTGATAAAAATATTTTTGGAATACATTCGCCCCTGCCGCCCACAACTCCACTCACAACGCCTCCTCACGGCGGGAGAGCCGTTCCCAAGTTCCACAAATTCCTATATTATGCATAAAAAATAATTTTTTTAATCATGGAGTTCACAGAAGGAAGAACAAAATATTGCTGATATTTATTGCTAAAGGTACTCGGGTCCTAGTTGTAATAATAGCTATTCTCGAATATGATGATCTGTCGGATGTCTGACATAGTCGAAAATGTTGGAACAATTGTGAGTTTGTGAATTTGTTTGTCATTTCATTAGCTATCCTAAAGTTTTCTACTTCACTATATAAATCTAAGCTTAAAAATTAATTGGTGCGGGCTGAACACTAATGCCCCATTGCACCGTTCGTCTAAGCAACGTTTAAGCCCTTAACTGACGTTTATTCCATTGATGAAACGTCATTTCAGGGCTTAAACGTTGCTTAGACGAACGGTGCAATCGGGCATAAACGTTGGAAAATGTTTTTGCGAGATGAGGTCGTATAAAAAATTTTATATGAAAAATCGAAATGAAATATTTCAATAAAGGTACGAAAAATCTTTCTTAAATTCGAACATTAAAGTGAAGATCGAAATAATATAGGAATGAGGTACCTAAATGGTACATAAGATACAAACGAATAATTTTAAATATACAGCATTCTTTCAGATGATCACAGGATATCTACTACATTCTCAATACCGAATTAAAAATCGCATGCAATTCAGTTCGAGAGCTAGCGTTCCGTAAACTCACAGTAGGTACCTATAGTAGCAAACTCTCTAAAAAATATTTTTGTTTATTTTTATGAAGCAAAAATCTCTCAAGTGTGTATATTCCACTGAATAATCAAAGAATTTTTAAAGATGGTTCTCCCTGTAAAAACGCTCGCATAAGATCTCCTGGACGTACATGAACATAATATTGTAAAATGTCCTCATGAAGAGACATAAACATATAGTGGAAGGGTTAACCCTTTCACTAAATGAGTAGTATATAATAGGTACCTACCTACTATTTCACCTGCCTTACTGAAAATGGAAATTAACTATTCTCATCGTGGGTAGAAAATTATCAAATTTGATAGACAAGTTTTGATCATCTCCTGGAAGGCAATTTCGATGATTTTCGACATCTGGGATTAGAAAACTTTCATCTTCTTCTTCATTTCAACTGCGGCGGATGAGAAAGTATGTTTACTGTTAATTATACAGTGCGTTTTTTCACGAGTTAGCGATAATTTAAGGTCATCAAATATACTTAATATTATCGACAAAAACACCCAAACTTGGAAGTTTACCCCCTTAGTTTTGGAGTAGCCCCCATTTTAAATTTACTTTTTTATTTGCGTTGGCCCTTCCAAATAATATCGATTTCTTTGGACATAAAGGTCCAACAGATGTGAAAAAAATTTTTTTTGAAAGATGATACTACCACCTGTTGAAGTTGAAGTTGAAGTTGTTGAAGTATAACAATATAAGAACATGCCACTTGAAAACGCCATAAAAAAATTCTTTAAAAAAGTTCATAGTAAAAAAATGTACTGATTTTCTTAGTAAATCAGCAATAGTACAAGAACTAGCACATTGAAGTTTAATTTTTTTTCAATGATTTAACGCGCAAGGATATTAGCTAAAAAACAACACTCACATCATATCTGTAAGTTACATAATTTGAGAGTTATTGCTGCTCGAACATGATCACTACGCGTGCAAAAGACACAAGACAGGTCGCCATGAAGGCCACTGCCTGTCTACAGAGCAGAGGCGGCCATTTTGAGCAATTTTTACGATCAATTTGTTTGTTTTATCATTGAAAATTATCGAAAGTACAGTACTGAGGTTTTTTTATTTTATCAATTTTCATAAGGGTCATGTTCGAACAGCAATAACTTCCAAATCATGTAACTTACAGAAATGATGTGAGTGTTGTTTTGTAGCTTGTGTCCTTGCGTATTAAATCATTGAAAAAAAATTATACTTTAATGTGCTAGTTCTTGTACTATTGCGGATTTACTGAGAAAATCAGTACATATTTTCACTATGAACTTTTTTAAAGAATTTTTGGCGTTTTCGAGTTGAATGTTCTTATATTGTAATACTTCAATGAAAGGTGGTAGTATCATCTTTCAAAAAACATTTTTTTCACATCTGTAGGACCTTTATTTCCAAAGAAATCGATATTATTTGGAAGGGTCAACGAAAATAAAAAAGTAAATTTGATATGGGGGCTACTCCAAAATTAAGGGGGTGAACTTCCAAGTTTGGGTGTTTTTGTCGATATTAGGTATATTTGATGACCTTAAATTATCGCTAACTCGTGACCAAACACACTGTATAGCGAGAGGGTTTTAACCCTTTCAATAAATTAGAAGTTTATAATAGGTACCTACTATTTCACCTGCTGTACTAAAAATGGAAATTAACTATTCTCATCCTGGGTAGAAAATCATCAAAGTTGATAGACAAGTTCGGATCATCTCCTGGAAGGCAATTTCGATGATTTTCGACACCTGGGATTAGAAAACTTTCTTCTTCTTCCTCATTTCAACTGCGGCGAATGAGAAAGTATGTTAACTGTTAGTGTGCTTCTAATTATACGGTAAGTCTGCTTAATGCTGACTCTCAGAAGAAATAAAAAAAAATTTACTATATTTCTCCTCACCAGTTTGAGTACTTATATCAAATATAGTCAGTCAGGATTTGACTGTTGACTGTTTTCCTGTCCCACAAGCCTGAAGATGACCCTAAATGTGTAAGGGTCGAAACATCTAGCGCAGTTCGATTAAACTAATTTTTGGAGTAGACACGAAATCTTTCATTCATTCGGAGTTTGAGTAAAAACCAAACAAATCTTATCTTTCTCCAGCTAATATGGAACAACAAAAACTGCGGTATAGATCGGGTGCTAATAAAATAACAGTAAACGGTAAAGTCGAGTGTAAAGTCAACGTAGGTCGTGTGCAACGTACGTTGCATGTACAATTGTACAGAGTGCGGCAGCATAACTTCCTTTTTATAAAACTTAATAAAACGCATTGTATGAATCAGAAAATTTTATTCGTTTTTTATAATATAGGCACATACATAAAGTTTTGTTTTACCCAGTTTTGAAGATAAAATCAGGTAGGTGACGTCCCCCATTCTCCATAAACTGAGTAAACCGATATCTGGCGTTTGTCATGACTCCAGCCAGTATTGCAGGCGTTATGTTGGCAATTTCTACCTGGATATTGTTCTTCAAATCTTGTAGTATTCTTGGACGGTTCACATAAACACGAGGTTTAAAAAAACCCATAGAAAAAAGTAACAAGGGGTCAAATCGGGAGAGCGGGCTGGCCACTCCAAATAACCCCTAATTGAGATAAAGCGCTCTGGAAAGTATTCCCTCAAAACAGCCATCGATGCTCTTGAAGTGTGTGCCGTTGCACCGTCTTGTTGGAACCAAATGTCCCCTAAGTCCAACTCATCTAGCCGTGGAAAAAAATTCCTGTAACATGTTTACATACCGGTCCGAATTCACTGTCACTGTGACTTCATTTTCCTCAAAGACACCAGGGACCAATAATTCCACTTGAGGAAATTGCACACCACACTGTGACTTTAGGTGCTTCCCAGAGCGCCTTATCTCAATTGGGGGTGATTTGGAGTGGCCGGCCCGCTCTCCCGATTTGACCCCTTGTGACTTTTTTCTATGGGGTTTTTTGAAATCTCGTGTTTATGTGAACCGTCCAAGGACCCTACAAGATTTGAAGAACAACATCCAGGAAGAAATTGCGAACATAACGCCTGCTATACTGGCTGGAGTCAGAACGCCAGAAATCGGTTTACTCAGTGTATGGAGAATGGGGGACGTCACTTACCTGATTTTATCTTCAAAACTGGGTAAAACAAAACTTTATGTATGTGCCTATATTATAAAAAAAGAATAAAAATTTTCTGATTTTTATTTTTTTATTAAGTTTTAAAAAAAGGAAGTTATGCTGCCGCACCCTGTATATAGGATGTGCAAATAATGTGTGCTCGGAATCTCACTTTCTGAAAGGATCGCATCAAAAAAAACTTTATTGTACTTCTTTCTTTAGGTTGGAAATGAAGCAAATACGAGGAGCTGCATATATCAATGCGATTCTGGATTCTTACGTCATGTACATGAGTAGAACAGCACAATTTCTTTGTATTTTGTTTTTCGTGCTCAGTGGTCAAACACCAGTGGCACAATACGTCTTCGTGGTTACTTCATTTTATAACAACTTGACGAAAACTGTATCAGTCAATTTTCCAGCTGCGATTACTCAATTCGCCGAATGTAGAGTTTCATGTAAAAGGATTGAGGCATTTCTTGCTCTGGGTGAAATCAAGCCATTCATTTTAACAGACAGTATTTTCTCGAAGAAAACACACAATGACCATAGATCTGATATAATCCTGAAACTGTCCAACGTGTCAGCTAAGTGGAATGAGAGCGAATCCGAAAATTCACTTGCTAGCATAAATTTGGAAATTAAGAACGGCGATAAAATTGCCGTCATAGGAGCTGTAGGAAGTGGAAAAAGTAGTTTGATCAATGTAATTTTACGAGAGCTGCCAATCTGTGAAGGCCAACTGAATATAAGCGGTTCAATTTCATATGCAGCTCAAGAGCCTTGGCTTTTCAAGGGTAGCATCAGGCAGAATATCCTGTTCGGTTCAACTTTCGAATCGAATAAGTATAAAGAAGTAGTAAAAGTTTGTGCGTTGCAAAAAGATCTGAGATTATTTCCCTATGGCGATTTGAGTATTATCGGAGAGAAAGGGGTGATGTTGAGTGGTGGGCAAAAGGCTAGAATAAACCTTGCCAGAGCTATTTATAGAGAAGCAGATTTATATTTGTTAGATGATCCATTGAGCGCTGTTGATACTTTGGTTGGAAGACAATTGTATGACCAGTGCATTTGTGGATATCTTTCACAGAAGAGTGTGCTACTGGTAACACATCAACTCCAATACCTCAAAACAATGGATCGTATTTTTTTACTGGAGAATGGAACTTTCATTCGTTCTGGTACTTATCAAGAACTGCATGACCGTAGCTGTAATCTGGTTAGATTTCTTAGTCAAACCTCCGAAGATGATGGTAATGAGAAGCATAATTTGTTAGAGACCGATCATTCTGAGCTAAAGAAGAAATTAGAAGATAAAGAAAACGCTCCTAGCGATATCAAAGAGACCATTGCTAGAGGCTCGATGTCTGCTAATATTTACAAGCAATATTTCAAAGCTGGCGGGAAATGGTACATCTATATTCCTATGTTATCAATGTTTCTGTTGACTCAGATCTGTGCGAGTTCGGCTGATTACTTCATCACTTTCTGGTAAGATAACAAACTTTCATTAATTAGACAATAATAACATAATATCATTCTTCATAATTATCAGTGATTTTCGAGTTATTTAACCTACCTTAAAGCTGTTATATCTGAAATAGAACATTTTTCAATGTGAATTCCTAAAAGTAAGTCTTATAATATCTTGATAATGTTTCTGAATCGATATGCTTAATTGGCAAAATCGACACAATAATAGGTAGGGGAGAGGCAGGCAAGATGGCATACAATCTTTTGAAAATCGATATCTCTTATGAGGAAAAAAAATAGAGCACAGCATTAGTTGAATCTCTAGTCAATCAAGTTAGCTATCAATTTTTGAAAAAAGAAATGAATAAAAAAAATTATAGACAAAAAAAAATCGCGATAATCTGTAACATCCGAAAAACCATTTTGCCTCACAGTGTCGGGCAAGATGGCATATCATATAATATGAAACATTTTGAGGTGAAAAAAACAAAATTTCAATAAATAACATATCATACAAGAAATAGAAATTCATTTATATTCATATAAACAAAAAAAAATCATATTCATAATTCATATGAATAAAAAAAGGTACATTGAATGTTTTACTAGCAAGGGCCTATCCCATTTGTTTTTTTCTTACTGCTTCCAAAGCTTTTAACAAATTATTCTCATCCCACTCTCCTCTGTTGGTTTTCCTTCGATAATTGAAGACCATCTGAAAAAATATTTTATTGTTAATAAAAAGTACCATGCCATTTTACCCAGCCTCTATGTATGTCAACTTGCCCTAACCACGTGTCAAAAAAACGAATATTAAATCAACGTTTTTGTGACATCTTTTTGTCAAGGTAAATACATGAAAAGGATCACAATAAAGGTACAATTCTACTCGGATATAAAAAAGTTAGTGAAATAATCTGTACTTACAGTAATATAGACGAGAAGAGAGAGCTTACGTCGAAGTTGTACACGCTTATACCAATTTTTTACGACTAAGTTATCAACTACCGTAAGCCCCATTTCGCACCAAGCCAGTCCAGTCCAGTCGAGTCAAGTCACTTCAGGATTGGAACTATTAACTTCGTTTAAAATCGTTTAAAACAAACGGAATGTGAAATCTAGTTTTATACTAGGCCCTAGATTTCACATTCCATTTGTTTTAAACGATTTTAAACGAAGTTAATAGTTCCAATCCTGAAGTGACTTGACTCGACTGGACTGGACTGGCTTGGTGCGAAATGTGGCTTACGGATCCCTTGAAACAACGTTCGTACACTGTTGTTAACTAATTCGAACATTTGCACTGAGTTCTAGGATTCCACTCGCAGTGGATCCTTCAGTAAATATGGTATGCCATTTGGCCCTACTATGCCATCTTGCCTGCCTTTCCCCTACAGATATTTCATTTGAAATTTAAATTTTCGCAATACTGTGAAAAACAAGTTAGTTTATGAGTGCTAAATAACGATTTTAAGTAACGACTGCTCAGCTATAACAATACAGGGTGTCCCGTAATTAGACCGACAAACTTCTAGTGAACATTATAGATCGTATTTTAGACAGATTCGATCCAAATCATATAATGCAAAAATGCGGACTTCAGCAACTGTTTAAACTGAGGCCGGTGGATCGTATGAAACCTTAAAAATGCACAAAAGATGGAAGAGTGCATCTGTGGCAGAAGATTATGCGGCGTTCCCACAAGGCGTTATTCAGGACAGTGAACCACGCTTTCGTGAAATACACTTCTGTGTGAACGCATTCCTCACGAAAGCAAGTTTAACGACTATGCGTTCACACAGAAGTGTATTTCACGAAAGCGTGGTTCAATGTCGTGAATAACGCCTCGTGGGAACGCCGCATTACATAGAGCAGAGCATTTTCTCCCAAAACGAAGTATCGACGATGGTTGCGAATTCGTTCACAGACCCATATGAATTTTCGGGTTTCCAAAAAAATTGAACATTCACGTGTGAATAATTTTTCCGGGAAATTCGCAAACTATACATTTAATCTTAATCAGATTTTGTTTTTGTTTGTGTGTAAAGCAAAATCAGTCCCCAAATGAAAACTTTAAAATATATAAACTAAAAAATTTCCGGAAATGCATTTAAAGTGAAGGTTTCCTTTGGGATTGTTCATGTTGCCATGGACGATTGACAGGTCCGAACACATGATAGAAGTAACTACGTAACTATGAGGTCACGTCACGTTAACCACGTAATTATAGTTAGCTGTGGTTACAGCGTCCAAAATCGCCTTGATGCTGATCGACGAAAAGGGTCCACCTTACCTCTCTCTCTTACTTCTCCGAATGATCAAAATATATTTGATCTGATTGGCACGCCGATGCAGCCCGATGTCATTTATAAACGCCTTGTCGTCAAATGTAGGTAATAAATTTCGTAGTTCCTTCATTCATACGAAGCTTGAGTGTCACTGTCACAACTGTATTAATCTGTGCTTTTATTAAGGGTGTCCAGTCCATTGACGTCAATAATTCTTTTTTAATTCCTCAGACCTATGGCTATCCAACAATACCCCATGTATATTAAGCGATATTTAGTAGTTCTCGAGTTATGATTATTTGAGTGTTTTTTAAATTTATTTTGCCAGCTGGGTTTGAAAAATTCATATCTTCCTATGCAGTTAGTATTTTGCAGTTTTTATGTTTTTGACATGGTAGTCCTACATGTTGCTTCAATAACAAAATGTATTCAGTTTCCTGCAAGTTACCCAAGAAAGTCTTGAAATCTAAAACTTCAGTATTCAGTACGATGTACTCAAACATTCATTTTCGATTTAGAAATACAAAAAGGTGTTTTTTAGCTTTTGGTTAAGTTTAAAAACTGTTTTTTACTTGGAGATTTTACAAAAAGCTAGTGTACGTGAAGGGAACCAACAACGAAACAGAATTGAGTCAAAAACTTTCAGAAGCGGAAAGAAAAATGAATCAAGAATCAAGAATATTTATAAAAAGCTTCAGGCAATTGACACGTCACTTTTGAGCACGTTGTCGATAATGTATACAAATTGGAGGCACAGATTTTGAAAATTTATTGAAATGTATAGTAATTTTGCAGTATTATGGTCTTTCATTTTCTATCCCAAAACAGTTGATTTCACAACTACTAGCAATTCTAACGAATATTAGCATTTTCCATCAGTGGGGAGACCAAAATTAATGTATGAATTACACGAGCTACAGTAGTTTCACAGGAATTTCGATTCAAATTAATTCAGATTCCATTTTTAAGTTAAAAAAAATCGAATAAAGGAAGCAAGAATATGAAATCAAAACACCAGTCTACTATCGGAACGGGAGAAACAGCTGGAAGTGACGGAGCAGAGGGTACTTTTTTGGGGAGAGATATTCAGGCGAAAAAATTGTGGCTTTTCATATCAAAAATCAGGACTGGAGTCACAGAACAAATAATAGCAAACTATCTCACTGAAAAAATTAAAACCTAACGAAGATGAACCAGTAATAGTTCGTAAAATTGAAACTTTCCATAAAACAAAGACAATGAGTGTTTCCAAATAGGAGTACTTTTCAAACATAAAGAAACGATCTATGATACCAAATTCTGGCATACTGGTGTTTCAGTTGCACGCTTCAGATTCAACAAAGAGAAAATTCCTACAAACAATATAACAGCCATAAATTTTCGTCAAGAACCCGAGACCTTGCCTCCAAAATAATTTCATCAAATATAAAACTAGTAAACTTGAACATTCAATGCTTCAAAAATAAGGTTAGTACATTCAACAATAAAATTAATGAGATACAACCAGAAATAGTCTGCCTCACCGAACAATGGTATAGTGAGAGCGAGAGCATCATTTTCCCTAACATAATGGTTGATAATTATAAAATAGTGGATCATTTCAGCGAGCTAAGTACAAAAATGGGGGTTCATTGATATTCATCAGGAATCCAATATCTTATAGAAACATTGAAGAACTGAATGCTTTCAAAAAATAAATTACAACAGAAATAGCAGGAATAGAAATACCCGAAGAAAAACTGTTGGTTTTTTGTATATATGATCCCAGAAAGCAAATCTAGACGATTTTTTGAATAAATTGGACCAGGTTCTACATAGCATCATTTCACTTAGAAAATATACGAAATATAAATGGTTTATATGTGGAGACTTCAATGTAGATCTGTTGAGAGAATGCAGAGAAAGAAACAAATTAGTTAATTTATTTAGTTTTTATAATGGTCAGTATATAATGAAGGAGCCATCGAGAATCACTACTTCGAGTTCGAGCTGCATTGACAACATCTTTTGCAACTTTGAGGTGCAGACATCATACACAAGAATCTTCATTTAGGAGATCATCTCGGACAGATAGTTTTATTTCCATCTATAAGGGAAAAAAAATTGAACAATACCCAGTAACAATGTACAGAAAAATAACAACCCCTGGAATAACCAACATCAAACAGAAAATATTAACTATAAATTGGAATGATGAACTCAAACCTTTATCAGCCGAAGATAGTTTCAAACACTTCTTTTACCAGTTGAAAATCAATTTTGATTTAGAGTTTCCCCTAAGGAAGAAAAAGATTGCGCATACCAACACACGCAAAAACACCGATGAAAATGTGATGAAACTCAAAAATCAACTGGATATACTCGATACAATATTCAGAGTAACACACTCTACCGATGCTTATAAAGCTTACAAAAAATGTAAAGAACAACTGAACTATTGCATTGAAAACAACAAAAAACAGAGAAATGAAGAACTAATAAATAACAGTGAAAACAAAACAAAAACTATTTGGGAAATCATAAAGAATGAAACGAAGAAAAAATCGAAAACTCACATAGACTGTAGCTTGGATACAGATACCTTAAACGACCATTTTTCCAAAGTTGGAGACACAATAAAAAAAATACAAATATTCCACCTAACTACATGGAAGAGGCTATCAAATTATTACAACAGACGCAACATGTGAAGAAAAGCAAACTCACCAAATTCTCTGAAACAACAGAATTTGAAGTCATAAGCATAATCAAGAGAATCAAACCCAAGGTAACAACTGATATATATGACATGTCGACTATCTTTCTAAAGAATGTATGCCTAGAAATCGCAAAACCTCTCTCCATCATTTTGAATAAGTGCCTGTCAGAGGGAGTCTTCCCGGAAACATTGAAGATGGCAAAAGTGTTACCTATCTATAAGAAAGGAGATACGAGCAATCCAGAAAATTATCGACCAATCTCTATATTGCCAGCCATCTCCAAGATTTTTTAGGAGATTGTGAAGACAAGAATAATAGAGTATTTTGAAGAAAATAAAATCCTTGGAGAACAACAACATGGCTACCGAAACTCTAAGTCCACCACAACAATGCTTTTGGAGCTTGTGAGAAACATAATTTCAACAATGGACAAACAGTGGATATCCGAGGTTGTGTCTTGTGACCTAACAAAGCTTTTGACAGTATGAATCATGAACTCCTGGTTGAGAAACTCCGTCTGTACGGCCTGGACGGACCACCACTGCACTCGATAATGTCATATCTCACCAACAGGCAGCAACAGGTTCATTGGCAAAATAAGAGATCACAAAGCGGGGAGGTCAGGTTTGGGTCCCTCAAGGTTCGATATTGGGCCCTGTGCTGTTTTTGATCTTCATGAATGATATTTAAATAACCGCAGATAATCTCTATATTTTTGATTACCCTTTTGTTTGCTGATGACACCACCTTTTTCCTGAGAGCATCAAATTTGAGATTCCTGCAACAGCTAAAAGAGGAAGTTTTGAGGAAAGCAACCAATTGGTTCAGAAATAATTTCCTCTCTGTGAATGAATCGAAAACACAACAACTTCTCCTAAAAAGCAAAAGAGAACACCATCAAATAACTAGGAGTAACACTGGACGGAGCTCTATCATGGGAACCGCACATTGAGATCATGAAGAAGAAATTGGCGGTGGTGATCTATACCATATCAATAGTGAGTAGAGTATCAACTAAAGAGGCAGCATTAACAACGTACTTTGCCAACTTCCATTCTGTTGCTTCTTATGGCATCCTCCTTGGGGTACTTCACCGCATGTGCGGGGTCTGTTAGTATACCAGAAGAGGGCAATCCGAAAAATCCTTAATTTGAGGCAGACTGATAGCCGCAGAGAGCATTTCAAGGAGTTAAGAGTACTCACAATCCCAGCAGTATATGTATTAGAGTGCGCCACCTATGTCCACAACAACCTAAGCACATTCCCAACTAACAGCACTTACCATTCCATCTACACTAGGAACAGGGAAAATCTTACCATTCCACACCATAGGTATAAATTTTCTCAGCAAGGAGTTGATTTTTGGGGTCCAAAAATATATAACAAATTGCCAGAAAGATTCAAGATATTAACAGGAAAAAAGTTCAAGAAAACCGTGAAAGAGTTTCTATATTTAAACACTGTATATTCAGTAGATGAATTTATGAATATCCCAACAACTGCATAATTTTGCTTGTTTTGACTTAACATGTAATTATTTTGATGCTGTAAATATATTATTATTATTATCGACTTGAGCCTATTAGCGTAGAAAGGGTGTGATTTTTCACACCCCCTAGCGATCGGCTATCACACTCCTACTAAGGGGAACATTCACTCATCCGGATAGCAAGTATCAGGGGGATTGAGCTCTGAGGTCTTCGGTGTTCTTCTTCTCCTGGGTCCTGGGTTGTTCGTCCTTCGTTGCTTGGTCCTGGATCTCTCGGTTGATGTCGTGGTAGTTGGTTTTGCAATGTTTCCCTCCATGGTTGTTCCTGGTGTCCATCGTGACCTACAAACTTCCTTACCGTTCTAGCAGTACCAAGAAGTACTGCTTTTTGCATTACTTTAAACAGGTTTTCATCCAAATCTAGCTCCTTGAGGTTGGACTTGAGGCTCTTAGGAATAATTCCTGTGGTTGATATGAGAATGGGAATGGTTCTGGTACTAGACATTCCCCACTGCCTTTTAATCTGAAGTTCAAGCTCTCGATATTTCGATATTTTTTCAGCATATTTTTGACGTAGATTGTTGTTGTTCGGGATGGCTACGTCTATAAGTATTCTCTCTTCTCTTTTTTCTTCACTAGGATTATATCTGGCCTGTTATTAGCAACTGTTAAATTTGTAAGTACTGTGCGGTCCCAGTATAACCTGTAAAGGTTGTTCTCCAGTATTACTTCAGGCTGATACTTATAATATGGAATTGTTTCGGACTGCAGAATCTTCAGTTGGATGGCGAGTTCCTGATGAAGTATTTTACAAACTGCACCATGTCGACTCTTATATTCATTTCCAAAACATTTGGCAGCCTCCTGTGATATGTTGGATTGTTTCTGATGTTTGGCATCCGTAGCGGCATCTATCGTCGGTGAGGCTCCTATCCTTCATGATATATTTCTGATAGTTTTTAGTTTGCACTACTTGATCTTGAATGGCAAGGAGGAAACCTTCTGTCTCAGGAAACAATCTTCCAGAAGTCAGCCAGTAGTTCGACGCAGGAATGTCGACATGTTCCTGGGTGAACTCGTTCAGGTGTCTTCCATGTAGGGGCTTTTTCTCTCCATCTTTGAATTTTATCACTATCCTCCTGTGTGGTGTTTTCATGAGGGTGCTCGCTTAGTAATAGAGGTGTTGAACGATCTGCTTCAATCAGTAACTTATGTAAGTCCGATGTGTTTGCTTTATCTGTAAAATAATTTCTCAAGTTGTTTATTTGTTCAGCTGTCATTTTCTTTATGTCCACAAAGCCTTGTCCGCCTTGAGTTCTTGGAATTGTTGTTCTTTCAACACAGCATTTAGGATGATGCTTGTTGGCCTTTGTACATAGTGTTCTCATTTTCCGTTGGAGACGATCGAGATCTGTATTACTCCACTTTACTATTCCGAAAGAGTAGGTGAGAACTGAGCAAGCGTAGGTGTTAACAGCTTTGGTGAGATTTCTGCTGTTCAGTTTCGTTTTCAGAACGCTCCTCATTCTTCTGGTGAACTCTGCTGTTAGTTCGTCCTTCATCACTCGTTGGTCTATCCTTTGACATTGCTTCATACCTAGGTATTTGTATAGATCACCTGCCAGCATTGCCTTTATTTCTTCTCCGTTGGATAAGGTGAGAGGTGTCTGTTGGATTTTCCCTCCTGCTATATTTAGGGAACGACATTTGTCCATTCCAAAGTTCATGCTGACGTCTTTGGAAAACATCTCCACTAGTCGTAGTAGGCACTCTAGTTGGTCTCTGTTTGCTGCAATCAGTTTCAAGTCATCGACGTATAAAAGATGGTTAATCAACATATTGATAGTGTTGCCTTTCAGGTTGAATCCCTTTCTGGAGGATTTTAAAATAGTTGATAACGGGTTCATTGCCATGCAGAACCACAATGAACTCAAAGAGTCTCCTTGAAAAATTCCTCTCCTGATGGATACTGTGCCAGTTCTTATGCCTGTTCCGCTGATTTCGATGTTAGTTCGCCAAGTTGACATAACTGTTTTGAGAAGGCTCACTATTCTTGGATCTACTTTATAGATCTCTAAAACTTTTATGAGCCATTCATGCGGCATGGAGTCGAAAGCTTTCTTGTAGTCAAGATAAGCCGTGAACAAATTTCTCCTCTTCTTATGGGCTTGGTTGCAGATTATAGAGTCGATTATCAGTTGTTCTTTGGATCCCATTGCACCTCTGGAGCATCCTTTCTGTTCTGATGCAATTATATTATTTCGTTCGCAATGGGAGTATAGTCGACGTGTAATGCAAGATGTTATGAGCTTGTACATAGTTGGCAGGCATGTCACTGGCCTGTACGTTGCTGGATCGTCTGTACTTCGGTGATTTTTTGGCAGAAGATAAGTTATACCCTCTGTCAGGAAGGAGGGCATACTCTCTGGATCTCGTAGAATTTCATTAACTGCGTTAGTTAAATTACTATGCAAACAGTTGAATTTTTTCAGCCAAAAACTGTGGAGCCCGTCTGGTCCAGGTGATTTCCAGTTGTGCATTTCTTTGAGAATATCCGAAAGCTCTTGTTCTGTGATGACCGTAAGGGACATTTGTTGCGGTGTTGTTTGAGTTTTCTCTTCGTTTTTTATCCACTCGGCATTTTTGTTGTAAGTAGTAGGTGTTGACAGTGTTCGGTCCAGAATTTTTCCATGTCATCCTTATTCGGATAGATGTTTGGGGAGTTCTGTTGTTTTCCATCCAGATGTCTGTAGAAATTTTTCTCCGAGTTTTCAAAGGAGATGTTATCTTGCTTCCTCCTGTTGCTCTCTTTATATCTTCGCAATCTCTCGGAGTAGACACTGAGTTTTTGTTTCAGTGTGTCGATGCACTGCTTTACTGTTGTGTTTTCTTCTTCATAGCTTGAGTGCTTGCGATTTCGATAGATTATCGATTCCACCAACGATTTCAGCTTGATTGTTCTGATGCCATTTTCATATTGTGTCAGCCTTCCTATGTCCTGCCGACAGCGTTGAACTTTTTCCTCCAGCCTCCTTTGCCAGTGAGGTAGGCGAGGTTGTGGACATGTTGATTTGAGTGCTGTCTTGGTTTGGTCTTCATGCCCAGCACTTCCACTACAGTTGTTGCGGCACAATAAAGGATGAGATGGATCGTTTCCAGTTGTGTTGCCATTGAAAGGAATTTTGGTATGACATCAGTGTTCATTATCTTGAGGATGACTGCAAGCTTTTTGGATGATCTGATCCTAGGTAGTGTTGGTCTGGAGAGTGGGTCAGTGCCGTTGTATTCGGTGAATAATCTGTGCATTGCTGATTCAAGACGTTCCACTAGAGCTTGTCGTTCTTCGTTCGAAATTTTATGGGCAGTTTCTACCGAGGTATGAACCTGAGGTGATGAATGTTCATTCTGTGTTTCGTCGTCCGTTTGAATATCTTCTTGGAGCGGTAATTGGAGTTCAGTTGTTCTTTCTTCATGTGTTGCTCCATGGTTGTGCTCTCTGTTTCCAGAAGTTGTGTGTTCTTCCCTATTATGGTTTTCTTCGTTGTTTAATTCATTGACAACTTCATTTTTAATTTCCTGCAATCTGTCTTCTGATATAAGTTTGTTTCTGAGGATTACGCGATATTGGTCAGCTATCCTCTGTTCAGTTACTTGTAGATCTGGAAAACATCGCTTGAATTCATTGAATAACCGTTGTCTGTATCCAGTTAGTTCTTGGCCCAGGTTTGTTTTTTTATAGTAGATGCGCATGATCGTTTCATTGATACAACTTGTCCATTTCATGCGTCTTCTGGGTAACCCTGCTTGAGTGAACGCTGGTTGAAGATCCTGCGTAGCACTATTTGTAGGGGGTGGCACTGCTGTTGCTTGCCTCCTTGGTTCTTCCTGTTGAGCTGTAGTGTTTTGTATGACAGGGGCCCGCCTCCTCAGCGCCCTGCCACTGACGTCCCGCATGCTGTCATGTCCAGCGCCAGCTCCAGACATGCCCTGACGATCCTCAGGCAGCGACTCTATATTTCTACTCCTTAATTGCACCATCATTATATGGGTTGCATTTTATACCTACTGCCAGGTTTAGCTCGGGTACCTCGGGTTTGCTAAGCCCGTACTCTAGAACTTACCATTCCAGAGCCCCTGAGGGGTTATTATTATCGACTTGAGCCTATTAGCGTAGAAAGGGTGTGATTTTTCACACCCCCTAGCGATCGGCTATCACACTCCCTACTCATCCCGGATAGCAAGTATCAGAGGGATTGAGCTCTGAGGTCTTCGGTGTTCTTCTTTTCCTGGGTCCTGGGTTGTTCGTCCTTCGTTGCTTGGTCCTGGATCTCTCGGTTGATGTCGTGGTAGTTGGTTTTGCAATGTTTCCCTCCATGGTTGTTCCTGGTGTCCATCGTGACCTACAAACTTCCTTACCGTTCTATTATTATTATTATTATTATTATTATTAAATACCATAAAATGATGAGAAGAAGAAAAACAACTTTTATCGGGTTTCAATGATTTTTAGCCTATCTGCCTCCTAATGCAGATTACAACAAAAAAGTCCGATGAAGTACCTTTTTTTTCCTATGACTTTTGAAGCTTAGGATTACGCAAAGTTTCTTAACCTAGCCAATACCTTGTTTGAGTACATCCTACAGTAAACTGAAGTTCTAGATTAGATTAGATTAGATAGTGGTCGATCGGCACGTTGATTACCCTTCTGCACTGCGACCAATAAGGTCTTTTGTGCGTTACCATACTAAAACTACGTTTTTCCCAGGAATCTAACCTCCTTAGCAAAGATGGTTACTTCCTTAGGAGACTCCGCTCGTATGTCGGCTGGCGTTAATAACGCGCCACCTAGTAGAGTAAGTCTGGTTTGCGCCAGCGCAGTGCATTGGCATAGTATGTGCTCGGTGGTTTCAGTGGCCGATTCACATAACCTACAAATGTCGGAGTTTTCTTTACCGATCTTGTGTAGGTGATATCTCACGGGACAATGCCCTGTGAGAAGGCCGATTAGCCGCCTTAACTCGTTTTTTGACAACGATAGAGCTTGTTGAGCCTTCTCTTTGGAACGTTCGATTAGTCTCTTTGCCTGTCTTTGACCGGATGTGTTTATCCAGTAAGAGTGTTTCTCCCTTTTTTTCCCAAACACCGACCTCTGCCCTAATCAGTCTAGGTGATACCCAACAGGAGGGCACGGGTCCGGTGAAGGGTGTGTTTGCTCCTCTTTTTGCAAGGGCAAGGGTTCTATCTTTAAAGCCTTTTTTTGGGTAACTTGTAGTAATTTCAGGAAGCTCAATAATTTTTTTATTGAAGCAATATTCAGGACTATTATGCTGAAAAAATAAACTGTGCAAAATACTGACTGCCTAGGAAGATATGAATTTTTCAAACCTAGCTCGTAAAATAGATTAAAAAAACACTCAAAAAATCATAACTCGAGAAATACAAAAAATTGCATGATATAAATGGGGTATTTTTGGATAGCCACAGGTCTGAGGAATCTAGAAAAAATTTATTGACTCCAATCGACTGGACACCCTGTATATCCCTAAAGTTCACTTTTAGTGCTCAGTAACTATGAAAATTCCAGGGTTAATTTGGAGCAGTATAAGGGAAGCGAGAAAATAGCAACCTCTACTAATTTTACTGAAGATCTGGTACCAAGTTCAAATAACACCTTCTTAGGAAAGACTTATGATTTCTATCAGTCCATGCTAAGTACAGAATTGTGCATCTATGTTTATTCTTCCTGCATAATATTTCTAATAATCATGACATTGGTCAGGTCAACAGCATTTTATCAATTTTGCATCAGCTCATCCACTCACCTACATAATAATATGTTTCGGGTGATAGCGAAGGCACCGATGCGATTTTTTGACACGAACCCATCTGGCAGGATATTGAACAGATTTTCTAAGGACATGGGAATAATAGATGAACTTTTGCCTTATCTTTTATTGGATACCATTGAGGTGAGAAAATATCAAATCATACAATTTCACTTCGGCTTATCTGCTCGATGGAGGTTGGCGTTCATGACAGCTATCACTATATTCAGTTATGAAATCATATGCACAAGTCATTATTTTAATAATTTCATCCACGACTATTTTAAAATCCTCTCATTATACGTCCATTTGCTAGACCATAACAATAACCATTAATCACTTGTGAATAATTATTCATTGGTGTCAGATGATTCATGGATAAGCTATTATATTATATATTTTTAAAACTGACATTTACTCAGTGTTCTAGAGTTCCCTACCTAAATGATATTTTTGGGCATAACTTTTCAATCGAGGGCCAAACCTACTACACTACTGGAAAAAATTAAAGGATCAAAAAAAAATTCCAAATTTTTCGGCAATTTTCAACAAGCCGTAACTTTGAGAGGAATGGTCGTACAAGGAATTTAGAAAAAGGAAATTGTAGCTCCAAGTATCTAGTTTTTGGATTAGAACTTCAAAAATTTTAAGTTTCAGTGGTTTTCGAGTAATGATAGAAAAATCAGCAACAAAAAAATTCTCAAAATTTTACCACTATTTTTTTCTTGTCTACGAGCGTGGAAATTTTATTTTTGCATAATCGTTATAATGATGGGATACTCTGTTAATTCAGCTCTAATTTATTTTTTTATTGACCTCAATACGTCCATTTCTCGCCGAGATATCGGTCTTTAAATGGAAAAGGATCCATTTGTCTTTGATTATTATCGATTTCTCAGCAACCAATGATCGCACAGAAAATTGAAGGAGGGTTTCAAGACCTTAATGAACTCCCATTAATAAACAACCATTGCTTATTCACAGAAAAATTCTTCTTCATGTCTCATCAATATAAAAATTTAACAAAAAAAGGTCTTTTGGTGGTTTCTTTTAAAATCTACCGCTGGATCGAAAATGTTGAGAAAACCAATAATTTTAAGTGTGACTTTCACAGTTCAATATGTTGATAAAAACCTTACGAAGAGCCAACTCAATCCAGCGAGCCGTTTTTTGTTTGACTCGATTGAATTTTTGAAAAAAAATAAGGATCACGTTTTTTGCTCTGAGAAGCTCATAATCTTTGAAAAAGGCAAAAAAGAATTTTCTCGAGCTTTTTCCACATTTTAATTGCAGATAGTACATAAATTTCAAAAAAAGAAAAATAAAATAAACTAACAAATAAAATTTTTATTAGTTTAATAACGGGTATTGCCACCCCTGTTTCCATTTGAAGACCGATATCTCGGCGAGAAGTGGACGTATTGAGGTCAATAAAAAATAAATTAAAGCTGAATTAACAAAGTATCCCATCATTATAATGATTATGCAAAAATAAAATTTCCACGATCGTAGACAAAAAAAAAGTGGTAAAATTTTAAGAATTTTTTGTTGCTGATTTTTCTATCATTACTCGAAAACCACTGAAACATAAAATTTTTGAAGTTCTAATCCAAAAACTAGACACTGGGAGCTACAATTTCCTTTTTTTAAATTCCTTGTACGACCATTCCTCTCAAAGTTACGGCATGTTGAAAATCGCCGAAAAATTTGGAATTTTTTTTTGATCCTTTAATTTTTTCCAGTAGTGTATACAGGCTGTCTGTAAACAAATGCGAGGGACTTAGGGATGATTGCTAGATGAAAATAAGCAGGGGTAGTTCATATGAATTTTTTTCGAGGTCGACCTTTCCATAACTTTATTATTAGGGGTTGAAAATAACAACCCCTATTGATTTTCCTTCAAAAATTGTTTTCGTGGTATAGATTTTCGAAAAATATGATTCTCTTATGGTTTCCCATTCAATTCTGGACAAAAAGGGTCTCTTGCAAAATTTCGATATAGTCCTTACTTTTCTGGGAAAAAATTAAAACTTACATGCAGTTATATGATCACTGTTCATTCCATTTCAACGTATAGATGCTTATGCTTCAAATTGGTTTTGTCAATTATGCTCATTAATCGAAGGAAAGTTCTAGTTGTGGAAATAAAATATGACTGATATAATTTTATTACGGAAATTAGTAATTAAACCCTTCAGAAAGATTTATAGAACATCTTTATCTCATGTCATAGACATGCAATATCACACAGTTATTCGATGAAATGGAATGAACAGTGATCATAACTGCTTCTAAGTTTTTATTTTTTCCGAGAAAAGTATCGACTGTATCGAAATTTTGCAAGTGACTTTTTTTCCAGAATTGATTCGAAACCCATAAAAGAATTTCATTTTTCGAATTTCTATCCCACGAAAACAATTTTTGAACGAAAATCATAGGGGGTTCTTATTTTCAACCCCTAATGAATATGAGATCTGAAAAATTTGTGTGAGTAACATGTACTTAGTACTTCATACTGTGTATAGTTTTATGACTAAGTGTTTTCAAGAAGCCGTAAAAAAATTAAAAACTTTCAACTTGTCATCGCCTTCGAAAGGCTGTATCTTGGAAGGAGGGTCGATTTGGAAAAAATGTTCATGAACTACCCCTGCTTATTTTCATCGAGGAATCATATCCTATCAAAGTCCTCCTCATTTGTTTACAGACTAGGAAAATTTGAAACTTTTTTCCATTTTCGTGAATATTCGATTACCCTGTGAACATTATGATTGTTTCGCGTTGTCGTAACCACAAAGATTTAATTGATAATAAAAAATCTCAATCTTTGCCTACCACGTTCATACAGGGTAATCAATGAATATTCTCTTGTGTGTGAAATTTCATATTTCGATTAATCTTGAAATTATTTAAAATTTTGCTGTTTTGTCACTCTTTCCGTCTATTGTCCTCAATTTTATCTCGAAACAAAAAAACCGATTCGGTATAGGAACAAAATCATGAAAAAAGTCTGAATTTTCAAATTAGACACCCAGTTTATTTTTCAATTTTTGGAATCAGTAAAACACACTCTACAATAACAAATCTGAAAAAACAGACTTTTTTTACGATTTTGTAACTTGGCAAATGATGATTTTTTTTTGGTCTATCCTGTATAACTGACAACTATAATTCAAAAGCAATGACATAGATCAGATCAATATCTAATGACTTGTTTAATTTCTGCCTTCTCAAATATTGAGCGAACTAGAATCATTTCAGTAACAGGCCAATTTGATCTAAAATTTCGAAAAAAAATAATTAATAACTCAAAAATCGTTAAAAATAGGTATGAAAAAGTAAAAGTGAATAGATTCAATATTTCATGGAGTATCATAAAAAAATAGAAATAACTTCAATTGATCGAAACAGATACCTAACTTTTGAAATATTATCATTCCGAATCGCGTCAAGCTAGGATTCGTAATCAGTTAATTCTAAACGGTAATTTGGTTTCGGACTTTTCTTGACCAATTATCTCGGATTTTCTACTGTAAACTGAATTTTCTAGACTTTTAATTATTCGATTGAAAAGATTCATACCTCATTTTGTACAAAAATAAAATAAAAAAATTTGAACGACGAGCCAGTGCTGTCCGTATTTTCTCGACAAAACTGAATACTTATTCATAATACATTTTGGAATATTAATTGACTCAAAATTTCTGAAAGAATTGTAAAAACTTAATGTGAACTAACAATTTGTGGATCAATTGAACCTATTATTCATTATGAAAAAATGGCGCTGTAATGATCGAATGTAACAAAACTATTATTTAACAGAACACTCAATTCAAGATATTTTTTTCAGATAGGTATTACAGTTATTGCAGTTTCTATAATACTCGCATCTGTCAATCCTTGGACATTAATTCCAACATTTGTTATTATGGTACTTTTCTACAGGTACAAATGCTATTACATAAAAACTAGTAGAAGTGTGGTAAGGGTTGAAGGCATAGGTGAGAATCCTCCATTATCAATCGGTATAAAAATTAACCGCATGGTTTTCAGTACGGAGCCCAATATATTCTCATTTAGCAGCATCCATTCAGGGTTTAGCTACCATTAGAGCATTCGATTGTCAGCAAGTTTTGACAGAAGAATTCGACGAACATCAAGATTTACATACCGCAGCCTACTATTTGTTTATAGCCTGTAATAGAGCATTTGGTCTTATGCTCGATCTTAACTGCATCGTATATGTCGCCATAGTAACAGTTTCAACTTTTTTCACAGGTAAGTAGGTAGAATGAAAGTATTACACTATACATCATTCTTCATTTTTCTCGAATTCCCATACCAACACCCCAACATACTATCTAATATCTAATAAAACACCGAAAAAATGAAAGCGGTGCTTCCTCAGATCATTTCATGAAAAGAGTGTGAGTTGCGGCGGAATTTTGAGGAGGTTAGCTGCGAACGCGGGAACCGCGCAAATACGATCGCAGTACTTGCTGGTGATAGCTATAACGCAGTTGGTTACAGGCTCAAAATGGAAATATCTATTGCTCTTTTGTTCGACTTCAATTCTGAATCTGATTCGGAAGATGAGTTCGTGCCCGAAATGATATTTTTACCTCTCAACTGACCAAAAGAAAGGCAGCGAGAATTTATACTTGAAAAGAAGAAAAAGTCATGGAGGATTTGCCTTAACCAAAGAATTTAACGACGGAGAATTCAAAAATTATTTTCGGCTAAACCGTGACCAGTTCATTGAAGTGCATGAGATCATCAAGAAAGAAATTGACGCAGAAGGATGTAACACTACACCACTTTTCAGTTTTTAATTTTGTTCTCATATAGTCCACATGGCTTGTATCGTACAAAACTTGCCGAATTCGCACTGCTTCAATTAATTTTTCTTCCATTTCTACTACGACTCACCATGAATACATACAAGAAACTGCGGGATCGACACTGCGTTTCGCAGGGTCACGTTAAGCAAAACCTGCGTCACGTCACACTGCGGTTGTATTTATTTATTAGATTCACAAAATCTCGCCGTGACCCAAGCTGCGTTACCTCACGAAACTGCGAGTCATTTTGCGCCTTGCCTTATGTAGATCTGGAAATGCATTATTTCTGAGATAAGAAGTTTTGTTAAAAACTGTCCGAAAAAATGGTACACCACAAAACTTCAAATGGTTCGTTCAATTTGCGATCAAATTTCTTTCTTTTTCGTATTGGGTGCCATTTTTAGATGAAAAATAAAACATTTTAGCTCAACGTTCTTCTATAAGGCTGTTTCATTTTCTTACATGAAAACGGCCCCCGACACAAAAAGGCAGAAGAGATTTTTTGTCCTCAATTGAACAAAGAATTCAAAACTAATTGTTTGTTGAAGATATCTCAGTGGCGTACCACGTTTTTAGTCAGTTTTCAAATAAAATCAATCAAAATTGCAATTAAGTACACCTAGCAGCAACAAGGAATATTTTTCAAGACGTTTGGTTTTCAAATTGGCAATACTGTTTCTAGTTATCATCAATTTGACAGTTTTTAGCCTATCTGCCTCCCAATGCAGATTACAACAAAGTCCGATGAAGTACCTTTTTTCCTATGACTTTTGAAGCTTAGGATTACGCAAAGTTTCTAAACCTAGCCAATACCTTGTTTGAGTACATCCTACCGTAAACTGAAGTTCTATCTGCGGCATATTTGTGGTCAGTACGTTTTTCCATTTTACAACTATTAGTCTAAGATTACAATGCAGTGCAGTAGGGATATCTTTATGTTTACTTCTTACTCTGGGGTTGAAGTAGATCTAAGTAAATCGATTCGCCATCGTGTACAGCAATAAGAGGCGTGTCCATTCATTTTGCGGAATATTCTGAAGAAAGATCTTGGATTGCGAGCTGGCGAGATCCCACTAGTGCCATACCTGAAACATCTTGATCATAGTGCTCATGAAATGCACTTGTGGGCGTTCTCCACACCTATGGATTAGTATCTTTGGGAATATCTGAAGTCACACGTTTACGCAAATAAATCACAGACGTTGGAACACTTAGAAGCCAACATTTACTGCATCGTTTCTGTTGAAGTAGTCGAAAATTGGACTTTCCAAAATAATTTATAAGCACAAATGGCATAAGAATATTTTTTAGATAAAACCAATGCCATGATGACGAAATTCATTCTCAAGTGTTTTATTTCCTTTGGAATCTGTAAACCTCTAAAAAAATTGAAACATTTTCAGCTTCTTTTGGCGGAAACGTTGGTTTAACATTCACACAAGCGATGGGCTTGACGGGCAGGATGCAATGGGGAGTCAGACAATGGAGTGAAGCAGAAAATCAAATGACTTCTGTTGAAAGAGTTCTAGAATACAGTAATCTGGAATCTGAACCCAACAATAACAATAAGGAACCCCCGAAAGGCTGGCCTGAGCATGGCATGATCGAATTCAAATCTGTTTCCATGAAGTACGCTCCTAGTGAACCAGATATACTTAAAAATCTTCAATTTCGTATAGAATCCGAGGAAAAAATAGGAATAGTGGGAAGAACAGGAGCTGGAAAGTCTTCGATTACATCAGCAATTTTTCGATTAACTCCCTATGAAGGCGAGATATTGATTGATGGTTTGAGTATTGCCGATATGTCACTGGAAAGTTTGAGGTCCAAAATTTCCATCATACCACAAGACCCATTCTTGTTTTCGGGAACACTACGTGCAAACTTGGATCCTTTTGATGAATACGATGACGATATTCTTTGGGATGCACTGAAAGAGGTAGAGCTCAAGACTCTTATAGCAGAAAGTCCTTCAGGCTTGAATTATCAAATTTCCGAGGGTGGTTGTAACTTAAGTGTGGGTCAAAAACAACTGATATGTCTGGCAAGAGCTATCGTGAGAAAAAATAAAATCTTGATAATGGATGAGGCCACAGCTAATGTTGATCCAAAAACAGATGAATTGATTCAAGCTAAGATTAAAGAGAATTTCAATCAATGTACTGTTTTAACGATAGCTCATCGTCTTCATACCATTATGGATTCAGATAAGGTGTTGGTTATGGATTGTGGTAGACTCATGGAATTCGATCACCCACATATTTTATTGAATAACAAGTCTGAAATATTTCATGGCTTAGTGATGGAAACTGGTAAGGAAATCTCCGATTACTTGAAGAGTATAGCAAAACAGGTAAATATGTTGAGTTTTAGTTATCTCTGTAAAATGAGAATAGTTTTCAGTAGTTGAGATATTAATATTGAGTAGTTTTCGTTCATTTGTTGTGAATAGGTAAATTATGAAATTGCTTCAGCGCCGCTGAAAAATAGCTGAGCACTGATCTGAAGAACGTCGGTCCAGACACGACATATTTGCTGAGTTCCAAATGTATTGAAATCAGTGATACAACGCCAGACGCACACTGGAGTCGACAGACTGTCTTCTCTGGTGTGATATATACAGTGTGTTTGGTCACGAGTTAGCGATAATATAAAGTCATACCTAATATTATCGACGAAAACACCCAAACTTGGAAGTTTACCCCCTTAGTTTTGGAGTAGCCCCCATTTTAAATTTACTTTTTTATTTTCGTTGATCCTTCTAAATAATATCGATTTCTTTGGACATAAAGGTCCTACAGATGTGAAAAAAATGTTTTTCGAAAGATGATACTACCACCTTTCATTGAAGTATAACAATATAAAAACATTCAAATTGATAACGCCATAAAAAATTCTTTGAAAAAGTTTGTAGTGAAAATATGTACTGATTTTCTCAGTAAATCCGCAATAGTATAAGAACTAGCACATTGAAGGATAATTTTGTTTCAATGATTTAACACGCAAGGATTCAAGCTACAAAACAACACTCACATCATTTCTGTAAGTTACTGCTGTTCAAACTTTACCCTTATGAGAATTGGTGAAAAAAAAACCTCAGTACTGTACTTTCGACCATTTTCAATGATCAAACAAACAAATTAATCATTAAAATTGCTCAAAATGGCCGCCTCTGCTCTGTAGACAGGCAGTGGCCTTCATGACGACCTGATCATTGAAAAAAAATTATTCTTCAATATGCTAGTTCTTGTACTATTGCGGATTTACTAAGAAAATCAGTACATATTTTTACTATGAACTTTTTTAAAGAATTTTTTTATGGCGTTTTCACGTTGAATGTTTTTATATTGTTATACTTGTTATACAATGTGGTAGTGTCATCTTCCAAAAAACATTTTTTCACATCTGTAGGACCTTTATGTCCAAAGAAATCGATATCATTTGGAAGGGTCAACGAAAATAAAAAAGTAAATTTAAAATGGGGGCTACTCCAAAACTAAGGGGGTAAACTTCCAAGTTTGGGTGTTTTTGTCGATAATATTAGGTATATTTGATGACCTTAAATTATCGCTAACTCTTGACCAAAAACACTGTATATAATAGTGTACACAGATATACTATAAACCATGGATAACCTACCAGATTGATGCATGACATGCTCAAATCAATAGTTTTTTTTGAATCTGCTATTTATGTTATGAACTCAGAGTCATTGCCAGTTGATAAAGAGAAAGAGGAAGAGAAGATATTCAAGCGTTAGAATGCAACTCCATTTTACTCATGAGCTCAAATAACGCACTCGCTCTTTCTCCACAAAGAGTCTGGGAGGATGTTTGACTCGCCAGATAGGTCTAATTTTTCAGAGGAAATATTTTCAAATATTTTATGTTATAATATTCAGCTAGTGGGAGTACTTTGACCTAGAGTTCGAACCTTGAAGCTCGAGACAATAATAATAATTAATATTAATTTTTCATTGGCTCTGTGATACTTGTCCTAATATCCTAATATATTTTGTGAAAACGCTCGAAATTCAGCATACTGGCTCCGGCACTTGAAGTTTAACCTATTCAAAAGGCTATAAATTGGGCTAGCGAAATTATCTTTATTCATATTTATGTAAAGAACATGTGCGAATAATCAAAATTTCACAATAATTTCACTTTGGCTCAATATGACCACCTTTCACTGTGGCTATTGGCTCGAATCGCAAGTTGCCCGAACGGAACTTGCCGGTATTTTAGCCCACTTTCGGACAATGGCTTTCTTCAGCGTCCCAAGGTTGGTTTATTTTTTGGTTCGGATCTTGTTATCCAAAAAAATCCAAATGTCTCAGAGAGAATGATCCATTGGATTCACATCTGGTTAATTCGAGAGCCACCGTGTGGTCGGAATGAATTTCGAAACGTTGTTTTTCAACTATTTTTTGGTTAACACGCACTTTGTGAGTCAGTGCAGAGTCTTGTTGGAACGTCTTTGGTCGGCGACCAAAATGTTTGTCTGCTACGGTTTCAGTTTCAGCAGCCTCAAAAACTCTTTTCTGATAGTATGTCGCAAAAACTTTTACAGCAGGCTCGATGAAACGATTGGGAAGCGCCCATGCGCGGTTACAGCGTCCAAGCTATTATTTGTGGCGAATGCTTGTTCCTGGCAGCGAACGAGCGAACCGATGACTCAGATTCTCAAGTTAACGCTTTGTCAAGTAAACTTTATAGTTCTGGGTGTTCACGAATTGCTCAGGTGGAACCATTTTTTCGCTAGAAAACACGATATTCGGAAATTCACCGCTTTCGGACAAATGAAGCAGATCCTTCAATATCTCAAGTCTTATAACTTTTTTGGGTTAACTTTTAGCAAATTGCTTTTTCACGTTTGTAAACAATATTTATAACTGTCACTTAGCAAATTTCAAAATAGCTGATGCCAATGTGTCATGGTGCGTCGATGGCTGAAACTGGTTACACTTCGAGGGTCGGACCCTGTAAAGCAAAACACAACCTTTATGCCCGATTGCACCGTTCGTCTAAGCAACGTTTAAGCCCTTAAGTGACGTTTATTCCATTGATGAAACGTCATTTCAGGGCTTAAACGTTGCTTAGACGAACGGTGCAATCGGGCATTACCCTTAATTTGGCTTAACTTGGATTTAAAAATTACAAAAACCCGAAGGACTCAAAATAACAGGTTTGATCACCTAAGTATATGATAAATACACCAGTAGTACTACAACATTTGACTGAGATCTCACTTTATAGAAGATTTTCCGCTATAATAGTAATATTTCGACTACTGGGGCCCGATTCTTGAAAAATCTCTCATGCGAGAATTGCATTTCTCTCTCAGTGACCGAGAGAATCTGTTTTCTCGAATTCTCTCCCGACCGAGAACGAGTTCTCTACTACTAACTGGTAAGAGAGGGACTATTTCCATAGGAGAGAATCACAGAATGGAGCAACTATTCTGTGTCTAGTGCGAAGTGTGACTGAAATTATTCGAATTATGCGTGAGAGAAGTGAGATGACATCTCGCATAGGAATAGTCGCACGAGAGTTGTCATCTCTACGAAGTTCAAGAATCGGGCCCCTGAGGATATTCTAAAGGTTCGCCTTGCATTACTGTGCAGCTCCTTGAGCACATCACATTCGTAGCAAAATAATAACGCTTTTTTTTTATCAAGAAGTCTACCACAATAATGTAAACTTTTATTGCAGTGAAAGTATTGATTCGAAGTTTCATCACTATTGATTTCACAAATCAATGAAAATTCGAATATTTTATTTCTTATGGTATTTTTCTGCCGACCTCGAAATAAAAGATGATTTTAATGTGTAAGAAATCGAACATCGATGAATTATTTCAATGCTAAATTTATGTTATTTTTCCGTCGATCTTAAAATAAAAGGTGATTTTAATGTGTACGGAATTGATCATTAATGACCCATTTCAATGCTCAATTTCTGCTATTTTAATGTGCAATCCTCATGGCAACCGTTGACAAAGTATTCAGAAGCACTACGAAAAATGTCAAAATTCTACTGGAACATAGATATTTCATCATGACAAATGTAAGTCTCGTACAAAATGAGAATGTATTACAATCAAGAATTCATACACAATTCATATTGAAATCGTCGGAAAACTCTTGTAATCAACTCGGTTATTAATCGAGCGACTAATGGTCTCGAACTATTAACGCGTTCGCTCCGCTCACGCCTTAAAATATCTCGACCATTAGTCGCTGTCTTTAATAACCTAGTTGATTAAATAACTATTAATGAGCAATTCTCATGGTAACCGTTCACAAAGTATTCAGAAGCACTACGAGAAATGTCAAAAGTCTACTGGAGCAGAGAAACATAGAAATTCCATTATGTCAAGTGTATGTCTTGTGCAAAATGAGAATGTATTTCAATCAAGAATTTATACACAATTCATGTTAAGATCGTTGAAAAAATCTTGTAATCAACTCGGTTATCAATCGAGCGACTAATGGTCTCGAACAATTAACGCGTTCGCTTCGCTCACTTGTTATCTTGACCATTAGTCGCTGTCTTTAATAACATAGTTGATTAAATAACTATTACTCTATTTATTTCACTCACATATTATATCGCTGTCAACTCAAAGGTTCGAAGGTCGACAATGAGGTTCACAATCTATAAATATTATTTTTCCAAAACAAAATTAAAAAATCTTATTGAATATTTACTTGCGATATACCAAATCTGATTCTGCGAGAAGAAAAGTCCAAAATAGTTTTCAGATAAGATAACAATGAATCGCTCCATTTCGTTAATAGTGAAATTGAAATTTTGATAATCATTCTTCTTTGACTTTTTCAGAGTTACAACAGCAAAAAACAACAATGATTTCTGAACTATGAGTGATGATAATATGGATTGCAGTTTTAAGGCAAATCAAAGATTTAACATTTATGTGAACACAAACTTATCATAGAAATAAAGTAATTGACATTTTCATTTTTGTCGAATTATTGTATCCATGCCTTTGGCCATCTCAATCAAGAATTCTTTGTAATATGCGGAAATTTTGATTCGACTCAGAAATTTGGTTATGACTATGGTTATTAACCCCCCCCTTGTTGAACAGAGTGGGCAAATTTTGAAGGCAGTTGGTAAATTTTCGAAACATTTGAACAAATTGTCAAAGCAGTTGGAAAAATTTCAAAATATTTTGGAGAATTTCAATGGAGTTTAGTTAGTTTTTCTCAAAGCAGTTAGTACATTTTCGAAGCAAATGGAAAATTTCGAAGCAGTAGTTAAATTTCAATGGACTTGGTCAAGGAGCGGGCCTAATAGTGATCAGAGTTTTCAATTTTTCAAAGCAGTTTACAAAACTTGGAAGCAGTTGAAAAAATTTTGAAAGCAGTCGCCAAATTTTCAAAATGTATTTCGGAGCAGTTGAAGATATTGCAGGGTAGTTGAAAAAAATTCAAAATCAGTCAAATTTTGAGGCAAATCGACAAATGTCAATGGAATCTAGGTGAGTAGCTCGTGTTGATCAGATTTGCCAAATTCTCAGAATAGTTGGTAAATTTTCGAAGTAATTGCCAAAATTTCTATGCTGTCGGAAAAATTAACAAGGAATCTTAAGTGTGGTGAAAACCTTTTTTTTTAGTTCGACCACATGACAACCCTTTGTACTGTACTTCCAAAAAATTTCGGAACTGGGGCTGTGAACTGTATTTGACTTGGTTCGGGATTTTCTCTGATAATTCCAGAGTTCGAAAATTTGGAATTTTCGTAACGCGAGCCGCGAAAAGTATGTACATATTGGAATCCATGTGTTTGCGTCTTCACAGTGCTATACAGGGTGATTCCAGAAGAGACCGTCCGATTTTACGTTCGGATTGGATTTGCAAGTTGAAAAAAAAGCCTGTACCGGGGTTTTCACTATAATTTGA
Source organism: Propylea japonica (assembly GCA_013421045.1). NCBI lineage: Eukaryota > Metazoa > Arthropoda > Insecta > Coleoptera > Coccinellidae > Propylea > Propylea japonica. The sequence continues at coordinate 14,623,586 of CM024246.1, read as the reverse complement.
ACCCCCCCTTTAACTTTGTTACTGAAGGAGATACAAAAAAATGTTTCGTATAAAAGTTTCACGAAATCAACTGAGGTTTTTTGCTATGAGTCCAGAAACTGAAATATATACAGGGTGACCAACATATTGATGGCAACTTCATTTTTTCAAATGGAACACCCTGTATAATTTTCCATATTTGGTTAGCTCTTTTTCCCCTGATTTCGAATATGTAACATATGTTGGTCTATCTTTTTTATTCTGAGCACCACAGAGTTTCAAATTTCAAGAACCATCTGGCATAGCGTTTTGGAAGTTCGTGAATATTTAAGTGGCCAATTTGATCTTTGGATTGGTAATAGCGCACCCATTTTATGGCCACCAAATAGTCCCGATTTAACACCGTTGGACACGTTTTTATAGCCGTTCCTGAAGGGAAAAATTTACTTCAGCAATAATGACAATCAATGAAAGCGGAGAATAATACTAATGATAAAAAATCAACCCATAATTCGGAACTAATCCCGTCAACGCACAAAGAATAATGATAATATTGTAATGATTAGAAACAAATTTTGAAGCTTTAATTTCTGACTTGAATCAGAGCCATAATAATGCTATCAAAAATAGTCTAAGCAACTTGAGACAACTATATGATATATGTGTATTGAATGAAGTCCTTTTGAGCAATTTCTTTAGTTAATGTTATTCTTACCATACTACCATAGTTTATCATTTTTCATTGGTTAAGTAATTGTTAAGTATTCATTCTAAAATAATACTTTTAAGTAGATTGTTTGGATACAAAGAATTTCGTAGGTATTTCACATATTTTTTTATTCGGTGTCATTTCAAATCTTTGAAACTCTGAAAATTGAAGAGACACATCCACATACGCATTTATATTTGAGATCAGGAGTAAATAGCCTATCAAAAAAATGAAGAATATACAAGACAGGGTGTCCCATTTGAAAAAATATAGTTGCATTCAATGTTGTTCACCCTGTATATCTTCCCATTCACGTTATTATAACTCCAAAAAGGAGCATTTTCAGTAAACGCACTCTGCCACTTTTAAAATGATTACAGATCTTAGCAGGTGGTTCTTAAAAGTTGAAACTCTGTGGTTCTCAGAATAAAAGAGATAGACCAACATATGTTACATATTCGAAATCAGGGGAAAAAGAGCTAGCCAAACATGGAAAAATATACAGGGTGTTCCATTTGAAAAAATGAAGTTGCCATCAATATGTTGGCCACCCTGTATATATTTCAGTTTGTGGAGTCATATCAAAAAACCTCAGTTGATTTCGTGAAACTTTTATACGAAACATTTTTTTGTATCTCCTTTAGTAACAAAGTTAAAGGGGGGGTCAAAAAAAAACCCGGTACATACCGTTTTTGAAAATTCGCTATCTGCTTCAGATACTATCATAAATTCACATCACTAGAGCGTTTTTAATTTTTTTGGCATACATTCAGTTTCTCTAAAAAAATTACTTCTACGACCGTGCTCTTTTACCCACTTTTCACTTGTGCGGAAAAATGACACTTTCTGAACTAAAATGAGTGCGGGAAAGTATATAGATATATATTTTTTCAATGTGGGGCTGCTCAAATTGAAAATATCCCTTTTTCACCATTTTATACACATTTTGGGAATATGAAAACCACCCGAAATTCAATTCAAATTTCAATATTGATAATTTTGATGTTTCTTCTTTCGACAGATTTCAGTCTACATATTGACCTGCAATGACACATATAAAATAGCTTCAACTACACAAAATTTTGAATTGAGCAAACTATAAAAAACGAAAAATTGTTGAGGTATTGAAGAAAAACAACATCACTCTTACATAAAAACATTTATTAAAAAATATACGTATTTCGAGTTCATCAAAGCTGTCTAGTTATTATCACTTTAGTTTGCAGACTTCATGTATACCTGAAAAATTAAATGGTGTTAGGAATTGCGTGTGTGATTTTTGATAGAAATAATCCAACTTTAAAAGCTGATAATTCTTCGAAAAATGTACAGGTTTCCTCAGTTATCTCTGGCGAGCTTTAACAAGATGATTTTACAGTCAAGTTGCAACAAAAAGTTCTCTCTAGTGCTTGATGTTATTTCGTTGTATAGTATAGTTAGGTAACGTTTCACTATAAGCCAGTTCGGCATTGACCTCCGCGAGCAGACGGATTTTTTAGTCAGTCGTGACCACAGATCGTAAGATTCATCTGTAATATCTGGGAATAAACGAACGGTACAGAGCAATGTCACAGAACATACTGCTCTGTTCTACTTTTATAGATTATGAGATTTCAAAGATCACTATTTTGGGAAATATGCTCATCTTTTAACGATACTTTCACCCTTTTCGTAGCACTTCCGTAAAATCTCAATTAAATAATTAGGTGCGAAGGCACCACGATTTTCGGAATTCACCGCTTTCGAACAAATGAAGCAAATCCTCATATCTCAAGTCTTATACTTTGACTTTTAGCAATTGCTTTTTCACGTTTGTTAACAATATTTATAACTGTCCTTAGCAATTTCAAAATAGCTGATGCCAATGTGTCATGGTGCGTCGATGGCTGAAACTGGTTACACTTCGAGGTCGGACCCTGTAAAGCAAACACAACCTTTATGCCCGATTGCACCGTTCGTCTAAGCAACGTTTAAGCCCTTAAGTGACGTTTATTCCATTGATGAAACGTCATTTCAGGGCTTAAACGTTGCTTACGAACGTGCAATCGGGCATTACCCTAATTTGGCTAACTTGGATTTAAACTTACAAAAACCCGAAGGACTCAAAATAACAGGTTTGATCACCTAAGTATATGATAAAATACACCAGTAGGTACTACAACATTTGACTGAGATCTCACTTTATAGAAGATTTTCCGCTATAATAGTAATATTTCGACTACTGGGGCCCGATTCTTGAAAAATCTCTCATGCGAGAATTGCATTTCTCTCTCTCAGTGACCGAGAGAATCTGTTTTCTCGAATTCTCTCCCGACCGAGAACGAGTTCTCTACTAACTGGTAAGAGAGAGGACTATTTCCATAAGAGAATCACAGAATGGAGCAACTATTCTGTGTCTAGTGCGAAGTGTGACTGAAATTATTCGAATTATGCGTGAGAGAAGTGAGACATCTCGCATAGGAATAGTCGCACGAGAGTTGTCATCTCTACGAAGTTCAAGAATCGGGCCCCTGAGGATATTCTAAAGGTTCGCCTTGCATTACTGTGCAGCTCCCTTGAGCACATCACATTCGTAGCAAAATAATAACGCTTTTTTTTATCAAGAAGTCTACCACAAATAATGTAAACTTTTATTGCAGTGAAAGTATTGATTCGAAGTTTCATCACTATTGATTTCACAAATCAATGAAAATTCGAATATTTTATTTCTTATGGTATTTTTCTGCCGACCTCGAAATAAAAGATGATTTTAATGTGTAGAAATCGAACATCGATGAATTATTTCAATGCTAAATTTATGTTATTTTTCCGTCGATCTCAAAATAAAAGGTGATTTTAATGTGTACGGAATTGATCATTAATGACCCATTTCAATGCTCAATTTCTGCTATTTTGATGTGCAATCCTCATGGCAACCGTTCACAAAGTATTCGAAAGCACTACGAAAAATGTCAAAATTCTACTGGAACATAGATATTTCATCATGACAAATGTAGTCTCGTACAAAATGAGAATGTATTTCAATCAAGAACTCATACACAATTCATATTGAGATCGTCGGAAACTCTTGTAATCAACTCGGCTATTAATCGAGCGACTAATGGTCTCGAACTATTAACGCGTTCGCTCCGCTCACGCCTTAAAATATCTCGACCATTAGTCGCTGTCTTTATTAACCTAGTTGATTAAATAACTATTAATGAGCAATTCTCATGGCAACCGTTCACAAAGTATTCAGAAGCACTACGAGAAATGTCAAAACTCTACTGGAGCAGAGAAACATAAAATTCCATTATGTCAAGTGTATGTCTTGTGCAAATGATAATGTATTTCAATCAAGAATTTATACACAATTCATGTTAAGATCGTTGGAAAAATCTTGTAATCAACTCGGTTATCAATCGAGCGACTAATGGTCTCGAACAATTAACGCGCTCGCTTCGCTCACTTGTTATCTTGACCATTAGTCGCTGTCTTTAATAACATAGTTGATTAATAACTATTACTCTATTTATTTCACTCACATATTATATCGCTGTCAACTCAAAGGTTCGAAGGTCGACAATGAGTTCACAATCTATAAATTTTTTTCCAAAACAAAATTAAAAAATCTTATTGAATATTACTTGCGATATACCAAATCTGATTCTGCGAGAAGAAAAGTCCAAAATAGTTTTCAGATAGATAACAATGAATCGCTCCATTTCGTTATAGTGAAATTCAAATTTTGATAATCATTCTTCTTTGACTTTTTCAGAGTTCAACAGCAAAAAACAACAATGATTTCTGAACTATGAGTGATGATAATATGGATTACAGTTTTAAGGCAAATCAAAGATTTAACATTTATGTGAACACAAACTTGTCATAGAATAAAGTAATTGACATTTTCATTTTTGTCGAATTATTGTATCCATGCCTTTGGCCATCTCAATCAAGAATTCTTTGTAATATACGGAAATTTTGATTCGACTCAGAAATTTGGTTATGACTATGGTTATTAACCCCCCCCCCTTGTTGAACAGATTGGGCAAATTTTGAAGGCAGTTGGTAAATTTTCGAAACATTTGAAAAAATTGTCAAAGCAGTTGGAAAAATTTCAAAATATTTTAGAGAATTTCAATGGAGTTTAGTTAATACAGGACAGGCCGAATGTTGATCAGTGTTGTTTTTTCTCAAAGCAGTTTGTACATTTTCGAAGCAAATGGAAAATTTCGAAGCAGTAGTTAAATTTCAATGGACTTGGTCAAGGAGCGGCCTAATAGTGATCAGAGTTTTCAATTTTTCAACGCAGTTTACAAAACTTCGAAGCAGTTGGAAAAATTTTGAAAGCAGTGGCCAAATTTTCAAAATGTATTTCGGAGCAGTTGAAAATATTGCAGAGTAGTTGAAAAAAATTCAAAATTAGTCAAATTTTGAGGCAAATCGACAAATGTCAATGGAATCTAGGTGAGTAGCTCGTGTTGATCAGATTTGCCAAATTCTTAGAATAGTTGGTAAATTTTCGAAGTAATTGCCAAAATTTCTATGCTGTCGGAAAAATTAACAAGGAATCTTAAGTGTGGTGAAAACCTTTTTTAGTTCGACCACATGACAACCCTTTGTACTGTACTTCCAAAAAATTTCGGAACTGGGGCTGTGAACTGTATTTGACTTGGTTCGGGATTTTCTCTGATAATTCCAGAGTTCGAAAATTTGGAATTTTCGTAACGCGAGCCGCGAAAAGTATGTACATATTGGAATCCATGTATTTGCGTCTTTACAGTGCTATACAGGGTGATTCCAGAAGAGACCGTCCGATTTTACGTTCGGATTGGCAAGTTGAAAAAACAGCCTGTACATACCGTTTTTGAAAATTTGCTATCTGCTTCAAATACTATCATAAATTTACATCACTAGAGCGTTTTTTATTTTTTTGGCATACATTTGAAAAAACAGCCTGTACATACCGTTTTTGAAAATTCGCTATCTGCTTCAAATACTATCATAAATTTACATCACTAGAGCGTTTTTGATTTTTTTGGCATACATTCAGTTTCTCTGAAAAATGACTTCTACGACCGTGCTCTTTTACCCACTTTTCACTTGTGCGGAAAAGTGACACTTTCTAAACTAAAATGAGTGCGGGAAAGTATATAGATATATATTTTTTCAATGTGGGGCTGCTCAAATTAGAAATATCCCTTTTTCACCATTTTATATACATTTTGGGAATATGAAAACCACCCAAATTCAATTCAAACTTCAATATTGATAATTTTGATGTTTCTTCTTTCGACAGATTTCAGTCTACATATTTACCTGCATGACACCTATAAAAAGCTTCAACTACACAAAATTTTGAATTGAGCAAACTATAAAAAACGAAAAATTGTTGAGGCATTGAAGAAAAACAACATCACTCTTACATAAAAACATTTATTAAAAAATATACGTATTTCGAGTTCATCAAAGCTGTCTAGTTTATTATCACTTTAGTTTGCAGACTTCATGTATACCTGAAAAATTAAATGGTGTTAGGAATTGCGTTGTGATATTTTGATAGAAATAATTCAAACTTTAAAAGCTGACAATTCTTCGAAAAATGTACAGGTTTCCTCAGTTATCTCTGGCGAGCTTTAACAAGATGATTTTACAGTCAAGTTGCAACAAAAGTTCTCTCTAGTGCTTGATGTTATTTCGTTGTATAGTATAGTTAGGTAACGTTTCACTATAAGCCCGTTCGGCATTGACCTCCGCGAGCAGACGGATTTTTTAGTCACGTGACCACAGATCGTATAGATTCATCTGTAATATCTGGGAATAAACGAACGGTACAGAGCATGTCACAGAACATACTGCTCTGTTCTACTTTTATAGATTATGAGATTTCAAAGATCACTATTTTGGGAAATATGCTCATCTTTTAACGATACTTTCACCCTTTTCGTAGCACTTCCGTAAAATCTCAATTAAATAATTAGGTGCGAAGGCACTGAATGCAAAGGAAACGAGGAATGCAATATCCCCTTCTGGTCGTTCAATACAGCGATTGTTGTACCGAAAGATCCTGATTAATTAATTAATTACACAATAACTTTATGAGTAAAAGGAGAACCTAACATTTTTCAATAAAATTATTCAGAAACTAACAGCAAATCGCAAAATGTAAACAGTATAAAGTTTTTCGGAAAAAATTACAAATATTCATTTTCATAAAATGTTTTATTCTCGATAAACATTTGAATACCGTTTTTCTCTGAAGTAAGTAATCAGAATTTAAAACAGAAAACACTTTCTTCAACACGTGAATTGAATTGTTTTTTCAAAATCACTGTAGAATATTTTGAGCTATTTTTAGAGGACAATGAGGGCAAACCATTTAACAGTATTCATGTGAAAAAACTGGTTAGGAAAGTATTTAATTAGGTTTACATGTGGCACGGGAGAAAGTATTCGAAGTGAAAAAATCAACATTTCCATAAAACATCAAATATCTCGAAAACTGTGAGTTCATATGAACGATTTATCCACGACTATTGTATAATCCGCCCACTTTACATCTGACTGCTCGGCCATAATGCTACCCATTAATTATAAGTGACTATTGAGTTATTATTTACTGCGCTCAGATGCTTCATAGATTTGGCTCTGAAATATTTGTTCAGATTGAAATCATTATTCTAAAGTACTTTAAACAACCACTTACTTAGTCAATTGTAAACCTAATCAACTTTTATTACATCAATTCTCATTACAAAATATACAATGACAAGTTCTCCAAAAAATTTCCCATGTGTCAAATTGTCTTTTTCAACACTTTTATTAGAAGGATCACGGTCACCAAATGTTAAAATCTTTAAGATATACAGGGTGTCCCATTACTCGACGTCACCCGGAACCGGGTGAAAAGGCAAGTAATGCTGGTTGTCAGAAAAATATAGAAAAAAATCTAAGTAGCATGATTTTAAAATAATGCGCATTTAAAAAAACACGCAAAATTCCACACCCTGTGACAGTCTTTTCGCTCCTGTTGCCACAAATATCAACTTTTTCCAACTTTTTTCTTTGCTGTGTAACCTTGAATAATGCTTGTCTAAACTGTAATCAAAATTTTGATACTAGCTGCTCCAGGTTTCATAAAAATAGGGCTTACTTCTCAGAAAAAAAATTCGAAATAAACAATTGCCTAGTTTCAACTGACTGTATTGAAAAAAAATGTACTACGTAGGTTTGGCATGTTTTTTCAAAAGTTGGCGCATTTAGTAAGGATTCCATAATGGTATAATACTTGTTTAATTGTAGCTGCCGTAGCTCAAATTTATTTTCGATTGCCTTTGAATACACTTTTTCGTTAACTGCTTCCCAGTAATAAAGTCCAATGGATTCAAGCCCGGTGAACGGGCCGGCCACGAGATTGGACCAGAACGTCCAATCCATCTCCGGGAAAAAATGTTACCAGAAAAAAAAATTTCCAGAGAAAATAATTTTTCCAGAAAAAATTTTTCCGGAGAAATTTCTCTGAAATTTTTTTTTTCTGGTAACATTTTTTCCCGGAAGATGGATCGGACGTTCTGGTCCAATCTCGTGGCCGGCCCGTTCACCGGACTTGAATCCATTGGACTTTATTACTGGGAAGCAGTTAACGAAAAAGTGTATTCAAAGGCAATCGAAAATAAATTTGAACTACGGCAGCTACAATTAAACAAGTATTATACCATTATGGAATCCTTACTAAATGCGCCAACTTTTGAAAAAACATGCCAAACCTACGTAGTACATTTTTTTTTCAATACAGTCAGTTGAAACTAGGCAATTGTTTATTCGAATTTTTTTCTGAGAAGTAAGCCCTATTTTTATGAAACCTGGAGCAGCTGGTATCAAAATTTTGATTACAGTTTAGACAAGCATTATTCAAGGTTACGCAGCAAAGAAAAAGTTGATATTTGTGGCAACAGGAGCGAAAGGACTGTCACAGGGTGTGGAATTTTGCGTGTTTTTTAAAATGCGTATTATTTTAAAATCATGCAACTTAGATTTTTTTTATATTTTTCTGACAACCAGCATTACTTGCCTTTTCACCCGGTTCCGGGTTGACGTCGAGTAATGGGACACCCTGTATATTCAGTAGTCGTGGATAAAGTTTAGAAAGATACTCGGGTATAATGGCTGTTATTCGCTCGGTGATTTAGGCCACTCGCCTGCGGCTCTTAGCTTAGACTTCACCGCTTGAAAAATATCTATCATTAAGCCGGGATTAGACGAAGCGCACCCACTCGCGAGTCGACTAGCTCCAAAAGCTTGTTCAAACGACACAGCGAGGCTTCTTTGATGCGCGACTGAAAACCGACCGGCAATGGCTCAACACGAGGACGAGGGGCCTCATGGCGATGAGCATGTTTACACTATGCGAGGGACCGGAAGCGAGGCTGGTGCGCGAGTAGGTGCGCTTCGTCTAATCCGGCTTTATACGCTCGTTTCATAATTAGTACGGTGTTATTAACTTAAAAAAGGCCTAACCTTGACATCCAAAGTGAAAGTTTTATTCCAACTCCAAATTGTTCTATATAACCCTCTTATTGCTTGGTAAAAAGTTACACCATTTTGAGCGTCGGGTTTGGGGTGAGGGGGGTGGGAATTTGAAAAATCACTAGTTTTTTTAGTTTTTCGTGAATATTTCAAAAACTAAGCAGTTTATCCTAAACATTGTTATATACAAAAATGTTCTACGTTAAATTTTAAATAAGAATGGTCCTTTTCATAATCACTCTAAATTGTACGGTTCAAGAGTTACAGACGGTGTAAATGTTAACTTTTCGTAATTTGATAATTTTCAAAAAAAATAAGCTTCGTAAAAGAATGTTGCTATTTTAGTGGCCGACGGTATGTTAGTGATAAGCCCTTGAAGGAACGACAACCTCACCACCTTATCAAGGGGCACTCTTCTTTAAGGGAAAAGAGGCTTCCACAGGCCTAGGCCATATAAACCTGTGGTACGGAGAAACCCACCCTGAACTTTCTACGAACATTGCAACATAAATTCACTTCTTAAGCATAAATATCTTTGAAATTTGGAATGTTCAATGTCTTTATTAACTTCACTCATCCTCCAGCACATTATCCTCCTCCTCGTCGTCTAAGATGTTATTATTGTCCATGTTTTATCACATGCTTGGCCTGAGCAATTGCTGCATATGCTAGTGCAGTTTAGACCACTCCTTCTGCATTCACAATTACTAAGGCATTCATCTTTGCAAGTACACATTATTCGTGAAAAACTTCTGGTCTTCAACAACCCCAAAGCCGACCCCAGTGCAGTGGCTGATGCAGGAAATTACTTCCTACTTGCAATGTTTGGAGCCAAGAACACTGAAGATCTAGATTGTCTCCGCTACCAGTCCTACTTGAAAACGATTGCAAAGCAGCCTATACATGCATTACTGAAGTTAGATGCACTACCCCCCACTTCAGGAGCGTCCAGACAGCATTCATTTAGGACCTACCACCAGGTACAACAGTGGCTGAATGAAGATAAGGATCCACTCGAGTGGGGTTGGAAGAAGATTGGCGACCACCTGACACCAATTACAACAGCACGCCCAGCAGCCCCCCAGGAATTACTGTCCCTTATAATGTGTACTTGCAAAGATGAATGCGTTCGTAATTGTGAATGCAGAAGGAGTGGTCCAAACTGCACTAGCATATGCAGCAATTGCTCAGGCCAAGCATGTGATAACATGGACAATAATAACATCTTAGACGACGAGCTAGAGGAGGAGGATAATGTGCTGGAAGATGAGTGAAGTTAATAAAGACATTGAACATTCCAAATTTCAAAGATATTTATGCTTAAGAAGTGAATTTATGTTGCAATGTTCGTAGAAAGATCAGGGGGGTTTCTCCGTACCACAGGTTTATTTGGCCTAGGCCTGCGGAAGCCTCTTTTCCCTTAAAAAGAGTGCCCCTTGATAAGGTGGTGAGGTTGTCGTTCCTTCAAGGGCTTATCACTAACATACCACCGGCCACTGAAATAGCAACATTCTTTTACGAAGCTTATTTTTTTTAAAGTTATCAAAATTACGGAAAAGTTAACATTTACACCGTCTGTAACTCTTGAACCGTACAATTCAGAGTGATTATGAAAAGGACCATTCTTATTTAAAATTTAACATAGAACATTTTTGTATATAGCAATGTTTAGGATAAACCGCTTAGTTTTTGAAATATTCACGAAAAACTAAAAAAACTAGTGATTTTTCAAATTCCCAGCCCCCCTCACCCCCAAACCCGACGCTCAAAATGGTGTAACTTTTTACCATAGAATAAGGGGGCTATGTAGAGCAATTTGGTGTTGGAGGAAAACTTTTACTTTGGATGTTGAGGTTTAGGTCTAATTATACCGTACTAAATATACTATTTTCACATTAGCTATAGCACATTCTGATCTACCTTTCTTTTTCGTTTGACGTGGTCTTCTTGGGATACTTTGTATATCAAAAAATAAATATAAATAGCTCTCTACATACATTCAACACTAGTATGAACGCTACGATGAGAATCAATTTCTAGATTATGAATGAAATCAAGGGTTCTTACGTTCTTGGCGATATTCCTCAAATTCTTCGAAGACACATTTCCAGTGGCTTCTACGAGTTCATGAAGAAGTCCAGATTCTTTTTGTAAAAGATTGTGCGGATCGTCATAATCAGATATACTTCCATTGCTCATCAGCAGAATTTTATCAGAATCCATTATAGTATGCAATCTATGGGCTATTGTCAATACAGTACAATCACTAAATTTTGTTCTTATAGTCTTCTGAATCAAAGTGTCTGTTTGTGGATCGACGTTAGCTGTCGCTTCATCGAGCACCAAAATTTTATTTCTTCTGATGAGTGCTCTAGCCAGGCAAACAAGTTGCCTTTGTCCCACACTAAAATTCGAACCACCCTCACTGATTTGAGAATTTAGGCCATTGCCTAAATCAGCTATTGCCTCTTTTAATTCTACTTGTTCAAGAGCACTCCACAGAACGTCGTCGGAATACTCACTGAAAGGATCCAGGTTCTTCCTCATAGTGCCTGAAAAGAGCACTGGTTCTTGAGGTATTATGGAAATCTTAGTTCTCATTCTTTCCAGAGGCATTCTAGTGATATCCAATCCATCAATTATAATTTCTCCTTCCAATTCATACAACTGGAAGAGTGCCGATATTATCGAAGACTTTCCGGCTCCTGTTCGACCCACTATTCCAATTTTTTGCATTGGTTTCACTGAGAAACACAAATTTTTCAATACTGGAGGATCCTGAGTATTATATCTTAGAAATATATTTTTGAATTCGATACTGCCTTGAGGCGGCCAGTTTTCTGGGATATTGTTGGAAGCCAGTCTTTTAGGCTCTTCATCTATTTTTGTGTATTCAAGAATTCTTTCTACTGAGGTCATTTGGTTTTCCAGCTCACTCCATTGTCTCATACCCCATTGAAGGAAAATTAGAAGACCAACAAATTGGTTGAAAATCAGTCCAACGTCTCCCCCATAGATATCTAAAACAGCAAAATAAATCAAGCCTTAAAAGCTACTAGCAACCACAAAACGATTAAAAGAAAGTTCAATAATAACATTCTGAGATATACTCAGTTGAGTATATCTCAGATTTTTGGTGAATGTTATTATTACTCAGTTGAGTATATCTCAGATTTTTGGTGAATGTTATTATTAGTTAACCAATAAAAATTATTTAATCGACTAGTTCATTAATGACAGCGTTTAATGGTGGAGATATTTCACCGCGGGAGCGGAACAAGCGCGTTTAAAGTTCGAGCCCATTAATCGCTAGATCAATAAACACGTTGATCACAAGATTTTTTCATCGATTCTATTATGAATTGACTAAAATTTTCGATTGAAGTAGACTTTTATTTCACATAAAAAATACATCTGACATCATATAAATTTCCATGTTCCTGAGTTTCAATATAACATTTTCGAAGCGTGAAAACCAGGGCGTCGCAAGTATGGGTGAAACAAGAATAATTCTCAATATGTTAATCTTGAAACTTGATTACACCTTGTACATTATATACAGGGTGTTCTGATTTGTTTCCGACAAACTGAAATGGGGGATAGATCACATCATTTTAAGCAAAAAAGTTCCTATGAACATGGGTCCGGAAATGCTTCGTTTCCGATATACAGGGTGTTAAAGTTGAAAAAATAAATCACTTTTACGTTCATTCCTTTCGGATAATTCCAAATAATTGCATTAATATTCAGAACACTTAAAAACAACAATTACATAGCATACCACTTCTACTTATTAGTGGGCAATGAAAAGCCGCATGCATTTTGCCTTAGAAATTTTCAAAATGAATTTAAATTAAATATTCGAATGGGAATAATTTTTTGGAGAAGTTTTGGGACCCTTTGGCTTTAAATGCATTTTTCTCTGAAACGATTGCTCCTAGCAACTTCAATGAGGTATACCTTTTTTAAGAAAAAAGGATGAGAATATCGATTTTTCAGATCCAAAACGGTGTACAGGGTAGCACAAAGAAGTTGCAACGGTTTACATGGATTGAAATGGTTTCCGGTGGCGCCCTCTACAAAATACAACTAAATCGACCACAGATTTGAATTTATAATCCCAAAAAAACCCAGTATACGTAATATCATGAAAGGATTTCGAAGCAGTCAAAACATATCAAAGAAAACGCGAATTATTTTTTCAACTTTAACACCCTGTATCTCGGAAAAGAAGCATTTCTGGACCCATGTTTATAGAAACTTTTTTGCTTAAAATGGTGTTATCTATCACCCATTTCAATTTGTCGGAAACAAATCAGAACTCCCTGTATGTATATTCACGAGTTTGTCAAGTAGCTTTGGATAGACTGCCATCAAGATGTTTTGTTTCAGTAAACCAAAAGTTTTGATAGCATTTCTGTACATTCCAGGATTATCCATTCAATCTTTTACACTCTGTATGAACTAGTAGGTATTGTTTCTTTATCACTCAATAAGATCTGCGAATACCTGTTTTTATGAGACATGGAAAAATTATATTACTTACTTTTAGAGAAGAAAATCAGGATAAATGTGGAGATGGTTACAAACGAAACGCAAATGACATCCAACCAGTATCCAAAACAACGGTTCGATGCCAGAAATAAAAACCAAGCACAACTGTGTCTGTCCTGTATTGCATCAAATTCCTTTTTGAGAAGATTTTGGGCATTGAAAGCCCTGATAGTTGTCAACCCACAAACAGATGTATTCGTATGGCTGTAAACAGGAGATCTAGCTGGAAGAAACGAAAGAGAACGTTAAACGATAAAACATTTTCAATAGGCAACACATGGGCTGAAAAGTCCCGGACCTAACAGAGAACACACAATTTTTTTGGTTCAAAATTATCTTTATTCATCAACGTAATCTCCATCAAAAGCAACGCAATCATTCCAGCGTCACTCTAACATTTAAATACCACTTTTGTAGAACGATTTATCTTTTGCCCCAAAATAGGCGCTGGGAGCAAAATCTGGCGAATACGTTGGATGTAGGAGCAATTCGAAGTTCAATTCACGTAGTTTTGCCATTGTTTTGATCGACTTGTGACACGGTGCGTTGTCCTGATGAAACAAAATTTTTTTTCTTTGCCATATGCAAATTTCGGCCTTCAAACGCTCCAATAACGCTATATAATATTCACTGTTGATGGTATTTCCTTTCTTAATTCTTAAGATAGTCGATGAATATTACACCATGCACATCCCAAAATACCGAGGCCATAAACTTTCCAGCCGATTGTTGTGCTTTCGGGCGCTTTGGACGAGGTTCACCAGTTGCTGTCCACTCAGATGAAGATCGTTTTGATTCCGGAGTGAAGTGATGGATCCATGTTTCATCCATTGTCACATATACACGCAAAAATTCCGGTTTGTTACGTTCAAACATGGCCAAACACTGCTCAGAAGCATGAACACGTTCTTGTTTTTGGTCGAGAGTGAGCAAACGCGGCACCCACTTTGAAGAGAGCTTTCTCATATTCAAATGCTCATGCAATATAAAGCCAACACGTTCTTTTGATATCTTCACTGTTTTGCTTCAAAATAATTTACCAGTTATTTATGCATCAAGGGCATTGACAGAGTGTGAGCAAGGTTACGCACAAATAGAAAAAGAATTATTGGCTGTAGTTTTCGGATGTACTAGATTTCATCAATATATTTATGGAAAGAAAGTCACAGTACAAAGTGATCACAAACCGTTAACTACTATTTCTAAAAGACCATTGATAAAATGTCCTATGCGTCTCCAACGAATGCTGATTAAATTGCAAATGTACGATATAGATATTCAATATGTACCAGGATCTAAACTTCTGCTAGCAGATTGTTTATCAAGAAATTTTATTCAAGATGTTAGAGAAGATGATAAGTTAGTGCTAGAAGAAATAGAAACACATGTAAATTTAATTGAGAAAATTCTGCCAATGAGTAAGGACAAATTTAATGATTTTCAAAATCAAACTAAGAAAGATCCAATTCTAAATGAACTCTTGAAATTTGTTTTGAATGGTTGGCCAGATTCTAATAGTCCATTAGATGAAGAACTGAAAGTTTATTACAAATTCAGAGATGAAATTGTAAGCATAAATAATGTTTTATTTAAGGGCAATAAAATAATTGTTCCGAAAGTAATGAGACAAGAAATGTTGGAAAAAATACATTATAATCATATGGGAATATCAAAATGTCAATTACGTGCTCGTCAAGGACTTTATTGGCCTAATATAAATAAAGATATAGAAAAATATGTACTCATATGTGAAACATGCTTGAATTTCAGGAATACAAATCCTAAAGAACCTTTATTAGTAACGGAAGTACCAGGCAAACCATGGGAAGTAGTTGGTACTGATATCTTCCATTTCAACGGCAAGAATTATTTGATTGTCATAGATTATTTTTCAAAGTTTATAGAAACAACCCCAATTATCAAATTGGAGAGCAATCACACCATTGAAAAACTGAAATCAATTTTTGCAAGACATGGAATACCGAAAATCATAAGATCAGATAATGGCACCAATTATAGCTCAGAGGAGTTCGAAGAATTTTGCCGATCATGGAATATAGAACATGTTACCTCAAGTCCTACTCATGCTCAGTCCAATGGCATGGTAGAAAGATGCATTCAGAGTTTTAAACTATTGATGAAAAAGGCAGAATATGACAAAAAAGATCCGTATTTATGTTTATTGGAATATAGAACAACTCCAATCGATGCGAATTTACCTTCTCCTTCGCAGATGCTATTCAACAGAGAAGTGAATAGTTTATTACCTAAATTTGATTTTTTGGATAGTAGGATAAAAATCGAAAATCTCAAAGACTCGTTAAGAGTTAAACAAATCAAACAAAAAAACATATGTTTTAAGATAGGTGATAAAGTAAGAGTTCAAAAGCAAAATAAAACATGTTGGCAACCAGGCACCGTAATAAAAATATCAAACAAACCAAGATCTTATATTGTAAAACTGAATAGTGGTTCTGTTATTGAAAGAAATAGAAAATACATAATCAGAGATACACCAAGAAAACAACCTTATCAATTTGAAAGAACACATTGTAATGTAACAATGCCGCAAGAAAGAACAAAGAGAAAAGTATGTAATCGAGTAAGGTTTAGGGATTATATTTTGTGAAGAAAATATGTTAAAAAAAAAATCATTTCGAACGTAGTGTAGAAGTATTGTTGTAAAAGTCATTATGTTTATGTTAGTTGATGACTTTAAGTTTCACTTCTCATTGTGTAAAGAAAGGAGATGTAGTATGATATACAAGTAGTCTATGATATTAGATAATTGATATAGTCCGTTCACGAAAGGTTGAGCCGTCGGTTGGCCATGGAAATTTGGCATATTTCACTGTGTATATTGAAATTTTAGGTTATGTTCTTTATTTTCTTGTCAGATTGATACGCAATGTTGTCAATATTGCATAGAGTTCTCTGATATCTCGCAAGCTCATCGGACGAGACCGAGTACATTCGGCAACGTTAACTTTATTTTACTCTATGACAGTAAATACTGCCAACTTCAGATAATTAAAGAAACGCCTACTATGTTCTCAACCTTTCGTGAACGGACTATAGAAGTCAGTATTGTCATGACCAATTGTCAAGATCAAAAGATATACAATTACTTTCATAATAAATAAAATAATCTAAAACTATTAAGTGATCTAATTCAAATTAATAAACTACAACTAAATAATATTACATTCACGATGTCAGCTAACTCACGCAACTTCACTTTTCGATCAGTCAAAACGATTTTGTGGATTTTTTTGATGTTTTCTGGTGTTACCACCTCATTTGGACGTACACAGCGTTCTGCATCATCGGTGTCTCTACGACCACGTTTGAAGTCAACAAACCGACGTTTGATTGTTGTTTCTGATGGAGCGGAGTCCCCATAACACTTATCAAGCCATTGCTTCGCTTGAATGGTATTTTTCCCATCAAGAAGCAGTGTAACAGCTATTTTATGTAGGTTATATCATTTTGACATAAGTTTGTCACACGTTTTTTATCATTATTCCGAAATTGAATTCGATATTTAGGATGAAATACCACTATTTAAATCTATGGGAGATGATTACCCCTCAATAGGGTCCTGTAGCGGTCTTAGAAGAACGGAAGATTCGAAAATCATCACTTGGAACGCCAGACCTGGTTTAAAACACCCTCCTGGCCCAAGAGCATCAATTAAGTGTTTTGTGTCTAAATATTGAAGGTATTTATTCGAATAGTTTTAAGTTTCAATTCTGTAAAAACGGCGAGGCAGGGTTTTTTCTACTGAGGTTTTTCCCTGTGCTCTGGTATCATACGACAGAATAGTATGGTACCCCGTTTTGCACCAACCTCAGCTAGGGACTTTTTTGTTTCATGAATTGTATTTTGTTAGCTCTCAATTCAAAAGAATAAATTTATACTGAAAAAAAGGTTACTGCAATAAAACTAGCACCATCTATGTGTTACGCCCGGGACTTTTCAGCCCATGTGATATATACCTACTACATATTACTCACTTATGCTTTCAATGCGCTTGATATTCCTACTGGTTACAATATAAAACTTTCTACATATATATAGAATTATGATCAAAATAATACAGGGTACCAACAACCAGACTTCTACGAATACTGATATAAAGATGGTTCCAGTAAGAGCCACCATGATCTGAAAACATATTCATGGTAGAATTTTCATGTTCTCAAAGATAATTGTGCCAAGCTAACTATTCTGACTGGAATATTTTGTATTGAAATTAATGAAACTCTTCATTTTCCCGGGGAATATGGTTTTCCTTTGCATATACCACTATGAAAATTCGCATCGGAAACATACGATATTATATGCATCAGAGAGCGAACTTCGCCGTTCGATTCAAAAGTGGTATATTCGGAATATTGACGGGTTTTGTTAGTGAAGAAATGAATGGTCAACTTCAGTGGATCATTCATGGAATTATTTCAGAAGAAATAAAATCAAATCGACATGGTGAAATATTTTCGATACTTACAGCCACCACGTCATATAATATAAAAGGAATATATTCATCCACGATTCCCATATCTTTAGAGAATCTATTCAGAATTCGCCCTGAAGGGTTGCTATCAAAGAACTTCATTTTTCCTTGAATCAATCTTTCAACCACAGTGTTATGTAAATTAATGGATGCCTTCGTGAAGAACGCTACGAAACTCAAGCAATATATTAAAGAACACGTAATAGTTCCGAACGTTATTCCTGAATAGGTGTAAATTATTTCTTTTCTCGAGATTCCTGATGTTTCATTTGTATTTTTCACATCTTGTTCCAGGTTGACCCTAAAAGAAACTATTGAATATCGTGAAATAATAAAAATTGTATGATGTACCATGTCCTAACGAAAAAATCTCCACCGTATTCGAAACATCTCGTCATAAGCATAAAGAGCACCAAAGCAACTATCACCTTCATACTTCCTCCGGCTCTGATGAAATTAAAATAAGTAGAAACCTTTATATTGCCTTCAGTGAGTCTTTCTTTGGATATTTCTGGTTCTTCATCGATCTCTTCA
The DNA here is from genome assembly GCA_013421045.1 of Propylea japonica. NCBI lineage: Eukaryota > Metazoa > Arthropoda > Insecta > Coleoptera > Coccinellidae > Propylea > Propylea japonica. Next base: position 14,604,786 of record CM024246.1, on the reverse strand, counting down.
ATACTCTGAAGTACAGAACCTTGTTTCGAAGTTCTTCTTGAAACAACTCGGTTTTCCTCGTCTTCTTCGGCGTGGCTCTTAAGAAGATCACCAAAATTCAATTGGCAGTTCTGCAGCTCTTCAAAGGTTCCAGTTTTTTCTATTGTGCCATTATTCATGACGATTATCATATCTGTGCTTTTTAAATACTGTATTTGGTGTGTAACTAATACTCTCAATTTGTCATGGAGAAAAATTTTAATACAATCCTGGTAAAGATTTCTTCCCACATTCGCATCAACTGCAGATAAGGGATCATCTAATAAGTATATATCTGCTTTTCTATAAATACATCTTGCAAGGTTAATCCTTGCTCTTTGTCCGCCACTTAGACCAGTTCCTCTATCCCCAACTATAGTTTTGTCACCATAAGGAAGAAGAAGAAAATCTGATTTCAAACAACAAACTCTCACAACTTCAGAATACCTTCTCTTATCATAGGGTTCTCCGAAAAGAATATTTTCACGAACACTGCCATAAAAGAGCCAAGGTTCTTGAGAAGCATATGAAATCTTGCCTTCAATTTCTGAGGAACCCTTTGTTAATTGGATTTCTTTTAGAATTACACTGACTAAACTACTTTTTCCACTTCCAACAGGTCCAATCACAGCCACTAGTTGGTTAGAGCTTACATCAATATTAATATCACATAGGGTATTATCATCTACAGTCCATTTAGCAGAGAGATCTTTTAATACTATTCTTGTTACACGATTGTTCTTACTGGAGACATGATTGATCTCATTCTTATTTTCAGATAGATCAACCGACTCACAGCCATTTACCAATTCATTTTTCTGAGTAAGTTGCGTATCCTCGTTCACTTCTTCAAGGTTCAAAAAATCGTTTATTCTTTTTAAAGATATATTGACCTCGGCCAGGTTCGAACAAGCAAGAGAAAACATTATGGTTACAGTAGGGCGTATGGTATTGTAAATCGAGGTTATTAGGAATACTTTTTGGGCAGTAATGTGGTTTCCTAAAAGTACATATCCTAGAAGACTGATGAATATCGCTGTACGGGTGAGAAACATTTCAAATGAATAAAGCATTCCCATCAAGAATGCATGTACTCTGATTGCTGACATCTCTTTTCTGAAATAGGATAGAAACAATCAGGATAATGGCAAATGAAATAATATGTGACTTTAAGTAACTGTTATTCGAAAATTCTTTGGAATATACAAATTACCATTGGATAATTCTAAGATAATAATCTTACCTTCTAGCGAGAGCAATCAGTTTTGCAAACGGTTTTTCCCAGCAATACATTTTGATAACCTGCATTCCACTTATCAATTCATTCATCAATTTCACCCTCTCGTCAGTTCGCAATGCTGTTTTGTGTCTTAGTGCTGAGGTTCGTTTACCAACATAAACTGAAATGACATGAATATATTATGTATGGTGTAATTTGGCATGCTTATATACAGAGCCTTGTGCTTAGTGCTCGTGAAAGCACTTGAAGCACTTTTCTGCTCGTGAGCACTGTGCTCGCGAGCACTTGATTGAACCAGTGCTTAGTGCTTGGTGCTTCGTGAAAATTTCGAAAGGGCTTAGTGCTTAGTAATTCGAAAAAGTGCTTCCAAGCACTAAAGTGCTCCCAAGCACTTTCAGGAATTACCAAGCACTAATCCCTTCATGGACTTGCTGGAACATGGAAATGACAGACCGTCGCGTGATTCAAATAGACAAAAAATTAAAATATTTTTTTTCGTTTCACTTTTTTTTGCATAACAAACACTGGTGTTAAAAAAACAATCTCGCTGTATGTTATAGACTTTCTGGAACAAGTTTTTACGTCTTCATTATTTTGACAAGAAGAACTGATTGTTATGATGTTATCGTTATGGCGGAATTTTTTTAGGAAAATTCTATGGAGCAATGCGACCTTTTTTTTACATACGATTCAGGTATCTATTATCATGATTTCAAGTAATTTATTGACTAATATTTTAGTTACAGTTTGTTAACTGAATGAATGCCATAAAGAGCTCAGAAAATCATAAGAATCATTTCCATTTGATTTGTTGACAAGACGTCACTGTTTCTCTATAATTTTTTTTGGTATGTCGTTATGGTAACCTGTCTGTATATTCGAAATTTATCAAAAATAATTATTTCCGCCGACCTCGAAATAAAAGGTACTTTCAATGTGTACGGAATTGATCATTAATGACCCATTTCAATGCTCAATTTCTGCTATTTTAATGTGCAATCCTCATGGCAACCGTACACAAAGTATTCAGAAGCACTACGAGAAATGTCAAAACTCTACTGGAACATAGAAACATAGAAATTCCTTTACGTCAAATATATGTTTTATGCGAATTGAGAATGTATTTCAATCAAGAATTTATACACTATTCATGTTGAGATCGTCGGAAAAATCTTGTAATAAACTCGGTTATTAATCGAGCGACTAATGGTCTCGAACTATTAACGCGTTCGCTCCGCTCACGCATTAAAATATCTCGACCATTAGTCGCTGTCTTTAATAACCTAGTTTATTAAATAACTATTTCGTCGACCTAAAAGGTGATTTAAATATGTACAAAATTGAATATAAATTACCAATTTTAAAGTTCAATCGATGCTGCATGTTAAGAGTGCTATTTCCATGGACAACCGAACATAAAGCATTCAGAAGCGATAGAGTAATGGCAGAACTCAACAGTAACAGAAATATAGTTATTTATATTATGTAAAATGTATGTCTTATGAACAATAAGAGTGTATTTCAATCAAGAACTCAGAAAAACTACGAGAAATGTAAAACCTCTACTGGAACATAGAAATTTTATTATGTCAAATGTATGTTTCCTGAAAAATGACAATGTATTTCAATCAAAAATTTATATACAATTTATATTGATGTCGTCTGAAAAATCGTGTAATCAACCCAGTTATTAATCTAGCGACTAATGGTCTCGAACTATTAAGGCGTGAGCGGAGCGAAAGCTTCAAAATATCTTGACCATTAGTAGCTCTCTTAAATAACCTAGTTGATTAAATATCTATTAAACAACTCGCTGAAAAAACCTATTGTCAATTTCAATTATGTCCAGTTCAAAACAAGATAACACTAAAAAGAAAAAATTAAGACATCAAAAATCAAAATTCCAAACTAAGAGATATTTGGATTGAAAATATTAAGTTTTATTTTAAAAAGTGCTAAGTGCTCGGTGCTCGGTGCTCGTGTAAACGAATTACTTTCCAGAAGTGTTTAGTAATCGCGAGCATTCTTCAAAAAAATAAGGGCTTAGTGCTCGAGATTCCGGAGCACTTTTCAATAGGGCTTAGTGCTTTGTGCTCGAAGCACTTTTCTTCAGTGCTCGGCACAGCTCTGCCTATAAATATACCTATGCATTGTTTCCTTAAACAATGGTAGTAGGGGAGCCCAAGCGGGAATTCGGGGATTTACTACAGCGCGACAGATTAATATACAGGGAGACACCTTGTTTCTGGTTGAGTAGATACTTCCACCAATTATGGCCGCCGATCAAGGATAAAGGATCAGTCTGCTAGCTTTTGAGTTATAGGATTATTGATAGCAAACAAATACTTCAACGTATGAAGAACTATCATCATCAAAACTCGATGAGCATATAATTTAAGTTCTCCATCGTTAGTTGTTCATGCTCTCATGAGTAAAATTAAAATCTGTGAAAATATAATATAATAAACACCACGTACTACAAACGTGAATTCTTATTGCAAGCTACAAGACAAGATCATTCGATGATGAAGAATTTGAAGATACAATATAATTGCTCAATTGAATCAAATTCCCTTCAGCAATACTACGATAACCATCCTTCTGACAAAAAGATTATGAATATTTTCATCAATAAATGGCATACTTACTCACTTTGTAAAGGCACGAATGAAAGTAAGAAAACCACACCAAAAACGGCAGCTATACCAATTTCGCCGTAAAGCATATAGAGTCCTACAACTGTCTGGAGGGGCGCTATCACAATATAGTCAATGTTATCCATTCCTTGTTCAAATTTAGTGACATCGTTTGATAGTAAATTCACTATTTGTCCAATGGTTGTTTTGGCCATAGCACTCTTGTCGAGTCTCAGTGATTTTCTATATATCATGGTACTGCAACATATTCTCATCTTCATAGAAACCAACATCTTTAACATCATTGCTGGATGGAAAGTGGCATTTACTATTATGTATGTCGCACAGATTATAGCTGCATAGATGCACGCATCTTCTTGAGAAATTGTAGTCTGATTTTTGTCGAAGTATGATACCAATTTTCCTATAGCTACAGGAACTATCGTTCTGGAAAAATAAACGATATTGAATGTCAATAATTGAAACTTTAATCTCCTTGCATATAATTTACGATTAATACTAAAAAATATTTCTTTTATCAAATATAAACAATGAAAGCAAAGAATAATATTGAGTGATTAAAATCAACCAATATTGAAGTCATACTTCGCAACTAATAACGTCAACATCCAAAGAACATGCAAAACTCCACACCCTGTGACAGTCTTTTCACTCCTTTTGCCACAAATATCAACTTTTTCCAACCTTTTTTTTACTGTGTAACCCTGAATAATGCTTGTCTAAACTGTAATCAAAATTTTGATACCAGCTGCTTTAGGTTTCATACAAATGGGGCTAACTTTTCAGAAAAAAAATTCAAAATAAACAATTGCCTAGTTTCAACCGACTTGGTAAATTGTAGCTGCCGTAGTTCAAATTCGCTTTAGATTGCCTTTGAATACGCATTTTCTTTAACTGCTTCCCAGTAAAAAAAGTCCAATGGATTCAAGTCCGCTGAACGGGCCGGCCACGAGATTGGACCAGAACGTCGGATTCATCTTCCGGGAAAAATGTTTCCAGAAAAAAAAATGTTTAGATAAAATAATTTTACCAGGAAAAAAATTTCCGGAAAAATTTGTCTGGAATTTTTTTTTCTGGAAACATGTTTTACCGGAAGATGGATCGGACGTTCCGGTCCAATCCCGTGGCCGGCCTGTTCACCGGACTTGAATCCATTGGACTTTTTTTACTGCGAAGCAGTTAAAGAAAACGCGTATTCTAAGGCAATCGAAAGCGAATTTGAACTACGGCAGCTACAATTTACCAAGTATTATACCATTTTGGAATCCTTACTAAATGCGCCAACTTTTGACAAAACATGCCAAACTTGCGTAGTACATTTTTTCTCAATACAGTCAGTTCAAACTAGGCAATTGTTTATTTTGAATTTTTTTTCTGAAAAGTTAGCCCTATTTTTATGAAACCTAGAGCAGCTGGTATCAAAATTTCGATAACAGTTTAGACAAGCATTATTCAGGGTTACACAGTAAAAAAAAGTTATTTTACTTGACATGTATCTTATAAACAGTGGTGTAGGTACACTTGATGTTTCTTATCCCATTCTTTATTTCCTGATCGTTTTATAATGTTGTACAATTAAGTACGCTATTGTCGATAATACTCATTATCTGCCGTATGTACCTATGTCATGAACGAATCATGTAGCGAAAAGTTTGAATTTGTTATTCTTATCATCAGGAAGATGAATCAATAAGAGAATTATTAACGTTTGAGAAATGATCATAAATATATACTTACACCAGAAGTAGTTCATCAACTAATTTGATAAAAGCTCCAAACAGAGATTCCAAGGCAAAAAGTTTGAAGATGGTTTTATGTAATGCATATTTTTTCGATTGATTATGTTCTTTTTTCCAAGTTGCTTCTGCCCGGTCCCCAAGTTTTTTACTTCGGTGCGAGTCATGGACTTCGAATAAATCTTCCTCCTCGAAACCTTTTCTATATGTCCGGTAAAATATCGGAAACATATATCTGCAAAAAGAAAAGTTTATCAGTCACAAAGTTCAGCAATTTCACATTAGAATCTAAAGCTTCATCTAATACAGGGTGTCCTGAAAACAATGGATAAGCCTGCAATTATAAATAGACCCTGTCGTGATCTAACTTGACCTAATGAAAATTCGACGGTTTCCGAAATATTCATGGTTTTCTTATTTTTAGAAAATTTCCAAGTGCGATTAGTTTTTCTAGTGCCATTTCTACAAATGGAGAGGTATTTCGATATGGTTTTTTTTTTAATTTCACATGAGATAGTTCAGCTATCGGAAACAAAGTCTTAAATTCATCAAACTAGTGTAAAAAGTTAGAAACTCGTGAATTACAAATAAAAATTGAAAACTATATGAAATTTTCTTCAAGTTTGATGAGCTACAGTTTAAAAAAAAATGTAGGACGCCCCTGGTAGACATCATCCTAAAAACTTGCTCAGTTATTACAGATTCCAAAAAGGTATCATAAGCCTAGGCATTCTGTAGTTTTTCATTCTCGTAACTACTTGATTACCAAATAGTCGAAAAATTTCGAAAAACTGTTTTTGTTGTAATCGTTATTCTGAGCTCAGGTGTTAAGGTCAGGAGGCCATTTTTGTTGGAATCTAGTGGAAAATTACGAAAATTATTTTTATTTTGAAAAAAGCAGTAGCGTATCGTTTCTCTGGTTGAATAGAAATATGGCATTATTTGCATTCAACACCCTGTATCTCGAAAACCTTACCGGACCTAATTGTATTTGACAATATTTCTTATTTTCTTACATTCTGTACAGTGTTAAAAGAAAAGTATCAACTTAAAAATACCCTGTGTTGCTACAATAGAGATATGTGGAATATTCATTACAAATAAAATAAAACGAATTATTACCAAATTACTATTCGATGGAAAAAATAAAAAACGAATTAGTACCAATTACTTATTCATTGAAAATGAATAAAGATTTCGAAATCAAACAATGAGTTCAGTCTACATAGCTTAAATTTATTCATAAAAAATGAAACTCTGCTTGCAATAATAACACAGCTCATTACGCAGTAAGAGTGAGAAATCACCTGAATGCAAAATACCCTCAGAGGCCGGCTTGGCCCTATTTCATGGCCCCCGAGATCAACGGACTTAAACCCCCTGGATTTTTTTTATTGGGGGTGCCTAAAAGATCTAGTCTACTTCAAGCCAATATCTTCGACTGAGGAGTTACTCGTATCCAAAATGCAGCGGCTCAAATTAATACGTCGCATTAAAAGTGCGTTCATTAAAAGGTGTAGAGCGTGTATTAGGGCGCAAGGACGTCAATTTGAACATTTATTATGAATAAATGTTCGATATGAATAATGAACTTATTGTTTCATTTTGCATTCTTCATTAATTTCCAATGAATAGTAATTTGGTAATAGTATTAAAGTTCTTTGAAAGATTCATAATGTTGCTATTGAACAATAACCATAAGGTTAAACAAATCAGAATAGCTAGGTATAATCATACATTTACATTAACACATGAGCTCAGAATAACGATTACAACAAAAACAGGTTTTCGAAAATTTTCGACTATTTGGTAATCAAGTAGTTACGAGAATGAAAAACTACAGAATGCCTAGGCTTATGATACCTTTTTGGAATCTGCAATAACTGAGCAAGTTTTTAAGATGATGTCTACCAGGGCCTCCTACAATTTTTTACACTGTAGCTCATCAAACTTGAAAGAAATTTCATTTAGTTTTAAATTTTTCTTTGTAATTCACGAGTTTCTAACTTTTTACACTAGTTTGATGGATTTAAGTCTATGTTTCCGGTAGCTGAACTATCTCATGTGAAATTAAAAAAAACCATATCGAAATACCTCTCCATTTGTAGAAATGGCACTAGAAAAACTAATCGCACTTGGAAATTTTCTAAAATACGAAAACCATGAATATCTCCGAAACCGTGGAATCTTCATTAAGGTCAACATTTGGAATAAGTTAGACCACGACAGTGTCTATCTATAGTTGCTGGCTTATCCATTGTTTTCGGGACACCCTGTATATACGAGTATATAAAATTTCTGTGTCACAATGTTAGTGTCCGTACTCCTCCGAAACGGCTTCACCGATTTTTACCAAATTTTATATGCGTATTGAGTAGGTCTGAGAATCGACTATTATCTATTTTTCATACCCCTGAGTGATAAGGGTTGTTCACCCTTAAATTTTTTTTTAATTTTCAGACGAAATTGAATTGAATCGGTTATCCTGTTATGAAAATATAGGGATTCTTCTTTTCAATATTCCAATTGAATTTTCTATGGTTTTGTTAACACTATGGCCATAATATTTTGCATGAAGATTCAGTATAACAGTTTCCATTCACAAAATTTTCACTTGAATCGGATATCCTGTTATGGAAATATAAAGATTCTTCTTTTCAATATTCCAATTGAATAGTTCTGCTGACACTATGACCACAAAATTCTTCATGTACAGTCAGTGTATCAACAGTGTATCAATCTCGATTTATAAAATAAATTTCATCTGAATCAGATATTTTTATGGAAGTAGGAAGTTTCTTCTTTTCAATATTCTAATTGAATTTTCTATGGCCACAAAATTTTGCATGAAGCTTTGTTTGGGAAACTGCATATTTTAGTTTAAAGTTTTCAAATAATACCCGCGTTAGTGGTATCAGGGGTCACCTGTGTTTTCCCCTTTCCGATTGTACGAAAGGAGGGACGCAATCAGAAGATAAGTGAACATATGGGCAGAAGAATAAAGAACGAACAAAGAAATCGATCGCTACCGTCACCTTTAATGAGTGAATTTACGCACCTAACGCTATTTTCAAAGATTTATCTATTGCTTGGACATTTTTCGATGCTATTGTGGTGAAACTACCCTAAAGTGCTGCTGGAGGTGCAACAGACTACGCAACAATACACCACGTTGGCCCTACAAAAAAGGAGGTCTCTGATACCAGCTCTTTCTCATTTTGCAACAATTAAAAAATTTATTAAAAATACAGTCCACTTTTCCCTTTGAGCATTATTTCCCGAACAAGCTTATTACGACAATGTTGCAAATGGTTGTAGCATTTCATTTCATGGGTTTCGTTTTGTCTGAGATATTGAGGAACAAAAATTTTGAATGGCCATATTTTATAGAACACTATTCGATTTGGCTGGTTACCGAACACAACCGAGCCATTTGATGACCGAACTCATCCTGAAAATTTCAAGTCTTTAGGACAATGCCTTCGAAAGTTATAGTACTAACGGCCGGACGGCCCCACGGACAGAAATGAATTTGACCACGAATTTATCATCAAGTAGTAGAGCCCTATCGTTTGAGACCATTCTCGGCTCAAAATTCGAAAATGACAGAGATTTGGGCAAGACGTTATAGCACTCGTTTAAGGAGAACGAGCGCTCAAAGACGAAAGCTTGAAAAATGTCGAGTCAGATATACTTCTTCATCAGAATGGCATGAAGTATAATCAAATTTTCAACTTCTTTATTCTTCTTTCTGACCTAAACATATTATTCGGACAACAATCACACATATTTTTATTCTTTTTTTTTAAACATAGATAAATTGGAAATAGTAATCATCGAAATGAATACAATCTTCAATTTATAGCCTACTAGCTTTTACCCGCGAATTCGTCCGCATAAGTTTTTTTGTTTTCTCCCGACTGTAAGTCACCCTGCAACAATGTCCCACTATCGTGTTCCAGTCCTCAACTTCACATCAAAATTTGTTCAAGAGCAGCCTAAGCTACATAATGGCATTATATAAGGATTCCTTATACAATGATAATGGATAGCTCCGAATGTTTCCTTAGTAAATATGAAAAGTAAATAATGTAAATCGGTTTAAAATACAACTAATTACCTAACTGCCAACCCCCGATGTTAGACAGTGTGACATCCGCAACATCGTCTGCGTAGGAAGTACTAACTTAATGTAATTCTGTGGTGTAGGTAATTAGATTTATCTGTTTGTAATGTAACAGTCAGCTGAATAAAAAATCGTATACAAATCAGATCAATAGTTTTGGCGTAATGTGATTCTAGACAGAGTTTTAATGTTGTAGATAGGTAGCTGTGCATAGGTTCCTGTGGGAATGAAATATTTTCCCGAAGTAAAAAGTAGTCTGAATTTTGGTACCTTCCTGCCCTATAAGTTAAGTAGTGTGATGGAATGTCGCTAAGTTTCGATCCAAGTAAAACTGTTAAATAAAGACAGTTGCATCAAAATTTTATCATAAATTCCCTAAATTATGGCGCCTACCGACCTGTAGTATGTGTCAGTACACACAGCCTGTATAATTACCATACGTGAGACGCATCATCTTAAAATGTTATTGAAATATCACGTAGAGTAATCTTTGAATGTATCACCATTGCTGACTATGTTATTCTTAAGTATAAACACTAACAATTGGATTGTATAAATAAACACGTATCAATTGTTTAGAAAAGAGTCCGATTACATGTTACTACGGTCATTCAGTGAAATTGATTAAACACCTTTGATGAGTCTAAGGGTATTATTCCACCATCCCTCTACGGTATAGGCGATTGGCCGAACCTACCCTAGTTGGGTACATTACATGGCGATCCTGCTAGGATATACTGTTAGAGGTCTTAATGGTTACATCAGTGATGGTATGTGGTTCTTCTTCTTCTGACGATACGCAGTTCTAGCCAAGATGGGATCTTTTCTAAGTTAGAAAAGTGATCAAATACTAACTTGAAGTCTTAGTTACACTCAGTTAAAAAAAAAACATCAAAATCATTTCAGCGTCATGCGCTTCTTGACACGATCACGCTAGATTTCCGCGGGAATGAGGTATTTTCCCGCCGTAAAAAGTAGCCTGTGTCCGTGCCTAGGATCCCATCTTTATATCAAACTAGCAGACCCAACAGACGTTGTTCTGTATATACAAAAATTCATTCAATTTGATCGAGCCGTTTAGTTGCAGAGTAGATGAATAACCTGAATAACGACTTCAGCGCCATCTGTTGATCTGATTTGTGGTCATAAACATACGGGCATAGGCAATCCAAAATACATTAATACAACACATCCCTCACACTTCGGTACCTTCTCCTACCCGCCTAGTGCCTACCTCGGAGACATTTTGGTGCGATTTCATCTTCAACCTGCCATATCTTTTGATGTATTCACCATAATTGAATGATGTAAGAGGCAATTTCGTTCTAAATTAAATACTGGGTATGAACGACGTATTTAATTGGATAAGGACCAATAGCGTATTCATAAAAAAATACTCCCAAATAATGCATAATTTTGAGAAACATTCGGATACCTTTAAAAGGTAATACCGAGTAAACCTTGAAAGATAGATATATGCTATCGCGGATTTTTTTGTAGAACTATTGAAGAGGTACATTTCCGTCATACATTGTTTCCATGTACGTCTTACGGTTTTTGCAGCGCACCTGAAAATAGCTGATCATGGCTGATTTTGGTACTCATATGTATTATCATTGAAGTTATAGTAGGTTTCCTCAATTTTCTCGGGTGAAAAGTATAGCCTATGTTACTCAGGGATAGTGTAGCATTCTAAGGGTGAAATAATTATTGAAATCTCTAGTAGCTTATGAGTTAACTCATATCAAACCCACAAACATTCAAATCTTTTCTCTTTATAATATAAGTATATTACATTTTTTCATCTTCTAATGAAAATAAATAGGTCTGTGCTCATTCGATCAGGACGATTGATACCTCATTTTATAGGTTAATTAATTCTCTACAAACGCCCTATTGACCACTTTTTTCTAAAACCTACAGTTCTGAGCAGAATCCGTACCAACTTTAGACACCGGGATCTGAATAAGAAGATCAGTTTTCAGAATATGAAGAAAAAAATGGACAAAAAACTTTCCAAATTCACGAATTATAAATGACATTCATAGAAATTCCCTAAACATGAAAAAAATATTTTCATTTATTCGATGTTTTTAAATGAAACTTGAATAATTTATTCTCTATTAACAAATACTCGTAAATACTTAGCACTAACATCCATATTTATACAACATCATTGATATATTCCAGGATCAACAAACAAAGACATCGAAGAAATTTCATTTGAAATAGTTAGTTGATTGCATTTTCAATGAAACTTGCGATTAATTGGATTATTCCAATTTCCAATCATTCCCTCGAGTTCTAACACTTCCATCCCGCAAATGCAATGGAAATTCTCCGTAGTGACGTCACATCTCGATGCGCGTCGGCATACCGGTGTTTGTGTATCGTGCTCGGAGACGCAATTCGATTTTGGTGCGATTTCATCTTCAACCTGCCATATCTTTTGATGTATTCATCATAATTGAATGATGTAAGAGGCAATTTTGTTCTATATTAAATACTGGGTATGAAGGACGTATTTAATTGGATAAAGATCAATAGCGTATTCATAAAAAATACTCCCAAATAAGGCATAATTTTGAGAAACTTTCGGAAAACTTTGAAAGGTGATACCGAGTAAACCTTGAAAGATAGATATATGCTATCGCGGACTTTTTTGTAGAACTATTAAAGAGGTACAATTCCGTCATACACTGTTTCCACGTACGTCTCACGGTTTTCGCCGCGCACCTGAAAATAGCTGATTTTGGAACTCATAATTACTATCATTGAAGTTATAGTAGGTTTCCTCAATTTTCTCGGGTGAAAAGTATAGCCTATGTTACTCAAGGATAATGTAGCATTCTAAGGGTGAAAGAATTATTGAAATCGGTCCAGTAGCTTATGAGTTATCTCATATCAACGCCACAAACCCACAAACATACAAATCTTTCCTCTTTATAATATTAGTATAGACAAGTCTTATAAAAATCCGTTCAGACGTTAAGGCGTGAATGAGGTAAACTTTTAAAACAAACGATTAAAAATCACTAACTTAATTAGTTTTCTGCCTACTGCCTAAGCCTTAAGTACGAATATTAATAGCCCATATCCTTTTCTAGGTTACTATCTATCACCATTGTATAAGGACATTATACAATGCTATCACCTAACTAAATTTCGCCGTTTAGGCATGATAGAGCAAAACTCCCAGCAAAAACCATTAAAAAAATCACTAACTCAATTCAGTTTTCTGCCTACTTCCTACCCCCTAAGTACGATGACGTGATCATTTCGATCTTATATCCGTTTTTAGGTAACCATCTATTACCTTACTAAATTTCATCAAAATCTGTTCAGCCGTTTAGACGTGAAAGAGCAAAAGTCCCAACAAGAACGAGTAAAAATCACTCAACTCAATTTAGTTATCTGCCTTCTGCCTACCCCCTAAGAACGATGGCGTGATTATTTATAGCCTATGACCATTTCTAGGTTATCATCTATCACCATACCAAATTTCATCAAAATCCGTTCAGCCGTTTAGGAGTGAAAGAGTAACAGACAGACAGAGTTACTTTCGCATTTATAATATTAGTATGGATAAATTGAAGATTGTATTCATTTCGATGATTACTATTTTCAATTTATCTATGTTTAAAAAAAATTGTTAGGTTAGCCTCCTTAAAGGCAAAGAATTTTTTGTTTGTAATTGTTTCTTTATCTTAAAATATTTTCATTCGTCTGGTATACGTCTGACTAATTTTAGAATATCAGGTAAGTTATGCAGGAGATAATGAAGGTCCCATTCTGGATGTGATACTCTCAATGATTATCTATCTCATTAACTCGCATATTTTCATTTATCTGCTATAAGTGACTCATTTTAGAATTTCAGGTAAGTTTTGCAGTAGATAATGAAGGTCCCAATCTGTGATACTCTCAATCATTATCTTTCTCATTAACTCCGAGAATTGCAGTTTTTCAGAGGTCGTCCTTGTTTGAAACAAGGAGTAAACGGAACTTCTGTCGGATATAAATCAATGTATTCCTATCCTATCGGTTCTGTTTCTAATGTAGTAACATTTTCAGAAAATCGAAACGAAAAAAAAAATGATATCCACAAATATGTTTTAATGTAGGTACACTTTCGGTGTGAATATATCCAAGGATATCCAAACCACATTTATTTAAAGAACCACCTATATTATTCGTGAATTTTGCATTCTAATATATATAAATCAATGCCAATTTTCATTGTGCATTAATAACTCAATAACGCCTTCACCGATTTGGTTAATTTTGGTCTTGAATTATTCGTGGAAGTCTAGGGAAGGTTTTTAAGTGGAGAATATTCAAAAGAAATCTTGGAAAAGTGTAAAATCAACATTACAGATTTTATATACAAATTCATTTTCAGTGCCATTTGTAGGTCGAATATAAACTAAAAAATGTAATAGACGTTTTTCAGTACTACGAATGCAAGGCAGTTTCCTATCTTTCTATAATCTTATAATCTTTGATTGAATTGTCATGGATGACGAACCTGTAAAAAATTTGAGAGGTGTCAATTTTCAACGAATTGGAATAGTTAGTGAAATAATATAAACATTTACATTATGTTTTTGTAGTGGCTTTTGTTGAGCACTTTCATACATTCGAAATTAGAGAAAGTAATAAATTTTATTTTCTTGTTTCATTTAGTTTATTACTATGCCTTATACGTAGCAGAGCACGTACCGGGCAGCTTGTTGGTTATAAACGCCAATTCTTTTTTTCGAATTCAAAATTATTTTCACCACATAATTTACGGAGAGAATAGCATACTGGGGTTTTTATCTGCGACGAATACTTCCTGAGATGAAAAATAAAATTGCATTTCATCTATGAGAGTTAGGAAACTCTTTGATTACTTTCGAAATCGTCTAGACACTGATTAAAACAGCTCAGTGCCGTCTTATAGCGACTGAAGCTGGGTTTCACAAAAACCCCGATCACGTTGATTGATGAAGTGTCATTATTTCTGTGCAAATTTCAGTTCATTTTTGACGTAAACCATCGAACTTCTCTCAAAATCAACGATTTGATTGCCAATCAAGCTTTGTGAAACCCGCGGTTAGTCTCTTAGTCTGTGTTTAGAAGATTTTGAAAGTAATTGGAAAATTTCGTAATTCTTAGCTGAAATAGCTTTTTTTGATCTCAGAAAGCATTCGTCGCAGGTAAAAAAGTCAAGATACCATTCTCACTGTAAATTATGTGGTTATTACGAAAATAATTTCAAATTTGAAGAAAAGCATTGGTCTATCATATTTTTTCGCCAAATTTATACGAAAAGAAGTCTGTAGGGACCCCACTGGTGTAAATTGAAAATAGTTTTTTATTGAAAAAAATTTGTTTTGATGCTTACTTATAACCTACGAGACTGCAAACAAAAATCTTATCAGGTAATATTGATGAAAATGGTTTCGGTTTTTCAAATAATTAAAAAAGATATCATTCCTCATGAAAAATAAGGTCAAATATTTTGTCACAAAAAAGGAAAGTGCTGATAAGCACTATCATATTCCACTATATAGTCGTCATTTCAGGGAAATTGATGAAATAATTTTCTGTTTAGCATATTTTTCACAAAATATCATGCTTTAGGAGGAAGGGGGTACGAAAAAATGATGAAAAGTCTTAAAAGTTGACATTCAAAATACATATTAAGAACGCGTTTGAGTATAATGTACAGGGAGACAATTTGAAAACTTGCCAGTCCAATTATGTCACTACAAGAACGATTTCTGTGAAAAACCATAACAGGTTTGGGGACATATTTTAGACAGATTAGTGAGACGAAATCTCCCCAACCTTTGGTTACTATGAATCCTTCAAGTAGTTATAGGAGAAGATAATTTGAAAATTTGCATGGTCAATTATGTCCCGACAAGGATAATTTCAGAGAAAATGCCGGAACAGGTCAATATTTATTCGGAGGGGGACATGTTCCTACTTCCTAGCAGAATTGTAACAACTTCAAGGAATCAATAATAATTTGCAAACCATAGTATTCATGTAGAGGAATAAGTGATCTTTCAATTGAGGTACATCTCACCACCTATTCCCCTATCGAGAATAGGCATGTTGACTTCTTTTTGGAATTTATTTTATTTTAAAGATAAACCCTATACAAACACGAAAAAATTACTTTTTTCTTGAAAATATAGTAATTGCCAATAAAAATGAGTAAATGAAAAGACAATTCAAAATTCCCGCGGAAATGCTTAATTTTGTCAAGTTATGATGATTACGTCATTATCCAGTAAACATACTTTGACTTCTGTCAAAGCGAACTGATTTTGCCCAATCCCTTGTGAAAAGTTCAATCTGAGCCTTCAAAATGAATACGTCGGTCTATAAATGCTGAATGAGGTGTTTCTTTTATTTGTAATAATAAGATAAAAGTTTGCTACTTAGGTACAAAGACAATTTCACGTTTTTAAGCTCCGCTGCACAAAAATCCTTGTTTTCAGCAAAGAAACTTGCGACCATAAGGGAATCTATCTTCGGTAAGTTACTACTATTACCCTTGATGAATCCTATCTCCATTATAAAGAAAATTGTAGATTATCGTTCTTGTAACGAACTAGGTATTCTGTTCTCTTTCAGCTTTCAACTTCGTAAGTTCGAATCATGGATATGATATATGTATTATTATATATTTACTATGGTTCAAGACACAGAACCGTGGGTTTCACAAAGCTTGATTGGTTATCAAATCGTTTAAATTGAAGTAAGTCAATGGTTTATGTCAAAAATGAACTGAAAATTGCAGAGAAATGATGACATTTCAATAATCAAGGTGATTGGAGTTTTGGAACCCGGCCTATGAATGTATTTTGTTGATCTGGGCACAGAACATTCGAATTTGCAATGACAATACCTGATAGTGACGTCAACATAGATTAAGTTAATCTATGACGTCAATAACCTCTGATTCATGGAGGTAAGGAAGGGGGGGAGCATATCCTATATTTCCTTTGTTCCATTGTTCCAAAAGTGTCACATAGTTCGGCCATATTGGTATGGGCAATTTGTGGCGGAATTTCGAAAATTTGAACTTGTCAAGGTTTCGGTTTACTTTTATCGACAATTGAATTCAGAAATCTTGCTCGAAGAAACGAAACAAGTCTTAAATGATAAAATATAGACTGATATTTTTTTCTGAAATATTTGTCGACTTCCTTCATTTACGAAGAAAATATTTCTCAAGGAAAATATGATTAAGACTTAGTTTTTTTGACCATAAGCTTTTAGTTTATTTTTTGACAGATATCTAGGGTCTATAAGTTTGTACTATTCACAAGATTAGTTAAAGCTGTCTCATATGAATAATTAAGCCTTAAGGTATTATGTTTGAATACTTCGAGTTTTTTTTGACCATAAGCTTTTAGTTTAACTTTTGAACAGATACCTAGGGGTCTATAAGTTTGTACTATTCACAAGATAAGTTAAAGCTGTCTCATATCTGAATAATCAAGCCTAAAGGCATTAGTGTTTGATCTATACACCTCATCAACAATCTCATGCGTTACTTTATGTGTCAAAAATCATGGAGGTACCGCCATGCAAAAATAATGTTTCATTACAAACTGCTTTCACACACACTTCATAAGTGAAACCATTCTGCTTTTTGTAGGTCTTGTATTTTAACAGATTATCATTCCTCGAGAATGATTTCTTACAAATATTACAAGTATAATTTTTTTCTGACCGCTGTGCGAAGTCATGTGACATAAAAGGTGTTCTTTCCTTGTGAAAGACTTGTTGCAGTTTACACAAATGTATGGTCGAAAACCTGTATGCAATTTTACATGTTGGTAGAAGTGTTCTCTTAGTTTAAAACTTTTTCAAATTAAAATCGATTGCTAATGAAATTAGTTTGTTTCTTGAGGTATTCTATTTTAATTGGCAAACCTGAGTTTATGTGTGAATTGATTATGGAAACAAAATAAACACTATAAAATGCATAATGAAACCAGGTAATAACATAAATGTGTTATAATTATGTTTTATAAATACATCAGATAAATACAGGAATTTACTTACAAAATATAGATTATAATAATATATATACAAAAAAATTATGTACAATATACAGTATGACCTTACAATCCTTGAAACAATATGGAATGAGTTAGAGTCTATTTATTAAAATGCATTAGATCGCTAGTACATTTAGCATTGACGTAATCTTAAATCGAAATACTTCATCAGAATGATTTTATTAATTGATCATATGATTAGAACCAAATTCTTGGTCGAATGTGCAGCTTCATAGAATCAAAATTCGTGATTCAATGCATTTTTGCACACAATATCTTTGTCGAATACTAGAAATACACCTATCTCTGCTTGCTAACCTTTGCTTGCACCTGGCTATTATTTCGTCCTCTTTTAATAATTGGCACCTTCTGGGCCAGAAGATTCCGGTATTTTGGAGGGGTAGTCTCTAAAGCTCTAGGTTCATCCACTTCCATAGGTATTGCTTCATTTAAGGGGTCTCCAGATGTTGATGGTTCCATATCACTCATTACGGTAACACAATAATCTTCTATGTTGAAAGGGGCAGCTCTGCCAACCTGAAATTTCAAATTTATCGAATCAATTAACAATAAACATTAACAAGAAAGTGAAATAATTAACCAGGTATTTTCAAAAGAGCTGTAAGATCTTTATAATATGGGGTCTTTATTAATGATTGTAACATCGTATGTTGCTTTGAAAATTTTTAATACTATTGTGTCTTATGGAAGTCAACATATTTATAATTTCAGTCACATTATTCATCTTCTTTCGGAATGACTACCTAAACTCACAGTATCGTTTGTTTGAATTAAAGTTTACGTCAGAATATAAATATTTATATGATCCAACGCTAAACGCTCTGTTATAATCATTTATAGAAACCATGTTTTGCACATTTTTTTTTTTAATTTAATTATGGATAATGAAGTTTACCTGTTTGGAAGTTAATTCTAAGAAAATTGAAGGTACAGCATGTTCTCTAACTCTCACACAAGATAAAGAAGTTCTATCCAAATCTTCCTCCTTGAAATGAATTGAACAAACCCTTGCGTGGGATGATGGAACCCAGTTATTTCTTCCGAGGGCCTGAATCCACATGGCTCTCCTTTCAAGGTTCAGAGGGAAACTGTGATAAAGAAAAAGTGAGGAAACAGGTATTATGAGGAGATTTGCGATACAGATATCTTATATTACAAATCCCCCGCAGTAGGAAAGTTATTTCCAACAATGATTTCACGTTATCAAAAGAAATGATAAATAAACTATTGACTCAGAGATAACACGTGGGAATATCAAGGTACCTATATTTTTTTAGCGTGGTGTAAGCTGTAAGCCACGTTAATAACTGATATCAACAACAATTTCAAAATAAAACAATGGAAAGAACTTACCTGTGAAATGTAACTCCAGGTTTCTTGAGTTTCGCTTTGGATGTATTAGAGCACACATTTACAGAACAAGAAACCATTTTTAACTAATACTGAATTTCTTACTGCAACAAAACGTACAGAAAGAGAACAACAAATGAGGAAATAACAATGAAATCTTTCGTTTGAATTGCTCGAAGTCGGCCATATTGGTGTGTCCCTGGTTTGTTTTGTTTACGTGACACTTTTCAATCGTTATGCCCCCTCCCCTTCCTATACCTCCATGCTCTGATTGGCGTTCGCATAACATAGTCCGTTTAAGAATTATTGACATTTGACATCGAAGCATGCCATGAACGTCCAGTCGGGGCTTTATTTCTAGTTATGTACTAAAAAGTCACTAAAAATTTCTGTGGGTTCATCAGAGTCAGAGAAGCGAAATAAATAAAATAAATATAACCTAGAAATATATTTAATACAATTTTGATTTTCCAAAGCAAGTTTTGGTACTTGAGAATGTTCCTGATTCTTAATACCATTAGGATTGTGTAAATCTCTATACCTACCAGAATAATTTCTGACACTGTATTGACAAATTTTCGTATTCACCATCAATTGCAGCTAAAGAGCGAGGAAACCAGAATAGGTATAGCTCCTAAGCTTACGAATATCATGAAAAATAAACAGTCATTTATTATTTCAGTCCAGTTCAATCAATGGGATTCAGGTTCTATACTATATCTCTGCCCTCAATAAATAAAACTATAAACTATCGAAGTACTCTAATGAGATGTAATTCATAATTCACCCATGAAGATTGAGACTCTATTGAAGATAATTGAGATAAATGTTCCTTTTCTCTGACAAACTTTCATAATTAAAACTAAAGTGATTGTCTTCAACTCAAAATCAACTGGGGTAGCCAAACTGGTGAAACGAAACAGTAAGAACTTGTTGATACTTTGAAATGTGCATAATAACAAATAAAAGAATCTATTCAGTAGGTATGTTAATTGTATAACTTTAATAAACTTATCACCAATTCTGTCTGTTCCAGTAAGAGGAATATTTCATTGAATAGCTAAAAAAAATGAACAGAGCTTAAATGGCAAAGGTATTAAAATTAAATGAAGTGAAAGAATGTGGACCACAAGATGTTATCATTTTTGTATGAAATTCATACTTGTTTCAGAATATACTATTGCACAGATTAAATAATGATTTCATTCATGTATATGCTTTGGTGACGTTTGATATGAATAATTCAGTATTTGTTTGTTGATTTAATATATCCATCATATTAATTAAGTACTATTTCTTTAGATCCCCAATAGAAAACACTGTTTGACCTCAGTCGAGAATAGAGAAATGGTGAATATTTTGGCTTTTAATGGAAACTATTATCAATTTAGCTTTATTTAGGTCTTGTCGGTGTCATTTTAGATAAAAAGTTGATTGAGTTCCTTTGAGTGTTAATTCAGAGAAAGCAAAAGTTAAAGTTTTAGCATAAAATCTTTATTTAAATCCTTACCGTATGGGTAAGGAACACACTTATTCAACATTTCTTAAATCTGACAATTTACAGTGAAAACTAAAATAAGCTTCTGTACAAAATTGAGAAAATTCATTCAGAACATTATTCAAAAATTTATTGTTAATTGGAGACAGAAATATATATGGAATTTTAAGATAAAGAAAGAAAGACAAACAAAAAATTCTTTGCCTTTAAGGAGGCTACCTAACAATTTTTTGAAACAAGATAAATTGAAAATAGTAATCATCGAAATGAATACAATTCTCAATTTATAGGCTCACAGAACCTTCTTCATACGGACTGGGATGATTTATTCAAGATGTTGTCATGAGGGAAGAGACAGACCGGTTTCGGCCTTATTAGGCCTCGTCAGTGTCCCACATCCCTCAGAGACAACATCCTATTGAAAAACTTCTACATTTACGACAACTTGTAAGACTCTATCGAGTATTATCCTACAGATGGTGACATCTAGTAGTGAGTAGTGTCAAAATGAGAAGTTCAATCATCACAGATCGCATGCTGAAAGCAAAAAAAAAATTGGGTGTTTCCATCACTCGGAGAAACTTGCATGAAGGCCCTGATGTAGGACCACTGCTAACATCTCAAAGAGTGAAGAGGAAGTAATCAGTGCTTTCAGCATGCGATCTGTGATGATTGAACTTCTCATTTTGACACTACTCACTACTAGATGTCACCATCTGTAGGATAATACTCGATAGAGTCTTACAAGTTGTCGTAAATGTAGAAGTTTTTCAATAGGATGTTTCTCTGAGGGATGTGGGACACTGACGAGGCCTAATAAGGCCGAAACCGGTCTGTCTCTTCCCTCATTGACAACATCTTGAATAAATCATCCCAGTCCGTATGAAGAAGGTTCTGTGAGCCTATAAATTGAGAATTGTATTCATTTCGATGATTACTATTTTCAATTTATCTTGTTTCAAAAAATTATATGGAATCATAGATTCATTGAAAATAATTATTGAAAGTACAGTGGAATACTTATAGACTTATATGTACATTTTACTATTTACATTATCTTCTGAATGCAGTGCTCCAAAGCGAACATAACATAAAATAACTGTTAGAGTAAACATTAATATTGTATTGACAATTCAACTTTCTATAAAATCCAATAAAGGATTCAAGTATTCTTGAGTTAATCAATTATGGGATACTTATGTTCTTGTAGCCATTGCCGAATAACTTTTTCACGAGAAGCAGTCGTAGGTATTTGATCAACTCTGATTGAATGGTATGGTGAATTATCCATGATAATGACACACTTTTATCAAATAACTGCAAAGAAGGTATTAATTGTTCAGTAATCCATTAATGAAATAGTTCCCCATTCATTGTCTTATGGTAATCCGTATCATTGATACCACTGTCAAGAATTAGATCACATCCAGTAAAAATCCATCAAATTGTATACCTCCTGCCTTCACCTATGAATATACTAGGCAATCCTTTGGGATTACTTTCTAATGTCCACTGGCGGATTTGACTGCCACTTTCAAATATCCATGTTTCATCTAGATAAACAAATTTTACATTTTCTCTCAAGTATTCAATATATTTACGATAAAACCGTACTCTATTCACGATATTTTTATGTTTATCAATAAGAATTTTCCTTCGATCAACTTTCTCGTACTTGTAACCAATTTTCTGATTATTCTATAGTGTTGACTTAAAATGATCGAAATCCAGGTGATTTTTAGCCAGTTCAAAAATGATATCCAAACTGATATACTCGTGTTTTTTGATTTTAGAAAAAATAAAGTCGTTTAATGTCTCTTTGAAGGTATAATCATGTGGAATAGGTTTCCTTCCAGTGCTAACTCTGGCTCTACCAACTTGCCTTCTACTTTTTTCTCCGAAATTCTTCAGACAGTTCTAGGAGAAATCTGAAATTTTAAACTCATTACTTAAAGAAAAACACATTGTACATGATCGTTTACCTGAAATACCAGCACAATGCGTTTAATACTATAGTTCATTTCAAAATGATTGCATCTCGGGCGGCTGTGAGAAGTCGAAAATATGTTGGTATCGGTCCGTTCGGTGAATTTCGATTTGCCGATTTTAGGTTGGTGTTGAAAATATCACTGACTTTGACTTTTTCCAGTTTGAGTTAACCTATTGAAGATATTTCGAATTAATTTGTTAATATCAGTTGATATTCTTGATTTAATCGACAAGTGGATTTAAATATCTCTTGAATCTACTTTGATTTGATTACTGAATTGAAAACGGCCGGAATCGGAATACAACCAGATTATTCTCATCTTACTGCAAGGGAACGCCGTGTATCGGTGTTAGCAGATATTTCTGCTAGTATTAATGGCATTGCGCTCGTTTTTCAGGTAAACGATCATGTACAATGTGTTTCCTGATTAAGTAAGTTTTAAAATTTCAGATTTCTCCTAGAACTGTCCGAAGAATTCGGAGAAAAAAGTAGAAGGCAAGTTGCTAGAGCCAGAGTTAGCACTGGAAGGAAACCTATTCCACATGATTATACCTTCAAAGAGACATTAAACGACTTTATTTTTTCTAAAATCAAAACACAATGAGTGTATTTGATGGATTTTTACTTGGATGTGATCTAATTCTTGACAGTGGTATCAATGATACGGATTAGCATAAAACAATGAATGGGGAACTATTTCATTAATGGATTACTGAACAATTAATACCTTCTCTGCAGTTATTTGATACAAAGTGTGTCATTATCATGGGTAATGCACCATATCATTCAATCAGAGTTGATTATATACCTATGACTGCTTCTCATAAAAAAGTAATTCGGCAAGGGCTACAAGAACATAAGTTTCCTATAAATGATAAACTTAAAAATACTGAATCCTTTGTTGGATTTTATAGAAAGTTGAATTGTTAATACAATTTTGATGTTTACTCTAACAGTTATTTTACATGTTATGTTCGCTTCGGAGCACTGCATTCAGAAGATAATTCTAATATGTAAATAAATAGTAAAATGTATAGGTCTATAAGTATTCCACTGTACTTTTAATAATTATTTTCAATGAATCTATGATTGCATATAATATTTCTGTCTCCAATTAACGATAAAATTTTTGAATAATGTTCTGAATGAATTTTCTCAATTCTGTACCGAAGCTTATTTTAGTTTTTCACTGTAAATTGTCAGTTTTAAGCAATGTTAAGTGTGTTCTTTACCCATACGATAAGGATTGAAACAAAATTTTAACTTTTGCTTCCTCTGAATTCCAAACACTCAAAGGAACTTAATCAACTTTTATCTAAAATGACACCGACAAGACCTACAAAAGCTAAATTGACAATCGTTTTCAATAAAAGCCAAAATAGTCACCATTTCTCTATTCTAGACTTAGGGAAAACTGTGTGTCATCTTTTGGGGATCTGAAGAAATAGTAGTTAATTAATATAATGGATATGTTAAATCAACAAACAAATACTCAATTATTCATATCAAACGTAACTAAGGCATATGAATGAATGAAATCATTATTTAATCTGTGCAATAGTATATTCTAAAACAAGTATGATTTTCATACAAAAATGATAACATCTTGTGGTCCACAAGTTTCACTTTAATTTTAACACCTTTGCCACACACACTCGGTTCATATTTTGGCTATTCAATGAAATATTCCTCTTACTAAAACAGACAGAATCGGTGATAAGTTTATTAAAGTTATACAATGTGGTACAATTAATGTACATACTGAATAAATTCTTTAATTTGTGTTTTTGTCTTATTATGTATGACAAATTGGTCCACACCTTTCAAAGTATCAACAAGTTCTTTTTGTTTCGTTTCACCAGTTTGGCTATCTCAGTTGAATTTGAGTTGAACACACTCATTTTAAGTTATAATTACAAATAAATTTGTCAGAGAAAAGAAAATATATCTTAATTATCTTCAATAGAGTCTCAATCTTCATCAGTGAATTATATGAATGACATCTCATTAGAGTACTTTGATAGTTTATAGTTTTGTTTATTGAGGCAGCGACATAGTAATAAAACCTGAATCCCATTGATTAAACTGGACTGAAATATAAATGACTGTGTTTATTTTTCATGATATTCACAAGCTTAGGGGCTATACCTATTCTTTCTTCGCTCTTTAGCTGCAAATGATGGTAAATACGAAAATTTGTCAATACAGTGTCAGAAATTATATACTGCTGGTAGGTTTAGAGATTTACACAATCCTAATGGTATTTAAGAATCAGGAACATTCTCAAGCTCAGAAATTTGCTTTGGAAAATAAAAATATTGTATTAATATATTTCTAGGTTATGTTATTTATTTCCCTTCTCTGACTGATGAACCCACAGAAATTTTAAAAAAGAAAGGTTTAGACCTCTTTTTATTGGGCTCGCCTCTAGGGCAATTACCCAGATCATGGTTGTGTTTGTTGAGAACTTTTACTCGAGACACACAAACGTCCATGTCCTTGCCGGGATTCGAACCCGGGACCCCTGGCATCCTAGGCCAAAGCGCAACCTCCGCGCTACGGGGCCGACCCACAGAAATTTTCAGTGACTTTTTAGTAACTAGAAATAAAGCCCCGACTGGACTTTCATGGCTTGCTCTGATGACAATCATTTTGAAACGAACTATAGCTGAAATATCTGCTGAATCCCTAACTAAAGAACTCGCAGTAACACCGATACACTGCCTGGCGTTCTCTTGCAGTAAGGTGAGAGGTATCTGGTTGTATTCCGGCCATTTTCAATCAGTAATCAAATCAAAGTAGATTTAGGAGATATTTAAATCCACTTGCCGATTAAATCAAGAATATTCACAAATAAATTCGAAATTCTTCAATAGGTTAACTCAAATTGGAAAAAGTCAAAGTCAGTGATATTTTCAACACCAACCTAAAATCGGCAAATCGAAATTCACCGAACGGACCGATACCAACATATTTTCGATTTCCCACAGCCACCCGAGATGTCAATCATTCTTAAACGGACTATAATTTAAATCAGCTTTATTTAATTCAACGAGAATAATAAGATCACTAAAATGGTTTTTTAGGATTGCAAAAACTTCCTTCTATGAGGAAAACCTCAATTTATATGAATTCGTAACATGAGTCAATATCCCTATTCAGGGGTGATATCCACAACACCCAGGGTTGAGGAGATTTCGGCTCACAGTTCTGCTCAAAATATATCCCCCTACGAATAAAAATTGACCTGTGCCGGCATTTTTTCTGAAAACATCCTTGTCGCGACATAATTGTTTTTAAATTGTCACCCTGTATTTCTCTTGATGAAACTCATTTGGATATTTGTCGATTTCAGAGGAACGTAATTTTTTAGCTAGTCATTTATGGTCAACTCCATATCAATAAGCCAGAAAATGATTTATTTCGCGTGAAAGTTTTCGGCAGGTCACGGTTTTTTCGGGCGCCACTAGCGCCTCCTCACTTCAGGAATCGTCAATCGGCCGATAAGTTCACAACGGTCAACTATTGGACCAAAATTCTTTGTGATATTTTCGATCCAATAGAAAAATTGAATTTCTTGAATGCCTTTCTAATGAATTAATAATAATAGTTATTTATACAACAAGTGAGTTAAATGAATGTTTATTCATGAGAAGAAAGTTTAACTTAGGTTAATTTCTTCGAGTGAATAAACATTTTTAACTCACGTGTCGTATACGAGATTTCCGATTTTCCTTCGATCGATGGTTCCTAGGGCACTATGTAATTCATTGTTTGCAAGTGTTAATGAAAATTATAGAACAGTCAAAGAATTTTTGTTTCGAAAATATGTTGAGCGGTGACGACGAGGTTGTAGTTCCTGAGTGCATTATACAAGAAGCAAATGAGGCAGCAGAAGCAGTAGTTCCATTAAAATAAAAAATATTGTACGAAAAGCAATATACGGCATTTTGTGCCTGGAGAAATAAAAAAAAAGCCAAAGGTGTCAACGAAAAAATAATTTTGGCGTATATTTCCGAACAATCCAAGAAAGTTAAGCCGTCGTCTTTATGGTCCTACTATTCGCAACTTAAGAAAATGTTGGCTCTGAAAGAAAAAATATAATAGATATCGGCAGATTTCACCAAATCACTGCCTTTTTGAAGCAACATTCCAGGGGATACGTAGCAAAGAAGTCGAAGGTATTCACAAGAGAGGAGTTAGAATACTTTTCAGATGCCGTTCCTGATGAGCAATATTGTGTGCGAAAAGAAGTATTTCCAGAAAGTGAGTGGTGAACATTTTATTCCACTAGTGAATTAAAAAAATTTTAATTCACTCAGTGGATAAACGTCAACTTACCCTTGTTACCATGGGTTGAATATTGTCGTCTTTAAACGTCAAAATGGGATAAAATTAATAAATTAAACACGTACGAGATGAAGGTGAGATTATAAGATTACCCCATACGCAATACTCTCATGTAGGTATCTCTTTACTCCGAGAATTAATTTACTCATTTTTCACAATGGGGAGCATGAACGCGCCAGCTACATACATAAAGTATGCCGGCGACCAGGGCCTGTATTCTCAACAAGTGATAAACGGAGCGTATGCGCATCGATGCGAATGGTTTCAGAACGAGTACTTTCTTGAAGTGGTATTCTTGACGACCGCTCGTTTCTAGAAACGTATGATATGTAATAAACGAGTGGAGAACATCTGGCAACGCTGTCAGACGTTTGAGGAACGAACGGTGATTGGTGGATTGATGCACGTGATTCAGTGTATTCGAATTTCGCGAAACAATTGACATTTGTGTTGTATTAGAATTAATAATATATTGTTTGATGTATTTGAATTAATATAATGAAGTTTCATTTGCGAAATCAAGCGTAATTATTATAATTAGCCAGAATAATGACAAATAAAATAATTCAAACGACTGAAAGTCAGAAAAAGTACTGATTTAGTTCATGCAAGCAAATCAAGAGCTTCAATCAAGAAATTTTTCGAATACTTTTTCACACCAAGCAGGAAAATAAATGGTCGGACGAATAGTGTAGAAGCGGTCAATGATTTTAAAACTGGCATGATGGCAAAATTAGCCATAAAAAAAGATACAATAAGAGGAAATTGCAATTGCAAAAGAAAAGAAGGCAGAAGCGTTAAAAAAAATTGCAAGGACACAGGAAAGGATAGCCAGTGCCCTTGAAATGTTGGTGTATCAGCACCAAGAGTGATATTTCTGTTTAGGTTTTTTTGTGTGTTACATTTTTGTTTAACTCATTCTGAATAAAACTTCAAAGGTACCTAAGCTGAGTTTTTTATTAATACAAATAAAATTTTGAATGAACACTTCAGTCACAAATTTTATTCACAACATGTTTTTTTAAATTACATCATTGAAACAAACATTTCATCATTAGAAAGCTCATTATTTGTTTGTATCAAAAACCTAATTAACTCTAAAAATGAAAAGATTAGTATAAGTCAGTTTTGCTAAATAAGTTTGAATTGAAATTGTCAATCAAAATAGTTTATTATAAACTCCTACCTAAACGATGGGTGATAAATTATTCAGCTCCAGAAAAAAGGTAAATACTTTTATAAACTAAAAGCACCTAAATTTAATAGGATATAAGAAAATAGCTCTGGTACTGCATGAAACAATACCAGTTATAACATTTATGCAGTAAACATACGATTTTTTATGAAATACAGTACTTAATTCTAAGGAAGTTTTTAATAATGTAAACTATGTAGATCATTTCTATTAGAATACCAATATATACGTTAAGAAAAGCTGAACTACTGAACTACTATGAGGTTATTCAAACATAAATTGATTTGTTTCGCATGACAGCAACAAACTGAACAGCAGGTTATCAGAAATTGAATGGACATGAAGAATTTCCCTAAGCTCTGAGACTATTTATAATAGAGGATCGTAGTCTTCTACCAGCAGCCAATTCTGGATTCATCCTCGCTATGTGTACCTCAGCATTGCTTCTATCGATAGGAGGTACGTCTAGCCCTAAATCAAGCTCTGCTATATCATCATCGGTTTCATCAGATTCAGAATATTATGTTCGATGCACAAATTATGTAATATAACACAGGCATTGATGATCTTGGTTGCTGTCTCTCTGGGTCATAATGAAGCATGTTTGAGCAGGCAACGAAATCTCATTTTAAGAACTCCATTACATCTTTCTATTAAACACCTTTACTATTGTATAGATATTCTGGAGTACCTTCCATTGGTTCATCCTCTAAAGGAGTCATCAACCATGTTCGAAGTGGATACCCAGAATCTCCTGCAAAATGATTTTAATGAATTTCATTCGAAACATAATGGAATCGAATAAACAAACATTTATATAGTTATATATATAATAAAATAAGATTCCTGTACCTAACAGATAATAATTAGTATTTCCAGCTTCATGTAACCTCCTCAGCATTGCTTGAACATTGGACTTGCCCCAGATGAAAGCATCATTTGCTACCAGGAAATAAAGCATTCACATTCAATATTTTCAGATTATAATCACAAATCAACTGGACATTGATGGAATGATAATTCTTCCGATTTACATAAATGTTCTCTGGGCGTTCTTCATCATGTATTTTTGGGGGATAGATAGCTACATGAGTACAATCGATACAACCAATTATTCCAGGGAAATTATATCTTTTGAGGAACCTGCAATACAAACAATAATAACTCACTTGACCACAGTTTTCTTTGAAACACTTACTCTAATCTTAACTGATTAAGTTGGTCATAATTCCCAGGAAACTTGACGAATCTTTGGAATATTTCATCCCTATTTAATACTTCTATAACTTCGTGTACACATCTCGAAACCGAAGGCTGGGATATGGAAAAATTGAAATTGCATCCTATATCCATCTGATAGCTTCCACTGGCAAAGAACCGTAAGGCAACCAGAATCTACAAGGGAAACAATCATTATGTATAAATAAGGCAAGAACATTAAGAAATTTCACTCTGAAAACATCACAATGGAAAGATACTTACTTTAGTGGAAATATCTAAATCTTGAGCACGTTTTGCAGGTTTTATGTACTCTGAGGTCATTTCGATGAGAAATTTCACCAATTCTTTCGAGAGACGAAACATTTTGATGAATTGTTTGTCACTCAAATCATCAAATGGATTACAACGCTGTCTATATGTCCTTTTATCACTTTGTTCAACAGTTTCCAGCACTTCAATCAACATTAACTGCATCAATTCATTCATTTCGATTATATTCTCGAGTTAAAATGTAAACAAACTGTCAATCACGCCACACGTTTCTACGGAACGAGCGATACAAAGCGCTCGCTGTAATCACTCGGTTTGAAAACGCATGCGTTCCCAATTACGTGCGTCAAGAATACCAAACCGTTCGTTTTCGGACGAAAGCGTGTTCGTTTTAGATTATCACTTGTCGAGAATACGGGCCCAGACGGAAAATCCACTGAGGTTAATCTCGTTCGATGACGCAAGTTTCTGCGAGAACAAAGCATAATGAATATCAACGGAAAATTCTGCAGATTCTTGCCGATCAGTTTCAGACGATAATTGGTGTGACTGTCAATAAATTACGAGCAGAACTGTGTTGCTCAAAATATACCAAACCCACTCCTTTATTATGCAATAAATAAAATTGCATTCGGAAGCTTAAGTCTTATAGGTGAGCATACAGGGTGTTCCTGAATTGAACGAACAAACGAAGAGGGGAGATTCCTTAAGTGAGTTTGAGAAGAAAAAGTCCATAAAAATGGAGTCGCAAACGTTTCGTTTTCGAGATACATGCTCAGTTGCAGGAACGTCCATTAAAATTTAAAGGTCCATTCAAATTTAAAGGTCCATTAAACCCTTAATCCTCCATTAGTTCCTTGTAATAATGGAGGATTGAGTTTAATGGACCTTTAAATTTTAATGGACGTTCCTGCAACTGACACACAGGTTGTAAAAGTTTTGCTCAAAAACTAACTAAAAAAAGTCGTACGCCACTGAGATATTTTATACTAACAATTTTTTTCATTCTTTTTTAAATTCAGAACAATCAATCTCTCCTCTCAATTTTTGGGTGGACATCTTTGACACTTTATGTATTGGAGACGCTACATTAAGAAGTTTTACTTTTTGAGCGCTCGTTCTACTTGAACGAGTGCTATATTATCCTTTTGTCCAAATATCTATAATTTTCGAATTTTGAGTCAAAAACGGTCTCAAATGATAGATTTCTGAAAAAGTAAATTTACTTTAACAGGTTCGACTCCCTGATGAAGAATCCGTGATTAAACTCAATTTTGTGTGTGCAAGATGCTCATAATAAGCCTCGTGCAATATTTTGTGGTTATAATGTAGGTACATACACAGAATTATAGAAACTTCAATTGGAATATTGAAAAGAAGAAACTTTATTTTTTTCCATAGGAAGGTATCCAATTCGGGTTAAATTTATTTTATGGATGAAGATTGATTTACTGATTTGTCATACAAAATTGTGTGGTCACAGTGTTAACAGAACCTTAGAAAATTCAGTTGGAATATTGAAAAGAAGAATATCTATATTTCCATAACAGGATATCCGATTAGAGTGAAATTTTTTGTGTGAATGAAGACTGATATACTGAATTTTCATGCAAAATTTTGTGGCCATTATGTTTACAGAACCATAGAAAATTCAATTGAAATAATGAAAAAAAGAATCTATAAATTTCTATAACAAGATATCCTATCCGGGTAAAATTCTTTTTGTGAATAGATGCAAAATCTAATTTTTCTCAGAATATGCTAATCAAGTTTTAAGGAAAGTAATTTTCTGTGTGTTTCAAGCAGTTGATTACCTACTCTTAGGCTGGGTGTACAGGGTGGTCAAAATTCGTTGTCTTCCATAGATTTTGAGTTATGAACGAAAATTGAGATTTTGTCATTTTCATTGATACTGAATAACTCTATCTCCATCTACAGTCACTTTTTCAAGAGTTATCCAAATATGATATGACTGGTTTTGTAATCCAGTCATTTTCGAGAAAAGACAGGGAATTTTGATTTATCAAATGTAAACTATGAACGAATGTTTTTTTTTTATCTGGCTTCAAAATTTTTGCTGATCTCAAAAATTTATTATATGTCTCTTTTTACATGAATTACCATAGCGACTGTTTACAGTGTAGTATTTTGGGTGGACTTAAAAGTCTATGATTGCAATCATCGATTGCTGAACAATTAACTTTAAATTTCTCATCGTTTGTTCTTAGGATTTGAAATTTAAGAAAAGCGCTGAGCAGGTGCTTTTGAGCACTCGTTCATTGGTGGAGCAATAATGCTATTACCTCGAAATTTTGTATAGGACTTGAAATTGATCCAAAATATATAACAGCACAGTCTAAGCACGATCGGAATAATATTCAGGAAATTATTTTCAGGAACTGAAATCTGTAAACACTTGACAATTAAAAAAATAATTTATTGGTTTTTATTATGCGATCATCTTGAAATTTCGTATGGACATTCAGTATATCAATCGAATTTCACTCGAATTGGATATCTTGTTATGGAAATATAGAGATTGTTATTTTCTATATTTCAATTGAAACTTCTATGATTCAGATAATGCGATCTTCTTGAAATTTTGCAAGGACATTTAGTATATGAACCTTCATCCACAAAATGAATTTCACTTGAATCAGATGTTTTGTTATCTAAATAAGAAAATTCTTTTTTTCAAAATCCCAATTGAATTTTTTACGGTTCTGTTAATACTATGGCCACAAAATTTTGCATTAGCTTACTATGAGCATTTTGCAAGTGGCAGCATAATTTCATTTCAATTGGTTTCCTTTCATCTGAGATATTGAGTAACAAAAATTTTGAGTGGCCATATTTAATGGAACACCCTGTACGATATGGCTGCTTAACAAAGTTAACCGAAGCATTCGGGAAACGAACTCACCCTGAAAATTTCAAGTTTCCAGGACAATCACTTCGAAAGTTATTGTACTAACAGCAGGAGGGCCCCAAGGAAATAATTTAATTTGACCATGGTTTCGTCATCAGGAAATCGAACCCTTTCATTTGGAACCATTTTCGGCTTAAAATTAGAAAATTACAGACATCTGGGCAAAACCCGTTCCAGTATTTCAAATTACGAAAAATTTGATACGTTGGTAAACTACATTCAAGCGAATGAAAATTGTTGAGTTGCAAGGGAAGTCTGCTTCATTCTCCTAACACAGAAGGTTGAGTTCACATAGAATTGTGTGAATTTCACGAAATATAAGGCATATTCATTGGTTATGTTCACACCAGCCTACTTATAATTAATAAGGAACTGAATCGAAAAACAGGAAAATGTATTAAATATTTTTTCCTTGTAATATTCATGTGAACAGGGACATATGATACATATTTAAAATCAGCAAAAAATTTTGAAGCCAGATAAAAAACATTCGACCATAGTTAACATTTGAAAAATCAAAATTTCCTTGTCATTTCGTAGTTGAAGTACTCTTAAAAAGGTGCCTGTAGAATGTAATAACCGGTGTCGAATACGAGTTCAAACAAGCGAGTTATTCAGTATTAATGAAATTGACCAATTCTCAATTTTCGTTCATAACTCAGTCTCTATGGAAGATAGATTAGATCTGTTTTGAGATTTGAGTTATTCAGGAAAAAAGAACCAAAATCGTGTCATCAGCTTTTTTCTAGCTGCTATGGTTCTCGAGATATTTTCAGTGGACACCGAATTTTGCCCACCCTGTACACCGGATCGACAGACATTGGGTACGTTCAGAAGCACTCAACTGTTGACAACAGTTGAGTCAGTTGAGAAAGCGGTAGCGTTCAGAAAAATCGCTGACAAATCGATGTTTTTCAGCAGATGTCGATTTCTGGCAGCAGTAAAAATTTGCGCTTTGTAACTCATCTGACCGCTGAGACTTGCGCATTCACCTATTTTGTGATTTGTTTATGTTTAGGGTTTTTACTTGAAGTTTATATTGTTGTATTCTGTGAGTTGAAGTTTATTAGGGAGTATTTTGCTTACTGGCGTATTTTAAAAAATGTCCATCAGAAAAGGTGTCTGGCTACAATTTAGTTCTGTCGAAAGAAAACAAACAACTGGGTATCAAAAATAAGGTTATATATCTTGATATCTCAGCTTTGTGCTTTGTATATCACTCAGCTAAGCGTTCAGAAAATTTTTATCCGCTGAAACTCAACTCTACTCAACTGATTTTTGCTTTATGCCAACAGATGAGTGCTTCTGAACGTACCCATTGTTTTGACAAACTGTCTCGTCGAACAAAGCGTTGTGGTACAGGGAACTATCGCAAACCAAGTGTAGTCGAAAACGTACTGTCTTGGTAAGCTATGCGTTGGTTCCCTTCACCACAATGATTATTACGGCTACCTCGTCAATCACTGATACCATGGAAATACTAACGACTAACTAACTGACACAGTCTCGTCGGAGACTCTCTGTCGATTCTGTTTCTATTGTTCGCCCGGCCATTAGGTATACTCCTCTGTTGAAAGGTTGTTGGTAACCAACAACAGTGCTGATCGAGAAACCTCTCGAGAATGTTCAAAAAAAAAACTCGGAAATTTCAATAGGTGCTGAGGAATTTTTTGACTCCTCTTAGACCAGTGTACTGGTTTCTAATTCCTCCCTCATCGAGATTTCTTTTCTATGAGTATTCTTCCAAATGCCACAAAAGGGTTCTGTTTTCTTTTTATAATATCTTTACAAACGCATTTCGAATGAAACATCACAATTCAGGTACGGAAAGATTATCTACCTTTCACATTATATTGAACAAAGGAATTCTCGTTTAACATCTGGTTTAGTTAGACATACCTATCCTTTGAAAGAGAGGTATAATTCAGACTATTCCCAGAATATCACTTCCATGAAAGATAAGGCTGTATTCTAATTTCATAATCTGGTAATCGAATTTTATGTAGAGTATAATCGGATATTTCAGTTGATATTGTATGGCCACGGCCAGGCAGAAATAAAAATCGATAATTTTAATATACTTATTACCTACTCATCATTTATAACTTCGAATGAAAATCGGTTATTACCAGTTTGAGTATTGGAATCATGTTGTGTATTCAAATTTTCAACATACTGCATATCAGCTGAAAAGGCAGAAAACACGTCAATATTTTTTTTGGCGTATATTCACTTGAAAATTCTGGAAAGATTTCTACATTATTAGAAATATTTTATTAGAGATGGCCTTGCTTTTATTATTCATTACTACCTTTATTCGAAATGAAATATTTTAGCTCTCTTCTCTTCCTAACTTTTTCGCGTGAATTTCATTACATCGAATTAGCCAGAATTTGACTTGAGGAAGATGTGAACAGAACCACTTCGGATTTTCTCATTTAGATGGTTATAACGAGTTTAATGAGGGAAATAGAGAAGAAAATCAAATAGTTGGAATGTAAATCTCCGTAGATGTGTTTAACCAAAAATCAGACCAACAAAAAAGAGACCAATAGACAATATTAATGAATTAACTTAGTTCAACCTTCAGGATATTTAAATTGCACCTCAAAGTATGCATGACCAAAATAAAAAAGTTTCCTAAAAACCCTAAGTGCAATTCAATGGACATACTTGTGTTGTTTGTACTCCTATTTTGACTGAATTTCATACAGTCCTCATTTTATATTTTCACGGTCTGAACCCTCATTCAGCCTGATACGAAAAAAATATTTGGCAATTTCCCCAAAAGAAATAATAGGATTATTATTAAATAACACATTGACATTCTACGGTTGTAATAGAATTTATCGTTTTCATTGATTCATCAATCTATGTAGGTACATCAGAACTGAAAAGAATATCGTAAGACAAAAGGTTGTGACATTTTTATATTCAATCATTAGAATGTAGAGGAGAGTATCTACCTACTAAATTAGAATTCTGGATGAATTATGATAAAGTGAGGAAATTGTCGCATTTGTTATACACTGAACAAATGTGATTTATCTTAAAATTTATCATCGAAATGAAAAATAAGAAGTATACATATATGACAATTCTCCAACATTTGAGGATTAACCTTTAAAGAAAAGAAATTTCAGGAATCAATTACAATTGATTTAAATCAATTTGAAGATATTTGAGATCCCTGATTCAGTTTAGAATCTGTAACATCCGTGTATAATCTGGGAGGATTCTTTCAATGTTAATTAGACTACAAACGAAAAAATACAAAATTCCAAAGATTTTACAAGTTTGTCTGAAGAAGGAGTCTGATATAGACACCGAAACGTTACATTATCGTTTTCATTTATTTCCTTTTTTAGTTTAAGTGTTAGGCAACAAGTTTTTTCAAAATAAATTTGCTCCCGACAAATTAGTGCAAAGATTCAATTGAGCAGGAGCTTAATTAAAACATTCTAAATTATTATTTCTGTTTCAGAGACTGGGAGTGAAAACCTAAAAAGTTTTCTAGAAATATATGTTTTGTCATTAGGTTTGAAGATCCATATATTCAATCTCAATGGTTTTTTTATTTGATGTGCGAAATTTTGTCCCCTGAAGCTATTACTTTGATAACAAATGATAAGATTATTAAAAGTATATTCCGGTCCTGATGTCAGTGCAATGAATAGAATATTAATTAAAATGAAAAATGGAAAACAAATTCTGATGCTAATTGAATATCACAGATTGAGTTTTTCGTCTTAATTCATCAAGCAGTACCTAACGAAGTCATATTGGTCGCTTTTTTTTAGCGCTCGTTCTACTCAACCGAGTGCTATATCGTTTTGCCCAAATGTCTGTTACTTACGTTCTAATTAAACGATAGGGTTCGACTTCCTGATGACGAATTCGCGGTCAAGCAGCACAATAACTTTCGAAGGGATTGTCCTAGAGACTTGAAGTTTTAATGGTGAGTTCGGTTCCCAAATGCCTCAGTTAAGTTCGTTAACCCGCCAAATCGTACAGGTTGTTCCATAAAATATAGTTATTTGAAATTTTTCTTCCTCAATATCTTACACAAAACGAAACCAATCGAAATAAAACTTTGCGGTCACATGCAAAATTTTGTGGTCATAGCATACACAGAACTATGAAATATTTCAATTGAAATATTGAAAAGAAAGGAATATATTTCCATAACAAGTGAAATTTATTTTCTGAACAGAGATTGATGGTATACTGAATCATTCGGACCATGGAAAATTCAGTTGGAATATTGAAAAAAAATCTCCGTTCTCTATATGAAGATATCCGATTCGAGTGAAATACGTTTTGTGTATGGAGATTGATATTTTGAATGTTCATCAGAACTATAGATTTAATTTTTTGAATTGCCAAAGTGGATAGTCAAAGTAATGTCTAAGTTGCAAATTCTCGATAAGTTCAGAATCAGCACGTAGATTAACAACTCATATAAAAATTATTTGAGAATTTGGAGACAACAAGAATATGTTTGTCAGTATAATTAATGATGAACCTGCTGAAAAAATGCTCGTTAATTATGATGCCGAAAAAATATTTTGTATGTATAATTTTTCCTTGTAAATTATTGTGATATAAGCAGTAACTGATCTACTGAAAATAATCAAAAATAAGCAACAATTAACAAATTATATGATTCTGAGTGAACCTCATCTCTTACTTACAGAAAAGTAACTCTTTCGAAAAATGAAGCATTTTTGAAGGGGTTATTTTTTTTAGGTGGTCGATATCCTGCATTATTCATTTTTTGCACCAGAAAACTTTCCACATACTAGAAACAAGTTGCGCGTCTGAGTAACGGGGTTTCCACAGAGCTCTAATCTACATGCCCCCAAATACGAACATGCGAGTTGAACTGATAGAGAGACCAACGAACACACGTTTCGGAAGTGTTTCAAACTATGATCGTTTATCGCTCCCGCGCGAGCGCAAAACTTCTAATGTGCTATTTCATCTGATTCCGTTGAGCTATGACGTATGGTATGGCAGCACGGACATTCATTTGCCATATTTTGAAGAAAATCCTTGAGTTACATAGAAACTGAATGATTGAGATTCAACAAAGCATTATTTTCAGTCGTTTATGCTTTGTCAATGAAATTCCATGAAAACTGATGTTACTGTTCCTGGAAATCGTTTATTTCTCAAAAGAAAAACAGAAAAAACTCATCTAAGTAATATATTCGCAGAGAAGTTAGCTCCTTATTGAATTTCAGACAGGGATAACGAACTTTGAGAAATGTCTCCTTCGGATTGTACTCTATCCTAACTGGCATTTCACAATGACGAAAGTTCTCCTTTAACTCTTAAATACTTAATAGAGATACTGCGTCACATCAATGTTTAATGTTGAGAGTAGTGTATCCGTTGACATGGTAGTATTAACATAACCATTAACATCAGTGTGAAATGGCACTATATCTTCGACAGTATCATTTCATTTCATCCTGTTTTTTGACGTATGGCAGTACAGAGAGTCATCATTCATTGTATTCTGTTTCAGCATTTCCAATCCATCGAAACTGAGGATAATATTTTGACAGATAATTTTTCGGTAACCGTCCGGGATTTACCCACTTCCTGGGCGCTTCTTTTTGGGAATGTATTATTTTCCAGCCTTGCCTGGGAGGAATCGCGTCCTTGTTGATCATTACCATAGCAACGAAAAAACAGCTGACAATTCATATGAAATTATTTGCCATAGGTTGCATGGTTTTTGATCGCTATTCGCGAAATAAATAAATCCTATATTCTGCACTTGTAACATAAGTTGCTATATCAATAGATTACACCAAACTGAACCGAATTAAAATTTTCACAAGAAACATCTTCTTGAAAGTGTTATAGAAAAAAAAGGTAATAATTAATGAGAAGCTTGAACAAAACCTATTCACCATTCCTAGATTATTTTTAATTGTACAAATCCATTGAAGAAAGAAATAATGATTTAGAAGGAATAATAACTTTTTCAGCTCATTCGAGATTCAAAAACCTTCTTTTCTTTGAATAGCAATTTTGTTGAGCTGAAACATAAGACACCGGAGATAAAAATTGAGTTAGCATAATTTGAAGAAACGCGCATAAAGGCTGAGTAAGGTAATTATACAAAGCATTTCTATATTCGCTAAAGCAAAGATTCGAGATACAAATCCATTGATGTTTTAGATGTTTCTGATAGAGAATGCGATAAGCATCAAAGCAAACTTTTCAACAAAGATCACTCCGAAAAAGTATTTCAGAGCAGTGTATGAAAAATTCCAAAAAGAATCTCAGAATAGAAAAAATGTTCTGATCTCAAAGCATATTACTACTGATATAAATTGAAAAAAACATTGCAAAAAGTCCAGATTAAATAATAATTCGGAAATTTTTCGGGGCTAAAAATCGCACTGTTCTATTTTTTTTAGCCTGAGCTCATTGGAGTTAAAACATTGATTGATTTCAAGTGATTTCAAATCCAAACATTCTTCATTTCATTGGACCAACTTTTTTTCTCGGGACATTCTGTATATTATTTGTACACGTTTATTTATTTTTCATCATGCAATGAAATTTACGAGGTTCTCGAAATCGAAAACCGCAAACAATTCTAAAGGTTGAACACGTACAATTGAATAGAAAATTGTGAAATTTTTATTGACGAATTGATAATCTCTGTGAATGACCATTTATAATCAGTTTTCCAAAAGGTATGAAAAAAATGGAAGCAAGCCCTGAGCAGGAGCTTCTGAGCGCTCGTTCTCTGGTGGAGCAATAGGACTATCATCTCAAAATTCTGTATATGACTTGAAATTGATACTTTATATATAAACAATTGAAAAAATTCAATTCTATGGTCACACTTGAAAATTAAAATAATTAAATTTTATGGTTCTGATGATGCGATCCTCTTGAAATTTGGCATGAACATTCAGTATATCAATCTTTATACCAGGAATAAATTTCACTCAATTCAGATATCTTGTTATGAAAATATAATTTTTTTTTCAATATTCAAATTGAATTTTCTATAGTTCGGATGATGCGATGATCTTCAAATTTTGCACAAACATTCAATATATAAATCTCAATTCCAAAAATAAATTTCATTTGATTCGCATATCTTGTTATGGAAATATAAAGAGTCTTTCCTTTAATATTCCAATTGGAATTTCTATGATTCTGATGATGCTATCCTCTTGAAATTTTGCATGAACATTCAGTATATCAGCCTCAACTTACAAAATGAATTTCATTTGAATCGAAAAGTTGGTTATGGAAATAAAAAAATTCTTCTTTTCAATATTCCAATTGAATTTTCTATGGTTCTGTTAATACTATGGCCAAAAAATTTTGCGAGAGGCTCACTATGAGCATCTGGCAAGTTGCTGCAAAATTTCATTCCGTTTGCCCTCGTTTTGTGTGAAATATTGAGGAACAAAAATTTGAATGGCCACTTTTTATGGAACACCCTGTACGATTTTTCTGGTTAACGAACTTAACCGAGCTATTTGGGAGCTGAACACACCCTGAAAATTTCAAGTCTCTAGGACAATCCGTTCGAGAGTTATTGTGCTCACGGACGGACGGCCGGACGGCCGGCCGGCCCTACAGAATTTGATTTGACCTCATATTTTCCATCAGGGAGTCGAACCCTATCGTTTGAGACCATTTTCGGCTCAAAATTCGAAAATTACAGACATTTGGGCAAAACGATATAGCACTCGTCTAAGTAGAACGAGCGCTCAAAAATGATTAAATACAGTGGTGTGCATACCTACATTTTTATTCTCAATCGTTAATACAAGTCACAAATGATAGCGATGACGAATCTGTGGTCAAATTCAATTCCGTCCGTGTTCCATGAAATATGGCCATTCAAAATTTTTGTTATTTAATACCTCAGACAAAACGGAACCAATCGAAATGAAATTGCGGCCTCCTGCAAAATTTTGTGGCCATAGAGCAAACACAACCATAGAAAATTCAGTTGAAATATTGAAAAGAAAAAACTTCATATTTCCATTACAAGATATCCGATTCGAGTGGAATTCATTTTGTGTATGAATATTGACATACTATACATGTATACAGGGTGGCCGGACGATTGACGTCCAAAAGAAAAAAACAGGTCCCTCGTCTCATGGGGTATTCGAATCACCTCCATGTATGTTATGCGATTTTTCACGGTTTCAGAGTTATGAATTTTTTTATGAACTTTTGAAAATTTTCAACTTGACCATATTAAAAAAGATATTAAAAAAAATACAAGAGTTTTCTGATATATTTTTTTTGTAAATAAATCGCCATGAAATGTTCTTTTATACAAAAAATAACCAGCATCGTAAATTTGATAAAAATTATAGAAATGTTGGTCTCAAGTGAAAAAGTTACGTATTTTGGATCATGATCTAAATTTTCAAATTTAAATTAAAAATGTAAACAGGCTACTTCATGGTTTCTCAGTAGGCTTAAAAACTGCGCTCAACACTCAGCTTTCAGAATCATTAATAAAAAATGGTACTCAACAGTCCACTTTTGCTAGAATTAGCCTTCAAAGTCAGCGAGGTGGAAAAAATCAAAGAACTAGACGTTTACTCAAAGTATAAAATTATTTGTTGCCATTTTAAGATTTTTCTGATCAAGTTATGATAGAAAATGCTGAAAAATTTGCTTCAGGAGAAAAGTTTTGGATAAGAAAAAGAAAAAGGTATAGCAATAAATCACACATCATATAGATAAAAAAATTTATTTTTAAAAATTACAATAAAAATAAATAAAAGAATAAATAAATTTTGCGAATGTGTAGAATGTGCATTGAGGCTGCAGGTGGCCTTTTTGAAAACCTATTGTAAATTTTATACATAAAATTCCTTTTATCTACATGATGTGTGATTTATTGCCATACCTTTTTCTTTTTCTTATCTAAAACGTTTCTTCTAATGCTAATTTTCATTAATTTTCAGCATTTTATATCATAACTTGATCAGGAAAATCTTAAAATGGCAAAAAATAATTCTTGGTAAATGTCTAGTTCTTTGATTTTTTCCACCTCGCTGACTTTGAAGGCTAATTCTAGCAGAAGTAGACTGTTGAGTACCATTTTTTATTGATGATTCT
Organism: Propylea japonica; assembly: GCA_013421045.1. Taxonomy (NCBI): domain Eukaryota; kingdom Metazoa; phylum Arthropoda; class Insecta; order Coleoptera; family Coccinellidae; genus Propylea; species Propylea japonica. Next base: position 14,562,987 of record CM024246.1, on the reverse strand, counting down.
GAAAGCTGAGTGTTGAGCGCAGTTTTTAAGCCTACTGAGAAACTATGAAGTAGCCTGTTTACATTTTTAATTTAAATTTGAAAATTTAGATCATGATCCTAAATACGCTACTTTTTCACTTGAGACCAACATTTCTATAATTTTTATCAAATTTACGATGCTGGTTATTTTATGTATAAAAGTACATTTCATTGCGATTCATTTATAGAAAAAATATATCAGAAAACTTTTGTACTTTTTTTTAATATCATTTTTAATATGGTCAAGTTGAAAATTCTCAAAAGTTCATAAAAAAATTCATAACTCGGAAACCGTGAAAAATCGCATAACATACATGGGGGTAATTCGATTACCCCATGAGACGAGGGACCTGTTTTCTTCTTTTGGACGTCAATCGTCCAGCCACCCTGCATATGAATGTTCATGCAGAATTTCGAGTGGATCGCATCATCACAACCATAATATTTATTTTTTGTCAATTGTCAAGTTTCTACATATTTCAGTTTTTGAATAATTTCCAGAATACTATTTCGATCGTGCTGAGATTTTGCATTTATATATTCAGTATCAATCTCATGTCCTACACAAAATTTGGGGGTACCTAATAGCCTCATTGCTCCACCAATAAATCTCGGTAATTTGAATTGCGTTGATCCCTTAAGTTTTGAATTATCGAGAGTCGACAGTAATAGGTTTGTTTAATTTACCTGCACGATATCAACTTGATTGAAAAAATGGTCGAGACGATCGCGTGGGCGAAATGAAAGGAAGGCTGGAAACTATCCAATCAATATCTTTTTCAGCAGAAGTCACGGCAACATCGCAGATAAAATAAAGCGAATGTCGGAACGTTCAGACGAAGTGGCGCCAAACGCAAATTTATTCACATAACAGTATTTTAGTGCCAATATTTCAAGGTGAAGGTGATATACGAATAGTTGTAATTTATGCTTTCGAATAAATAATAACAGTACAAGAAGATTCGCTAGAATACCAAATGAGGCGAAATCTGTGGGTGAACCTAAATTTATAATTTTCATGACTCTGAAAAGACAATCCTTTACGATGGGAAATTATACAGGGTGTCCCGTAATTAGACCGACAAACTTCTAGTGGACATTATAGATCGTATTTTAGACAGATTCGACCCAAATCATATAATGCAAAATTGCTTCGTTAAGGAGCTAGTGGCCTTTGAAGATGACGTCCTGTCCACACTTTTTGCCACATATTCGCAAAACGGAGTCCCATAAAGTGCTGAAAGTTTACACATTGGCTAATATCAAAAATACGCATCGATTAGATTGAGTGCATTACTTTCATGTCAAGCACAATCGTTTCATTTGGGGGGGGGGGGCGAAGGGTATTTTTAGTTGAAACTTTTTTCAACTTTCATTATTTCGCGAGATTTACATCATATTCATAAACTCTGATGTTTTTTCTTGAAAAAAGATGCTCTTGTATAATAACGCCCAGATGCACCATTTTTTTAAAAAATTGATTTGAAATTTTCTCTCTCTCCACTTAGTTTTTAGAGTTAGTTAAATGATAAAAATATTTTTTCTCAGAAATGCTGCATCTGGGCGTTATTATACAAGAGTTTATGAATATGATGTAAATCTCGCGAAATAATGAAAGTTAAAAAAGTTCCAACTAAAAATACCCTTCGCCCCCCCGAAATGATACGATTGTGCTTGACATGAAAGAAATGCACTCAATCTAATCGATGCTTATTTTTGATATTAAACAATGTGTAAACTTTCATCACTTTATATGACTCCGTTTTGCGAATATGTGGCAAAAAGTGTGGACAGGACGTCATCTTCGAAGGCCACTAGCTCCTTAACGAAGCAATTTTGCATTATATGATTTGGGTCGAATCTGTCTAAAATATGATCTATAATGTCTACTAGAAGTTTGTCGGTCTAATTACGGGACACCCTGTATATGTATTTAGGCTGAAAAAACTTATTACAAAATTTGCTGATTACTGAGCCAAAAATCAACAAAAAACTTGGCAAATTTAACAGAAAAAAACATATCTACAGCTTTCAGGAACACTCAGAACCGTTAACGTGTATTTTGCATTATAGAGTCGTCCCATGTGATACTGATTTAACTCAAAGAAATTGACCTGGCATTTGTAAATAGGGAACAGTAGCTTCTCGGTCCTCAAGGCTGCCGAGTAAGGAATTTTTCAGTTTTATTGCCATTTCAACAAATCAGTCGACTTCTGAATGTTTGGAATTTACTTTGCTGTCAGTTGTGAATTTGTGGTCTTATTGAAGAGTTTATCGATTACTGAGTCAAAAATCAACAAAACACTTGGCAAAATCCTCCGAAAAAGTCATATCTACAGCTTTCAGAATCACTCTGAAAACCGCTATACAGGCTTACTTTTGAAGTGGACAAACTTCGAGGGGTGATTATACAAATGATTTGCAACAAAAAATGTTATATAATTATGTTTTCCGCACTTAAAGTCCGATTTTTAAAAAGAATTTATTTCTAATTCGGATTAACAATTGCAACACTAATGATAAAGAATTATTAATCCTATACAGATTAAGTTTGGAAAGGTGAATTACAAATACAAGTGACTGTAAAGAAGTCTAATTCGTAACTCACTGAATTGTTCATAAAGATCTAGAAAGTAAATGTTTATGTAGAATTGCACTTTTACACAATAGCGTCTATTCCAGGAAGATGCCTCCTCGCCGTTGCATTCCTAGTAGGTGTCGGTTCCTTAACTATACACATGGTCGAAATGTTGACGGTTATTCTTCAATTTAACATTTCTTGATTTCACGAAAAATTTCAAGTTTTCTCTCTGAAAAGCTCATAATTCAGTTTTCCTTGTAGTCTCATCAAATTTGATCACATATTCAGAAAGGACAATAAATTTGTATACTAAGCGAACCGTTAACGTGTATTTCGACCTATAGTATTTTCATGTAGGTAATACCATTGAGTCCAAATAAAGAGATTAGATATTGTATACTCAATGGTAATCGTGATTTGATTCAAACAAATTGACCTGGCATTTGAAAAAAAAACACTATCTTCTCGGTCTTCAAGGCTGCCGCGTAATTAGGTCCACAGTTTATTGCAATTTCAACAAATTGACTGATTTGTTGTCAGTTATGAATTTGTGGTCATATTATTCGTGGACTATTCAATTAACTTTATTCATTCATTTATTCACCGAAAATAGGTACACACAGAAAAAAGGACATACTAACTGAACCAAAATTTCAAGAATTCAGTACGATACGATTTTTTTTTAACTAATCGATAACGATTCAGAGTCTTGTGCACCAATTGGTAAAGATCCTTGGAATCAGTAATCAGTAAAGTTGTAATAATACTCGGATTGTTTCTGAATACTATATGATCGGTTGCCCATGACAATTATATATTGAAATGGTATGAATTGATTAATAAATATGTCATTATACAGGGTGTCCCAAAACTCGACGTCAACCCGGAACCAGGTGAAAAGGCAAGTAATGATGGTTGTCAGAAAAATATTAAAAAAAATCTAAGTTGCATGATTTTAAAATAATGGGCATTTAAAAAAACACGAAAAATTCCACACCCTGTGACAGTCTTTTCGCTCCTGTTGCCATAAATATAAACTTCTTCCAACTTTTTTTTTGCTGTGTAACCTTGAATAATGCTTGTCTAAACTGTAATCACAATTTGGATACCAGCTGCTCTACGTTTCATAAAAATAGGGCTTGCTTCTCAGAAAAAAAATCCAGAATAAACAATTGCCTAGTTTCAACTGCCTGTATTGAAAAAAAAGTACTACGCAAGTTTGGCATGTTTTGTCAAAAGTTGGCGCATTTAGTAAGGATTCCAAAATGGTATAATACTTGTTAAACTGTAGCTGCCGTAGTTCAAATTTATTTTCGATTGCCTTTGAATACACTTTTTCTTAAACTGCTTCCCAGTAAAAAAGTCCAATGGATTCAAAAAGTGTTTAAATGTTGTCTTGATTATTTCTAACGACTCTCATTACCTACTTGAATCGTATACCTATCTCTGTTCATAGAACGTGTAAAGAAACTGAATCCATATTTCCTGGAAGGGTATTCCATTACTACCCGAACAAAGTATGATACCTACTTTCCCATTATATACAATTCTCAGTACGGTAGATAATGTTCACAACTCTATTGTATCGTTCTTTTCTTTATCTGGTAAATTATTCACAAGAAACAAATGGAATATTTCTGTTCAAGTAATTGACATTATTAATTCAATTCAATTGATTCAAATGAAAAAGTTAACATTCTTAAATTGTCTCGTTTGATCACACATCATTCATCCCATGAATTATCAATTCAACTAAAACTCTGGACGCATAATACTTTAATAGATATCTATAATGAATATAAATTGTTCACCATGCTCGCCTCTCAAAGATGAATTAAAACATGGAGAAAATAATAATAACCCAAAGTTAATCGCTTATTTTGTTAAAAAAGATAGGTAGAGTCCGTTCACGAAAGTTTAAGCGCATAGTGTAGGCGTTTGTTCATTTATTATTATTATTTTATTTTGTAAAATAAAGTCAACGTTGCCGAATGTACCCGGCCTCGTCCTACTAGCTTGCTAGTTATCAGAAAACTTTATGCAATATTGACAAGAAAATTAGCAACATAACCTAAAATTTCAATAACCACAGTGGAATATGTCAAATTTCCATGGCCAACCGACGGTTCAACCTTTCGTGGACGGACTATAGGTACTTCTTCATTTCAAGATTAACCTTCAGTCTAAATTTTTGCTTTGAAAACTATAGCTTGTAATGAAGTTCAATTTTATAACTGAGTTACTGAGTAATTGATCTTCATTTTAAAATAATTTATTCAAGTTTTCGTTTTAAATTCGTGAATTTTTATTCCGTTCAGAATTAATTCACAACAATCAGGAAAAACCGTAGTATTCATTTAATTTATCCGAGTTTTCATTTTAAATTCGTGAATTTTTATTCCGTTCAGAATTAATTCAAAACAATCGAAAAAACCGAACATTTAGCGATTGATTTTGTTTTTCATACAGAAAACATCGTAGAACCGTCCGCAAGAACAATGCCGATCGCCGATAACGCCGTTTTTTGCACATACGTACGATAAGCCAGTTTTAAGATGTTTTTACCGAGGTACTCTCCTGAAAATTTTAACGTTTCTGCGCCTACCTTTTCCACCCCCCTCCGGAAGATTATAAAAGGCGGGGTTTCCCTACATCGGGAATTAGTGTGCCGAATTATTTTCTGCTTGAGAGTTCCGAGATATTTTCTGTTTTAGACGTTCACCTTTTTAATTAGTTCCGAATTTTTCGCTGACATATACTTATCCAAATTTTTCTGAGTTTTCTCATTTTTTACTTTCTTTTTAAAGTGAGTGCTAGTGCAATTGAATTGTAAGTACCGAACCGATTTATTGCAGTCCTATTTTTTTTATTCCTCGTTGAGTCTACCTAAATAGCTGATTCCTTAACAATACCTTTCCTAGTTTGTCCAGGTGCCTGTAGTTAGTCTGTCCATCCCATGGTCAGACAAAAAGGCCTTAACGAACCACTGCTATAGTACGTTTGTCCGTATAACCCGTGCCTGTAGTTAGTCTGTCCAGTGGTCAGACCGGAAGGCTGATGCAAACCAATGCTATAGTACGTTCAACCGAATAACAATCCTGCTCTGTGCTGATCCTTAGTGCCTGTGGTTAGTCTGTCCCTCATGGCGAGTATTCCCATGGTCAGACTGACGGCATAACCGAACCAATGCTGACCTAGCAAGTTCGACATATCCTGTTTAACCCTCTAATTTCACCTGGCCAAACCCCAACCTGTTTATACGAGAAACAAGCAAAGTGGTAGACAACGTGGTGAATTCTAGGACTGAAAGAATATCGGACAAGTATAACCGTTGTGCACTCTTATACTGACCCCTTTTATTCCTGTTTTCCTGATTTTATCATATATTTGAATTAACCGTTTAAATTAACTTACTTTCTATTCTGGCTGACTCGTACCGGGAAAATATTTGTTTCTTATGAAAGTGCTCGCAGTCAGACAAAACTGACCAATCTTATATTTTGTATTGATTTCATATAGCGTCTTATTTCACTGTATTTTTTTTTGTATTTTTCGCTATCTGAATAAACTGTGTAAATTTGCTCTATTTCTGATTTTCTCTGTTATCGCTAATATCTTAGATAACGACGAACTCTGTCTCTGACTAGCAGCTGCCCTGGTAGGTTTGCTATTCTCCCTTATTAGAAAAAAGAATAGCTGGCGCTCGAGGTAAGTTTCACCGAGAAAACCACGTTACAAGCTGATAAGTTTGTTCAATAATTTCGAAGAAATCATATGTACTGAATTTTTATTTGAGCAACTGTTGAAAATGAGAAATGTCAATAATACAGGGTGTCCCGTAATTAGACCGACAAACTTCTAGTGGGCATAATAGATCGTATTTTAGACAGATTCGACCCAAATCATATAATGCAAAACTGCTTCGTTAAGGAGCTAGTGCCCTTTGAAGATGACGTCCTTTCCACACTTTTTGCCACATATTCGCAAAACGGAGTTACATAAAGTGCTGAAAGTTTACACATTGGCTAATATGAAAAATACGCATCGATTAGATTGAGTGCATTTCTTTCATGTCAAGCACAATCGTATCATTGGGGGGAGGGACGAAAGGTATTTTTAGTTGAAACTTTTTTAACTTTCATTATTTCGCGAGATTTACATCATATTCATAAACTCTGATGTTTTTTCTTGAAAAAAGATTCTCTTGTATAATAACGCCCAGATGCACCATTTCTAAAAAAATAGATTTGAAATTTTCTCTCTTTTCACTAAGTACTCAATGTTCACTTTTGTTTTGAATTTATTTTCACTTGATAATGGTTAGGTTAGGTTAGGTTTGATTAGGTTGAAGATATAAATCAATTCTTTCAAACAAAATTTCGATTTATTAATTATTTGCATTCATGTTTTGCGAATATGTGGCAAAAAGTGTGGACAGTACGTCATCTTCAAAGGGCACTAGCTCCTTAACGAAGCAATTTTGCATTATATGATTTGGGTCGAATCTGTCTAAAATATGATCTATAATGTCCACTAGAAGTTTGTCGGTCTAATTACGGGACACCCTGTATGTACAAGTTGTATAATTATAGTTGATATAATTCAGTGAAGAAACTGTCACGTCACTTGAAGAATAGTGAAAAAATCACATAGGCGATAGTATTCTACTGACAATGAACCGATAACATCACGAGTTCAAACTGAAAAATGCACTGTTTTCGGTCGTGTTGCGTATAATATTTTTTCGACAGCCGTGTTAGATAAAAAAACCGTTGGTGTTTTCCACATTTTATTGCGAATTTCGATAAAAAAATGCTTTCTTTTGACAACTCATTTCATACGAATGGTCAGCCGTTATTTCGTTGCAAGCCAATGATCAACAACCTGATTCTTCTCGGCGGCCTACAGACGATCAACCTAGTTGAAGACTAAGTTGTAAACACGGCATGTTGACGACCAAGTTGAACGTCTGTAGGCTGGTTGGTGGTTGCACAGCCGTCTCTATAGACGACTGTGGTGGTTGATATTCCAGGTTGAAGACTAGGTTGATGCTAAATCAAATCACGATACACTTACACCGGTATGCCGACGCGCATCGAGATGTGACGTCACTGCGGAGCATTTCCATTGCATTTGCGGGATGGAAGTGTTACAACTCAAAGAGAACTCCAGAGAATGATTGGAATAATGCAATTAATCGTAAGTTTCATTGAAAATGCAATTAACTAACAATTTCAAAAACAAAACAAAAGAGGAAGCTCATGTCCTGGCGTACGACCAATGGTCAAAGGCAAGCTAAGTCACTTCTCTCTCACTCGACGAGCTGGACCAAGAAAGTCCTCTCACTCAGCAAATTGGAACTGAGGAAACTGACGGGCGCTCTCACTGGGCACTGTCCTGTGAGGTATCACTTAAAAAACATGGGAAAGGCGCCCGATAGTACATGTCGCTTCTGTCAAGAAGCCACCGAGACAGCTAGACACCTGCTATGTGAGTGTGAAGCTGTTCACCAGAAACGGTTACGGCATCTTGGCTCCAGGTTCCTAAAGCCTGAACAAGTAATGGATGTGGCCCCCAGAAAGGTGGTGAAGTTCATTGAGACTTTGCTGCCGGACTGGTAAACAGCGCGGGGATGCACAATAGATCTTAAGGTCAAGGTGCTCGCAAGGTCGGTTTTGATCTGTCGCCCCTCCTCTAATCTAATCTAATCTAAACAATTTCAAATGAAATTTCTCCGATTTCTTCGTTTATTGATTCTAAAATATATCAATGAAATTGTATAAATATGGATGTAAGTGAAAAGTATTTATTTGTTAATACAGAATAAATTATTGGAGGTTCATTAAAAAAACTTCGAATAAATAAAAATATTTTTATCATTTTTAGGAAAATTTCAATGAATTTCACTTATAATTCGTGAATTTGAAAAGTTTTTTGTTCACTTTTTTCTTCATATTCTGAAAACTGATCTTCTTATTTAGATCCCTGTCTTAAGTTGGTACGGATTGTGCTGAAGCAAAGAATAACATCGAATGGAATCTGGAAGTCATTTTTCAGTTTGCAACCGTGTTATTTTCTAACACTTTGAAAATATTTTTTCCTCAGATAATGAAGTACTGACGGGATACTTCCGACTTCGGAAAGCAAAAGTACCTTATTTCGGTTCCCTTTTAACTCTACTGTAATTCTTACAGCCAAAAACTGCGCATGAATGCAGGTATTATAACAATAATAATATAACTCCACTTTTATCTCTGCTCCTCAATGACGTAGATGAGCGCGCCGGACGAGTTTAGACTCCGAATCTGGCATACCGTTGTGAGTGTATCGTGGTTGACAACACCAGTTGGAATTCTACCTTGTAGAGTGAACATCGCATAGCGTATCCAATATTCGCCGTAAATATTCGAGGAAAGGTGGTAATTTAACTAGACAATATGAGAAATATTCCAAACATTCAAGTTTGGGTAGATTTCTTTGATTGTTTGAAAGAACCGAATTATGGAAAGTAAAATCCGAGATATATAAAAAAACCCTGAGCAGATGATTTTAGTGAACATTCATTGGTGGAGCAATAGTGCTCTTACCTAAAAATTTTGTATAGTAGGTACTTGAGATTCATGCTAAGTAAATTAATGCAAAATCTCAGCATGATCAGACTTCTATACCTAATGGAAATTATTAAAAAATGAAATATGTAAAAATCAATAATTAAAAGAAAATTGAATTATATGCTTCAGATGATGCGATCCCCTTGACATTGATCGATCCCCACATTGAAATGAATCGTTATCACAAAAAAATTGAAATTTTTGTCAATAAAAACCTGAAATTCCGACCGAAAAATTCAGATCCATGGTTATGAATTTTTTTACAGTATTGTCTGTTTTGCAGAATCTACAAACATATACTTACGACATCCTATTAGCATCCTCAATAATGTTCGCATAGTGGGAAATTTAAATTGAAATGTATTTCTGTACCTAAAGGGTAAAACTACACAAGAATAAAAACAATCATACATATATTCCACATAAAATCATAATCAAATGTATATAGGAAAATAAATACAAAAATAATTTATCATTAAAATTTAAGTTTACAGTGCCAAGTGTTGTGATTTAAATACTAAGCCTAAAACATATGATGCTGATGTTACGAAGCTTCGTCAGACTATTCTAATATTGTGCGTTAGCCATGTTTGTCTCATAGTTCTGTAAAAGAAAAAAGACACACATTATTCAATTGAATAATTGGACCATAGAGTGAAACAATATTCATTTTTATTGAATCTTACCTCTTTGGCTATATTCTCCAATTGTTTACTTGTTGTTTCACCAGTAGCTTGAACCAAGCCATACAATAAACCCTCTTTCTTTTCCAATAACAAATGTGGATGATCAAATTCCTCGACTTTCCCGGCTCTCATAACCAATATTTTATCTGAATCCATAACAGTATTAAGTCTATGGGCTACAGTTAAAACTGTACAATCAGCAAATTTGTTTCTTATGGTTTTCTGTATGAGTGAATCTGTGTATGGATCAACATTAGCTGTTGCTTCATCTAATACCAGAATTTTGTTGTGCCGAATAAGGGCTCTAGCCAAACAAACCAGCTGTCTTTCTCCGACACTGAAGTTAGATCCGCTATCGGAAACCATGGAATTAAGCCCTTGAGCCATCTCATCAACAGTTTCTTTCAGTTCCACTTGATCTAGAGCGTTCCATAGTACCTGAAAAGAAATATTGGTGTTTGAAGTTTAACGACCTATTTGCTCTGGAATTTTGAAACAACGGAAATTGTCCGTATCAAGCCTTAGGCCGGGAATACAGAAGGGGCGTTCGGCATCGACATCGGACGTGTTGGATCGATCTGAACCGTTCGTTTATTTCATCCGGATTGAGGGGAGTACACATCTGGAGCGTTCGTCATAAAAATCGGAGTAATCGGACGTCGATCTTTTCGCTCGGTCTATTTCGACGGAGCAAAGCGATTTTATCCATAGAGTTTTATGTTTTTTATATATTTTTTTGTTTTATGTTGAGTTTCCTGATTTGACAACCGATAGATTTAAAAATTCTAACACTTTTATTCTTCTATTTTCATTTATTCATCAAAAACTTAATTAATTCATAAAAATTTTTCGATATAGCTATCATAGTTATGAATGGGCAGGAGGAGATATTCCTTTCTCGTTTCTTTTTCGTGTAATTAATTAATTAATTAGGATCTTTCGGTACAACTATCGCCGTATTGATCGACCAGAAGGGGATATTGCATTCCTCGTTTCCTTTGCATTCAGTGCCTTTGCACCTAATTATTTAATTGAGATTTTACTGAAGAGCTACGAAAAGGGTGAAAGTATCGTTAAAAGATGAGCATGTTTCCCAAAATAGTAATCTTTGAAATCTCATAATCTATGAAAGTAGAACAGAGCAGTATGTTCTGTGGCAGATGCTCTGTACCGTTCGTTTATTCCCAGATATTACAGATGAATCTGTACTATCTGTGGTCACGTGACTAAAAAATCCATCTGGTCAATGCCGAACGGGCTAAGAGTTTGTCGGGGCTCGACGAGGTAGACGTAAAGGTGGTAAAGGGGACCATTATGTTAAATTAAAGGGAACCACATGGCTACCTCATCGAATCCCGACAAACTCTCTCTTCTCCATGGAGGTAAGGAAGTGGTGGGGACCTAACGTTTGACAAGTGTCACGTAAACAAAACAACACAAAACAAAGGAGGATCTTGAAAAAAGACAGTTCTGTTTTCAAGATGGCATTGATCAGTATCAATATTTGAACATCGAGCCCGTTCGGCATTGACCTCCGCGAGCAGACGGATTTTTTAGTGACGTGACCACAGATCGTACAGATTCATCTGTTATATCTGCGAATAAACGAACGGCATAGAGCATCTGCACAGAACATACTGTTCTGTTCTACTTTAATAGATTATTAGATTTCAAAGATCACTATTTTGGGAAATGTGCTCATCTTTTAACGATACTTTCACCCTTTTTTATAGCTCTACTGTAAAATCTCAATTAAATAATTAGGTGCAAAGGCTCTGAATGCAAAGGAAACGAGGGATGCAATATCCCCTTCTGGCCCCGTATTTTCGACAAGTGATCTTTCAATGCGTATACGACCTTTATTGCGCGAGTCCCTCTTTTACCTGCAAAAATGCACACCGTGCAATGAAGTTCGTATTCGCTTTGAAAGATCACTTGTCGAGAATACGGTACGTTCACTACGGCGATAGTTGTACCATTTTTTCTCCTTAAACAATGGTTGTAAAGAAAGATCCTAATTAATCAATTAATTACACGAAAAAGAAACGAGAAGCAACATCTCCTCCTGTCCACTCATAACTGCGATAGCTAAATCGAAAAATTTTAATGAATTAATTAGCATTTTAATGAATAAATGAAAACAGAAGAATAAAAGTGTTGATAAGTATTTGAATTTTTCAATCTATCGTGTAGGATCAGAAAACTCAACATAAAACAAAAAAATATATAAAAAACATAAAACTTGGTGCGCTGTAATGGACGCGCACTTAGAAGCATGGATCAATTTAGATAATTCAGTATTATGTAGCATGTCCAATGTCTGAATGTTCACAGAAACAGATTAATTATAGTGAAAAAAAATTGTTTTTATTATTTTCTGTTCAATACCGCTATGTTATTTTTCAGGGATTATTTTATTGATATGTCTGAATTACCTACCTCGTCACTATATTCCTCGAAAGGATCCAGATTTTTCCTCATTGTACCAGAGAATAGCACCGGTTCTTGAGGAATGATAGAAATTTTATTCCTAACATCTTCGAGCGGTAATTTTGTGGTATCTATACCATCTATCCAGATGCTACCCTCTAAAGAATACAGTTGAAACAAGGAAGTTATGATAGACGATTTTCCTGCGCCTGTTCTTCCTACTATTCCTATTTTCTCTTTCGGTTGAACAGTGAAACAAATGTCTTTGAGAACATAGGGATCAGTTTCATTGTATTTCAAATGCACATTTTTGAATTCTAGTCTACCTTCTGATGGCCATGATTTCGGTAGACTTGTAACTTTTGGTCTTTCAGGTTCATTTTCAATATATTTGTATTCGATTATCCTCTCAGTGGATGTCATTTGATTTTCTAATTCACTCCATTGTCTCATACCCCAATCCAAACTGGTCAGGAGACCTATGTATTCTGTTATGAGCAGGCCGATATCGCCTCCGCGAAGATCTGAAATGAATTCATATTATTTCAAAGTGAACATGCACAATCACATAGTGAGTGTTCCGGTACATATTAAGATGAGTATCTGTTATTGGTGTACAGCGCTGTCAGAAAGAAGTATCCTTGAGTCTTACATTCTCCGTGTGTCATTTCTTTAAAGAGTATATTTATTCAAAAAGTAAAGTTCGTCTTACTATCTAAAAGTATCTCAAATACCGAAAAAAAATTAGGACCAACTCGTTTTCTATACTAATATTATAAAGAAGAAAGATTTGTATGTTTGTGGGTTTGATACGAGTTAACTCATAAACTACTTGACCGATTTCAATAATTAATGAATTGATAACTCTATTTTGCGGGATAAGGACAAACTCTCAAAAGATCTTAAAGTATAATCAGCAACGTTTCGCAAACTCTCGTTTGCTTCATCAGGCCTAAAAATATTATAAAAATGTCATACAAAACAATTACAGTAAAATACAAATAAATACCTCTATACTATAAATAAGACATTCAGATGTAAAAACTTTAAAAAACGACGACATCAACTGTATATTCCACGTCAAATCACAAAAAACAGCTTAAAATACTAAAAGTGTGGCTAAAATTCATTTGGAAAATTCCAGAATATTTACATCTAAAAATAAATCACAGGAAAACATAACCTGAAAACACAACAAAACAAACCAATACAGTAAAACAACATCAAGGTTGTCAAACACAGAATTATTGTCCAAAGTTTGAATAAACTAATTCTAGTAATTTGAGGTATTTTGTATTTTCTATCATATATCCCTGCACATCCAGATAAAACATGGTGTCAGGTGTGATTGTGTAAAATATTCTGGCTAGTTAAAGAATTTTACACATATCGAACCAGCAAGTTAGGTTAGATTGCACGTGCTCGTCGTTCGTGAAAGAAGAACTGGATTTGGATATATTAGAATGGAGAATTACTTCAAACCCCCAGACTCTCTCAATTTAGATGGAAACATCGCAGACAATTGGCGGAAGTTCCACCAGAAATTCAAGAACTTCATGAATGCATGTGGTCTGAATGGAGAAAGTGAAGAAAGGAAAGTGGCCATGCTGTTAAATATAATAGGGGATGATGGTCTTGATTTGTTCAACACATTCCCACCTTTAACAGCAAATAATAAAACTTTGGAAAATGTGTTAAAACAGTTCAATGAACACTGTGAACCGAAAAAGAATGAAATTTATGAAAGGTTCTTATTTAATAGTATTGTTCAAAGAGAAGGACAAAGCTTCGACAGCTTCCTAACAGATTTGAAAACAGCAGTGAAAACCACTGGATATAGCAAACCAGAGGAAATGATAAGAGATAGAGTTGTGTTTGGAATCTATGATAAATCCATTCAAGAAAAGTTATTGAGAGAACCGGAGTTAGTTCTCAATAAAGCCATCGATATTTGCAAGGCGAGGGAAGTCAGCAAGCAACAGCTAAAGGTCCTGCAAAGTGAAAATAACACAGTCAGTGCAGTGAGAGCAACTAAGAAAAATTGTGATTTTTGCGGTTATAAGCATGAAGTGAAAAAGTGTCCTGCATTCAGGAAAACCTGTGCAAAGTGCAAAGGCAAAAATCATTTTGCGCGAGTGTGCAGAAGTGATGCTGAAGAAAACACGAAGAAGAACAAGAAAAAGGTGCATGAAGTAGTAAAAGAAGATGCAGAGTCTGAAGAAAGCGACATTGAATTCTTCATCAATGCTGTAAGGAAGAATGAACTTAAGCAAGAAAGAAGCTGGACAAAGTCGGTAATTGTTAATAACAGTATTATAGATTTTAAATTAGATACAGGTGCTGAAATATCAATAATTCCATACAATATTTTGAAATCCATTGATTCGGTGAAGAAACTAGACAGGTCGAGTATTTCATTAATCTCGTATGGTAGTTCAAAATTTAAATTGAAAACAGTTGGTGAGGTAGAACTTACCTGCAAAGTAGGAAATGTAACGAAAAAAGTTTTATTTGTAATAGTAGATGCAACCGATCAAGTTCCACTTTTGGGCTTGCAAGATTGTATACGATTAAATTTGATTAAAAGAATAGATCAGGTTAGATTTGAAGACTCTCAGAGGATGGTGATCAAAAGTGTAGAAGATGCAGTGAAGGAATTTCCCCAAGTCTTTGAAGGATTGGGTAGGTTTCCTTCTCGACATCACATTTCATTAAAGTCAGACGCTATACCGAAAGTAGTGCCAATTAGAAGAATTCCACAAATCCTTAATCAGAAACTGAAAAATAAGCTTAATGAACTTGAACAAAAAGGCATAATTAAAAAATTAGATAAGCCAACGGATTGGCTAAGTCCATTAGTTATAGTTGAAAAGAGGAACGGTGATATCAGATTATGCTTAGACCCTAAGCATCTTAACGAAGCGATAAGAAGGGAACATTTCTTAATTCCTTCCGTTGAAGAAATATCGGCAAAATTATCAAAAAAAAATATTTCACAGTTCTGGACATGCGTGACGGATATTGGCAAATTGAGCTAGATGCACCTAGTGCAGAATTATGTAGTTTTGGAACACCCTTCGGGAGATATCAGTTTCTAAGAATGCCATTTGGCATCTCATCAGCTCCTGAGGTATTTCAAAAAAAGAATTATGAACTATTCGGAGATATAGATGGCGTTGGTCTGTATTTTGACGACCTGATAGTCACAGGAGAGACTGAGGAAGAGCATGATCGGAATTTAAGAATTGTTTTGAGAAGAGCGGTTAAATATAACGTTAAGTTCAATAAAACTAAAATTCAATTTAAGCAAACATCTGTCAAGTTCTTAGGTCAGGTGTTTTCACAGAATGGAATAAGTATTAACAAAAATTATATTAAGTCAGTATTGGATATGAAAAATCCTGTAGATAAAAAACAATTAATGAGATTCTTGGGAATGGTGAAATTTGTTGGCAAATTTATTCCAAATTTATCGGCAATCACTGCCCCATTAAGAAATTTGACCCGAGAAGACGTTCAGTGGCACTGGAACGCAGACCATGAGTCAGCTATGAAACAGTTGAAAACTTTGATCACGAATCCTCCTGTTCTTCAATTTTTTAATCCAGAAAAAGAGGTTACATTAGAAGTCGATGCATCAAAAGATGGCCTAGGCGCTTGCCTATCCCAAGAAGGGCATGTTGTTGCTTTCGCTTCTAGAAGTTTAACAATAACAGAACAAAAGTATGTGCAGATTGAAAAGGAAATGCTGGCGATACTGTTCGGAGTTAAAAAGTTCCATTTGTTTTTATACGGCTTAGCTATAAGAGTGTTCAGTGATCATAAACCGCTGGAAAGAATTTTCACTAAAGAACTCCAAGCATTGTCTCCAAGAATTCAACGAATGCGCTTAAAGCTTTTAAATTACAACTTGAATGTACAATATAAGCCAGGTAAAGAAATGTATATTTCAGATACCTTATCTAGAGCTTTTAGTGACAAACAAAATGAAATGACTGGATGTAAATTAGATTATGTGGTTCACTCAATTGAAAGATCTATACCTATGTCAGAAGAACGAAAGGAAGAATTCAGAATTGAAACTTCGAAAGATCCACAACTTAATTTAGTCATTAAATTCATAAATGAGGGTTGGCCAAACAAAAGACACAAAATTCCCGATATTGTAAACACTTATTATAAGCTTCGAGAAAAAATATTATACAGTAATGGATTGTTATTTTTAGAACATAAACTCATTGTACCATTAGTTTTGAGAAACAAGATGTTAAAAATCATTCATGAAGGTCACTTAGGTATGGAAAAAACCAAATCTAGGGCAAGGTTAATTTTTTATTGGCCTGGTCAAGCAGCTGATATTGAATCGTATATTAAATGCTGTAAAATTTGTGAAAAATATTCAAGGAAACAATGTAAGGAAACACTCCAACAATTACCCTTAACAACTCGACCTTGGGAGACAGTAGGAACAGATATTTTCACTTATGGTGAAAAGTCATATTTAACTATGTACGACTCATATTCTAACTGGTTAGAAATGTTACACATAAAAGATAAGAGTGCCGAATCGGTTATAGAAAAAATGAAAGATGTATTTGCACGCTTTGGCACCCCAGATAAATTAGTTGCTGATAATGTACCGTTTAACAGTAAGAAATGTATTGATTTTTCTAAAGAATGGAATTTTACTCTTGCATTCAGAAGCCCAAATTACCCGAGATCAAATGGACTAGCTGAGAAATCAGTAGGTATTGCAAAAAATATGCTTAAAAAATCCTTAGAGGAAGGAAAGGATGTGTATTCAGCGTTGCTAAATTATAGAAATTCACCCCTTAAACACATGAATTATACTCCATCTCAGTTATTGAATTCTAGAGTATGCAAGACTAAGGTTCCTATTTCAACCAAATTGTTAGAACCGCAGATTTGCCAAAATGTAGTAAATAAATTAGAGACTAAGCGAAATAAAACGAAACAATATTATGACAGGACTGCTAAAGATTTGCAGCCATTAGAAATTGACCAAAATGTTTCTGTGTACAATCATGTCAAGAAATTGTGGGAATCTGCAAGAATATTGAATCAGCATGAAAACCAAAGATCTTATAATGTAGTAGATAGTGCTGGAAATGTAATGAGGAGAAACAGAATTGATCTAAAGCCTTCAGAAAATAAAATGATACAGCAGAATAACGATGATGATGCTTCATGTGAAAATAACTCAGATCATAATAGAAATTATCAAGTACCTGCATTGGATCAAACTGTTTCTGAATCACTTGAAAGTAATACAGGATCTGACCTTGTAAATAAATCCAGATCAGGTAGACTTATTAAAAAACCAGATAAGTTAAATCTTTAAAGGGAAGGATGTTTAATATAGTTATGTAGCTGAGGCCATTTATACTCTATGTTAGACCATCGAGCGTGGCTCTTGACAGAGAGACAGACAGCACAGTACGACAGTTGATGCTCGTAATGTCTACGCATGTAGTGTCCAAAGTTTGAATAAACTAATTCTAGTAATTTGAGGTATTTTGTATTTTCTATCATATATCCCTGCACATCCAGATAAAACAATTATCTTCATTTTCTTTCAATGAAATACCGTACATTAATTAGTTTCCACCAAGCTCGCACAACACTATAAATGCATATATTTGGTCAAGACAGAATTGTAAAGTTTACTTAAATGTTCAGTATCAGATCTAAAATTAACAGTGTTGTTAATGTTAATATGTATCATTTCTAAAATGTTCCTTTTCCTACAATGTTGTTCATTGTCTAATATTTTTACATTCGAAAAATCGAACCTGTGATCGTCTTTGAAAAAGTGTGAACACAAGGCTGTCCTTCTCTATTTTTTACATCTCTGATATCGTATGCATGTTGTTTAATCCTATTTTGTAAATACTGTCTCGTCTGTCCTATATACATTTTATCACAATCCAAACATGGAATCCCATATATCACTCCTGATCGATGATCTTTATTTATTGGATCTTTTATTTTGCTGTATAACGACCCAACTGTTTTCATGTTGTAAAACACCAGCTCACTATTTTCCGTTTTAAGGGTTCTTTTGATTTTTTGGGATAGTTCTGGGACATACGGAAATTTGAAGTAAGCTTTACTTGTTGTAGTTGTGGTGACAGTTTTGTCATTGTTTCGTTTACGTAGAAGTTCTGAAACAATTCTATCAACGAAAGGTTTGGGGTATTTATTATCTCGTAATATGTGTTTCACTTTTTTTATGTTAAGGTCATGATACACGGGGCTGCTCAAGTTGATTGCTCTGTGAAGTAAGTTGTTAATAGCACTGATCTTATAGCTGGTAGCATGGTTTGATAAATAGTTAAGTATGATACCTGAGCTGGTGGGTTTAGTATACCAATTAGTTATGATTTTTTGTTCTTCCGTACGGTGTAAGCAGACGTCCAAAAAGGGTAAAGAACCTCCAGTTTCAACTTCAAACGTGAACTGTATCTTGTCATGGTAGCTATTGAAAATTTTTACCGTTTCATCAATCATGTCAAATGGTAAAGCCATGACAGAGTCATCAACATAGAACTTGACAAAAGGCACAGGAAAGGGTAGCTGGGACACAACTGTTATCACCAAGTCATTCATTACAAATTTTCCAAAAATGGGACTCGCAATGCCACCCATAGTTGTTCCCTCAATTTGTAGGTACGTTTCTCCATTGAACATAAAATAACTGGTTTCAAACAGAAAGTCAACTAACATTAAGAAAGTTTTTCTATCCAGGCATGTATAGGCTGATATTGTCTGCCAATTCTTTTTAATGATCTGTACAGTGAGGGCATGTGTGATGTTAGTGAACAAAGAAGTGACGTCTAATGAAACCAAGACGTATCCGTCAGGTAAGACAACATTTTTCGAAAATTCAACAAACTCAAAAGAGCTATTCACTTGGTGTTGAAATGTAGTTGCTACATCACTTAACGTGTTGTGTATGAATGTTGCAATATTTGATGAGGGAGAATTAATTCCACTGACTATCGGCCTCATGTGTAGACCTTCCTTGTGTGTTTTCCGCAGGCAATATAGTCGGGGAGGAACCGAGTTGTGTTTTTTCATCTTTTTCTTTTCAAACTCAGAAATGAATGAGTTTTCAAATACAGAGTCTACAAGAGCATTAGCTCTTTTTTGAAACGAAGATGTGGGATCTTTTTTCAGTAATTTATATGTGTTGGCATCACTCAGCATTCCCTTAACATGGTTAACGTAGTCCTCACGGTACATGATCACTATTGATCCACCCTTGTCCGATTTGTTCACTATGATGTCATTGTTATCTTTAAGAAACCGTTTCGTTATATTAAAATTCCTCACCATCTTATCATGGACATCTACCCTTCCATTGACTCTGTGTAAGTGGTTAGTGAGAAGGTTAACAAAATCTGCTCTTACAGTATCTCTAAAAGTTTCATTCACTTCGTGAGAGGATATGTAATATTCAACATCTGCGATAATTCTGGGGACAGGTATTTCCTTCTTCAAAAAAGGTACATTGAACTTTGGGCCGAACTGTAGAAGTTCTTCTACCTTTGGGGGTAAGGAGACATTGGTGTAATTATATATGCGTTTTGAGCCACTATCTGCAGTTGAAACCACAGGTGTATGTTCCCTGGTCAGCGACTGTAGCTTGGAAATATTAGCCTGTTTGATCCTGTTGAATAAAGCATTGAAACAGCTACTTATTATATGGTTCAGTTTTACGAAGTGGCTCATTGATAACTGTCGTTCCAAAATTTCAATCACCTTCTTCCCCTCATGTTCATAATTCTTTATTTTCCATATAGTTGTCTCAATCTCCAAATTCAATATGTTTCTCCTGAACTTTCTCATCATAATATCAACTTTCTTTCTGATCGGACCACCTTCGAATTGTAAGGTATATATAGACTTGAGACTATTAATGATGTGCCTGGGGTAGATGTTTAACATCCTACACTGAAGCAGAAAAACTCTTCTGTTATAAAGGGATGCCAACTTTTTGTTGATCTTCTTGAAGTGTTTCGCGTGTTGGTACAAAGCCGTGCCGTACGTTTGGTGTAGTGTATCATAAAAACCCATTTCTCCCACTGTATGTATAGAATGCAAATATTAGTGTCCACCACAATAATTAATGAATTGACAACTCTATTTTGCGGGATAAGGACAAACTCTCAAAAGATCTTAAAGTATAATCAGCAACGTTTCGCAAACTCTCGTTTGCTTCATCAGGCCTAAAAATATTATAAAAATGTCATACAAAACAATTACAGTAAAATACAAATAAATACCTCTATACTATAAATAAGACATTCAGATGTAAAAACTTTAAAAAACGACGACATCAACTGTATATTCCACGTCAAATCACAAAAAACAGCTTAAAATACTAAAAGTGTGGCTAAAATTCATTTGGAAAATTCCAGAATATTTACATCTAAAAATAAATCACAGGAAAACATAACCTGAAAACACAACAAAACAAACCAATACAGTAAAACAACATCAAGGTTGTCAAACACAGAATTATCTTCATTTTCTTTCAATGAAATACCGTACATTAATTAGTTTCCACCAAGCTCGCACAACACTATAAATGCATATATTTGGTCAAGACAGAATTGTAAAGTTTACTTAAATGTTCAGTATCAGATCTAAAATTAACAGTGTTGTTAATGTTAATATGTATCATTTCTAAAATGTTCCTTTTCCTACAATGTTGTTCATTGTCTAATATTTTTACATTCGAAAAATCGAACCTGTGATCGTCTTTGAAAAAGTGTGAACACAAGGCTGTCCTTTCTCTATTTTTTACATCTCTGATATCGTATGCATGTTGTTTAATCCTATTTTGTAAATACTGTCTCGTCTGTCCTATATACATTTTATCACAATCCAAACATGGAATCCCATATATCACTCCTGATCGATGATCTTTATTTATTGGATCTTTTATTTTGCTGTATAACGACCCAACTGTTTTCATGTTGTAAAACACCAGCTCACTATTTTCCGTTTTAAGGGTTCTTTTGATTTTTTGGGATAGTTCTGGGACATACGGAAATTTGAAGTAAGCTTTACTTGTTGTAGTTGTGGTGACAGTTTTGTCATTGTTTCGTTTACGTAGAAGTTCTGAAACAATTCTATCAACGAAAGGTTTGGGGTATTTATTATCTCGTAATATGTGTTTCACTTTTTTTATGTTAAGGTCATGATACACGGGGCTGCTCAAGTTGATTGCTCTGTGAAGTAAGTTGTTAATAGCACTGATCTTATAGCTGGTAGCATGGTTTGATAAATAGTTAAGTATGATACCTGAGCTGGTGGGTTTAGTATACCAATTAGTTATGATTTTTTGTTCTTCCGTACGGTGTAAGCAGACGTCCAAAAAGGGTAAAGAACCTCCAGTTTCAACTTCAAACGTGAACTGTATCTTGTCATGGTAGCTATTGAAAATTTTTACCGTTTCATCAATCATGTCAAATGGTAAAGCCATGACAGAGTCATCAACATAGAACTTGACAAAAGGCACAGGAAAGGGTAGCTGGGACACAACTGTTATCACCAAGTCATTCATTACAAATTTTCCAAAAATGGGACTCGCAATGCCACCCATAGTTGTTCCCTCAATTTGTAGGTACGTTTCTCCATTGAACATAAAATAACTGGTTTCAAACAGAAAGTCAACTAACATTAAGAAAGTTTTTCTATCCAGGCATGTATAGGCTGATATTGTCTGCCAATTCTTTTTAATGATCTGTACAGTGAGGGCATGTGTGATGTTAGTGAACAAAGAAGTGACGTCTAATGAAACCAAGACGTATCCGTCAGGTAAGACAACATTTTTCGAAAATTCAACAAACTCAAAAGAGCTATTCACTTGGTGTTGAAATGTAGTTGCTACATCACTTAACGTGTTGTGTATGAATGTTGCAATATTTGATGAGGGAGAATTAATTCCACTGACTATCGGCCTCATGTGTAGACCTTCCTTGTGTGTTTTCCGCAGGCAATATAGTCGGGGAGGAACCGAGTTGTGTTTTTTCATCTTTTTCTTTTCAAACTCAGAAATGAATGAGTTTTCAAATACAGAGTCTACAAGAGCATTAGCTCTTTTTGTGGGATCTTTTTTCAGTAATTTATATGTGTTGGCATCACTCAGCATTCCCTTAACATGGTTAACGTAGTCCTCACGGTACATGATCACTATTGATCCACCCTTGTCCGATTTGTTCACTATGATGTCATTGTTATCTTTAAGAAACCGTTTCGTTATATTAAAATTCCTCACCATCTTATCATGGACATCTACCCTTCCATTGACTCTGTGTAAGTGGTTAGTGAGAAGGTTAACAAAATCTGCTCTTAAAGTATCTCTAAAAGTTTCATTCACTTCGTGAGAGGATATGTAATATTCAACATCTGCGATAATTCTGGGGACAGGTATTTCCTTCTTCAAAAAAGGTACATTGAACTTTGGGCCGAACTGTAGAAGTTCTTCTACCTTGGGGGTAAGGAGACATTGGTGTAATTATATATGCGTTTTGAGCCACTATCTGCAGTTGAAACCACAGGTGTATGTTCCCTGGTCAGCGACTGTAGCTTGGAAATATTAGCCTGTTTGATCCTGTTGAATAAAGCATTGAAACAGCTACTTATTATATGGTTCAGTTTTACGAAGTGGCTCATTGATAACTGTCGTTCCAAAATTTCAATCACCTTCTTCCCCTCATGTTCATAATTCTTTATTTTCCATATAGTTGTCTCAATCTCCAAATTCAATATGTTTCTCCTGAACTTTCTCATCATAATATCAACTTTCTTTCTGATCGGACCACCTTCGAATTGTAAGGTATATATAGACTTGAGACTATTAATGATGTGCCTGGGGTAGATGTTTAACATCCTACACTGAAGCAGAAAAACTCTTCTGTTATAAAGGGATGCCAACTTTTTGTTGATCTTCTTGAAGTGTTTCGCGTGTTGGTACAAAGCCGTGCCGTACGTTTGGTGTAGTGTATCATAAAAACCCATTTCTCCCACTGTATGTATAGAATGCAAATATTAGTGTCCACCACAATAATTAATGAATTGATAACTCTATTTTGCGGGATAAGGACAAACTCTCAAAAGATCTTAAAGTATAATCAGCAACGTTTCGCAAACTCTCGTTTGCTTCATCAGGCCTAAAAATATTATAAAAATGTCATACAAAACAATTACAGTAAAATACAAATAAATACCTCTATACTATAAATAAGACATTCAGATGTAAAAACTTTAAAAAACGACGACATCAACTGTATATTCCACGTCAAATCACAAAAAACAGCTTAAAATACTAAAAGTGTGGCTAAAATTCATTTGGAAAATTCCAGAATATTTACATCTAAAAATAAATCACAGGAAAACATAACCTGAAAACACAACAAAACAAACCAATACAGTAAAACAACATCAAGGTTGTCAAACACAGAATTATCTTCATTTTCTTTCAATGAATTTCAATAATTCAATAATTCTTACACCCTTAGAATGCTACACTATCCCTGAGTAACATAGGCTATACTTTTCACCCGAGAAAATTAAGGAAACCTACTATAACTTCAATGATAATAAATATGAGTACCAAAATCAGCCATGATCAGCTATTTTCAGGTGCGCTGCAAAAACCGTAAGACGTACATGGAAACAATGTATGACGAAAATGTACCTCTTTAATAGTTCTACAAAAAAGTCCGCGATAGCATATATCTATCTTTCAAGGTTTACTAGGTATTACCTTTTAAAGGTATCCAAATGTTTCTCAAAATTATGCATTATTTGGGAGTATTTTTTTATGAATACGCTATTGATCCTTATCCAATTAAATACGTAGTTCATTACCAGTATTTAATTTAGAACGAAATTGCCTTTTACATCATTCAATTATGATGAATACATCAAAAGATATGGCAGGTTGAAGACGAAATCGCACCGAAATGCGTCTCCGAGGTAGGCACTAGGCGGGTAGGAGAAGGTAACGAAGTGTGAGGGATGTATGAATGTATTTTGGGTTGCCTGATGCCCGTATGTTTATGATCACAAATCAGATCAACAGATGGCGCTGTAGTCATTATTTAGGTTATTCATCTACTCTGCAACTAAACGGCTAGATCGAATTAAATGAATTTTTGTGTATACAGAACAACGTCTGTTGGGTCTGCTAGTTATTTATATTTTGGTACTTGTTGTCTCGAAAGGTTGTTTCCTTGGGTACATTCTGCTTTTATTTTTTATGTTGTGTGATCACGTAGGTAGAGATTAGTAATCTTTTAAAGTGTGAGATAGGCTTAACGAAACCTGTTATGTTATTCTATGATTATTCTGTGGGCGCATCTGCGCATTGTCAACGGACTGTTTCCGTAGTTAAGTAGATATCACGTTGGTGAAAATATGTATGGTTGCTGAAGTAATTAATATAGAGTTGTAAAAATTAAGAATCGTTTTTCTGAATCCTGATACTTCTGCACGATAATTCCTTCAATCTAACATAATCGATGAACGTTTGTTAAAACATTCCGATTAATTGAGTTAGCTGTTTTTACAATTACAAATGTCTTTCTAATACCATGAGAAAAAGAATTTGTTTTCAAACAGAATTTAATATTTTTCTACATTGGAGGCAAACAGAAAGTTTTCAGGAAAAAAGTTAAAAAAACTTTAAATGTAATTTCAATAAAATTCAACGAGACTCGGATGCATCCTGAACTGAAGTTTGGAAAATCTTGCTTTGCGAAATATGTCGATATGTCAACCCTATCGTTTTGGTTAAGCTATGGATTGCTTGTGTTTGTGCGTAAAAAGCAGTTTGTGCAAACGGTCACACCATTCGTTCAAAAGTGCTTAGTGCGCAACAAAAATGAGCAATTCCTGTACGTATACAGGGTGTCCCATTACTCGACGTCAACCCGGAACCGGGTGAAAAGTCAAGTAATGCTGGTTGTCAGAAAAATATAAAAAAAATCTAAGTTGCATGATTTTAAAATAATGAGCATTTAAAAAAACACGCAAAATTCCACACCCTGTGGCAGTCTTTTCGCTCCTGTTGCCACAACTTTTTCCAACTTTTTTCTTTGCTGTGTAACCTTGAATAATGCTTGTCTAAACTGTAATCAAAATTTTGATACCAGCTGCTCTAGGTTTCATAAAAATAGGGCTTACTTCTCGGAAAAAAAATTCGAAATAAACAATTGCCTAGTTTCAACTGACTGTATTGAAAAAAAATGTACTACGTAGGTTTGGCATGTTTTTTCAAAAGTTGGCGCATTTAGTGAGGATTCCAAAATGGTATAATACTTGTTTAATTGCAGTTGCCGTAGTTCAAATTTATTTTCGATTGCCTTTGAATACACTTTTTCGTTAACTGCTTCCCAGTAATAGAGTCCAATGGGTTCAAGTTCGGTGAACGGGCCGGCCACGAGATTGGACCAGAACGTCCGATCCATCTTCCGGGAAAAAATGTTATCAGAAAAAAAAATTGCAGAGAAAATAATTTTTCCAGAGAAATTTCTCTGAAAATTTTTTTTTCTGGTAACATTTTTTCCCGGAAGATGGATCGGACGTTCTGGTCCAATCTCGTGGCCGGCCCGTTCACCGAACTTGAACCCATTGGACTCTATTACTCGGAAGCAGTTAACGAAAAAGTGTATTCAAAGGCAATCGAAAATAAATTTGAACTACGGCAACTGCAATTAAACAAGTATTATACCATTTTGGAATCCTCACTAAATGCGCCAACTTTTGAAAAAACATGCCAAACCTACGTAGTACATTTTTTTTTTCAATACAGTCAGTTGAAACTAGGCAATTGTTTATTTCGAATTTTTTTTCTGAGAAGTAAGCCCTATTTTTATGAAACCTAGATCAGCTGGTATCAAAATTTTGATTACAGTTTAGACAAGCATTATTCAAGCTTACACAGCAAAGAAAAAAGTTGGAAAAAGTTGATATTTGTGGCAACAGGAGACAGGGTGTGGAATTTTGCGTGTTTTTTTAAATGCGCATTATTTTAAAATCATGCAACTTAGATTTTTTTTATATTTTTCTGATAACCAGCATTACTTGCCTTTTCACCCGGTTCCGGGTTGACGTCGAGTAATGGGACACCCTGTATAGATGTTCAAATGAAAACAGAAGCTTGAGAGATTAAAATTAATTCAAGTATGCTCACCTTCGCCGAATATTACAAGGGAGAAAATGGCTAATGTGATGAAACAAACGCACAGAAAATTGATCCAAAATCCAAAGCATTGGCTTGATGCAAGAAATAGAAAATTTGCGCTACTGTTTCTATCTTGAAAGAAGTCGAATTCGTCTATTAGGATGGATTCAGCGTTGAAAGCTCTTATTGTTGTGATCCCATGAACAGTTGCTGTTATGTGAGAATACATAGGACTTCTAGCTGAAATATAAAAATAATATAATTTAATTTATTGTAATAAATGTAGATTTAGCTGATACTCTAAAGATGGATTGCACAAAGTTTAAGCATTCTGCATTGATTGGGATGGGAATCGATTGTTTATACAGTGTGTTTGGTCATGACTTAGCGATAATTTAAGGGCATAAAATATACCTAATTTTATCGACAAAAACACCCAAATTTAGAAGTTTACCCCCTTAGTTTTGGAGCAGCCTCCATTTTAAATTTACTTTTTTATTTCTGTTGACCCTTCCAGATAATATCGATTTCTTTGGACATAAAGGTAATACAGATTTGGAAAAAATGTTTTTTGAAAGATGATACTACCACTTTTTATTCTAGTGTAAAAATATAAAAACATTTAATTTGAAAACGCCATAAAAAATTCTTTAAAAAAGTTTTAGTAAAAATATGTAATGATTTTCTTAGTAAATCCGCAATAGTACAAGAACTAGCACATTGAGGTATAATTTTTTTTCAATGATTCAACACGCAAGGATATTAGCTACAAAACAACACTTACATCATTTCTGTTAGTTACATAATTTGAAAGTTATTGCTGTTCGAACATGAACACTACGCGAGGAAAAGACACAAGACAGGTCCTCATGAAGGCCACTGCCTGTCTACAGAGCAGAAGCGGCCATTTGGAGCAATTTTTATGATTAATTTGTTTGTTTGGTCATTAAAAAATATCAAAAGTACAGTGCTGAGGTTTTTTTTATTTTATAACTTTTCATAATGGTCATGTTCGAGCAGCAATATTACTTTCTAAATATGTAACTTACAGAAATTATGTTGTTATCGTTTTGTAGCTAATATCCTTGCGTGTTAGCTCATTGAGAAAAAATTATACTTCAATGTGCTAGTTCTTGTACTATTGCGAATTTAGTAAGAAAATCAATACATTTTTCTACTAAAAATTTTTTAAAGAATTTTTTTACAACATTTTTAAGTAATATGTTTTCATATTGTATCACTTTAATAAAAGTAGTATCATCTTTCGAAAAACATTTTTTTTACATCTGTAGGACCTTTATGTCCAAAGAAATCGATATCATTTGGAAGGGTCAACGAAAATAAAAAAGTAAATTTAAAATGGGGACTACTCCAAAACTAAGGGGGTGAACTTTCAAATTTGGGTGTTTTTGTCGATAAAATTAGGTATATTTGATGCACTTAAATTATCGCTAATACATGATCAGACACACTGTATAAAAAATGAACTGAATTTCTCTGTGATATCGATTTCGCTTTGCCTTGTCAACATTGACCTCATGAACCAATACCCGGACTTCAGGGTTCCGTTGAGATCTAACTAACAATAGGATAAGAAAAACAAATAAAACACCAGTTGAGAGAATTTGGAATTCCAAAGATGAGTTTTACCATAACCTGGGAGAACGCAAATTTCAATTTCCACTATATTTATTGATAAAACGACAATTGTTCCACCACGATGTGGCTTCGTCAGGTTTTTAATGTTGAACTATTTCAATGTCAAGTAACAATCTTCTTAAATATGTACACGTCAATTCCTCAATCCGTATGACTAAATCAGGGACGAGAAAATGACGAACTATAAAGGAGATCTTTTGTTGGGGTCTGTCGGTATAATTTTCGAACTATCGGAAGATATTCAGCATGGCAGATTTAATGACATCTGTTTGTTCACTGAGTAATATTGTCTTGGAATTGTAAAGGGTTTTCTAATAAGAGGTGTTATTTTGATATTTAAAGAAAAATGCCATTTTTCAATATGAATGAACGGATGTTTATTGCATTATAATGAAGAAAACATGCCATTAATAGTGGAAAATTACATCGGGCAATTGACCACCACGACCACGCTTATAGGACCATATCCTATTCAAAATAACACCTCTTATTGTAAAACCCTTAACCTGTTAATTTCGAGTGATTCTTGGAGTGTTTATCTAGAACTGAAGAAGTGGTTCGCATTCGTATATGTTCATATTTTGAATGTGAGGTTTCAAATTTGAGGCTTCTGCGGTGTTTGTGAATTCCCTTTTTGAATTATCTTCCAGTTTGTCCAATGTAAACATTAGGGCAATCATTACAAGTCAATTTGTAGACACAAGATTTATTGATTTAGTTAATAGTTCGAGACCAATAATCGAGTTGACTATAAGATTTTTCCGATGATCTCAATATGAATTGTGTATGAATTCTTGATTGAACTACAATCTCATTTTGCACAAGACTTACATTTGACATAATAAAATATGTTTCATTAGAGTTTTCACATTTCTTGTATTGCTTCTGAATACTTTGTGAGCGGTTGCCATGAGGATTGAACATTAAAATAGCAGAAATTGAGCATTAAAATGGAGCATTTATGATCAATTTCGTACACATTAAAATCACCTTCTGTTTTGAGATCGACGGAAATAGTTATTTAATCAACTAGGTTATTAAAGACAGCGACTAATGGTCGAGATATTTTAATGCGTGAGCGGAGCAAACGCGTTAATAGTTCGAGACCATTAGTCGCTCGATTAATAACCGAGTTGATTACAAGATTTTTCCGACAATCTAAACATGAATTGTGTATAAATTCTTGATTGAAATACATTCAGATTTTGCACAAGAAATACATTTGACATATTGGAATTTCTATGTTCCAGTAGAGTTTTGACATTTCTCGTAGTGCTTCTAAATACTTTGTATACGGTTGTCATGAGGATTGCACATTAAAATATAGTATAAATTGAGCATCAAAATGAGTCATTGATGTTCAATTTCGTACACATTAAAATCACCTTTTATTTCGAGGTCGGCGGAAATAGTAGGTATATAACATTACTAGCAAGGTTAGAGGGTTTTTACTGGCGAATGGAGGATATAATTGACGAGCCGCAGGCGAGTCAGTTACCTCCTTGAGCCAGTAAAACCCGTTACCTTGCGTGTATTGTTTTATATTTTATTTGTTTCTCATTTGTAAAAGGTTAGATAAATTCCAAAAAAATCTCAATAATTTGTCGCAAATGTCGTAAGCTATTTATGATTATTTATGACATCGGAAAATTATGTCAACTGTCAGTGGCTTTACGAGAGGGAAGTCCTTCGAGAATATTTGCTCATTTCTGACGAAAAAGGCCAGATCCAAATGAAACAAGGTATGAATATTATTTTTTTATACTTTTATAACGTTTTTTACTGAAAATATTTGTTCCAGGAACGATGAAATTAGAAGGATGAATGAAATTAAAAGCAAGTAAGTACACTGACAACTGTCAGTGAGTTAACAGGTCAAAAAACCTCTAGGATATTTGCAATTTTGACATGGAAAACAAATAGATACGAATAAAACAAGGTACGAATATCGTGTTTGAATTGTTTGAAAACGTTTATTGAGAAATACATTTGTTCCAGGAACTCTGAAATTAGAAGGATGAATGCAATTAGAAGCAAGTACTTGACAACTGTCAATGTAAATAATACTACTAACTTGTAAAAATTTTACAAGTTAACTGTCAGTTTTACAGGTTAGTGATTTGGTAAAATAAATTTTCTTGATTATTATTGTGTTTTTGGAAATTGACGTTTACAAATGAGAAACAAATAAAAATATTTAAACTAGATGGCACTATCTTAGACTTAATAATAAAAATTTTTCACTTACTGACTGCCACAATTCGTTTGACATTTCTGCTTGTAATTATGTACACTGAACGGAAGCCTATAAATATCATTCCTAGAATTAAAGATGCTGGAAACATCATCCACTGAACCAAAGATGCTAGAACGATGACAGATACAGACAGTAAGGCGATCTAGAAACATAAAATCATTATAACGGATCTATCATAATGTTGGAAGCTTGCATGTGATACAGTTTTGTTGTTTTACGTTTCTGAATCATTTCCTACATGGAAATTATGAAAAAATACTATAAGAAGATACTGCAGTTATTCTGTCTTTTAATTCAAAGAATCTCAACGAACTTTTGACGTGTTTTAGAACAGTTTTCTGTAAAATTTTGATCTGATTCCACCGATTCGGCCTATTAACGAACTCTAAGCCCGTTCGGCATTGACCTGCGCGAGCAGACGGATTTATTAGTCACGTGACCACAGATCATACAGATTCATTTGTAATATCTGGGAATAAACGAATACAGAGCATTTGCCACAGAACATACTGCTCTGTTCAAAGTTGAATTTTGGCGATGTAACTACAGCTTACCATAGTTACATAGTTGACAGTTAATACACGTATTTTCTGTCAAATCACGTAACCATAGTAAGATAGTTAGATGTAACCACAGCTCGCCAAAATTCGCCTCTACTTTCATAGATTATGAGATTTCAATCACTATTTTGGAAAATCACTATTTTGGAAAATATGCTCATTTTTTAACGATACTTTCACCCTTTTCGTAGCTCTACCGTAAAATCTCAATTATATAATTAGGTGCAAAGGCACTGAATGCAAAGGAAACGAAGAATGCAATATCCCCTTCTGGTCGTTCAACACGGCAATAGTTGTACCGAAAGATCCTAATTAATTTATTAATTACACGAAAAAGAAACGAGAAAGCAATATCTCCTCCTGCCCATTCATAATTACGATAGCTATATCGAAAAATTTTAATGAATTAATTAGGTTTTTAATGAACAAATGAAAACATAAGAATGCAAGTGTTAGAATTTTTCAATTTATCGGTTGTCGGGTCAGGAAACTCAACATAAAACAAAAAAATATATAAAAAACATAAAACTCTATGGATAAAATCGCTTCGATCCGTCGAAATAGACCGAGCGAAAAGATCGACATCCGATTGCTCAGATTTTTATGCCGAACGGTCCAGATGTGTACCCCTCAATCCGGATGTAGTAAACGAACGGTTCAGATCGATCCGACACGTCCGATGTCGATGCCAGATATTCGGACCAAACTGTAATGTCATGTAGGTTCCTAGCAATTTCCTTCAAAAAGTTGGAGTTTTCGATTTGCTTCCTTCGCCACAATTTCAACAAGTCGTTGCATTATTGTCATTGAGCAGCTAAATATAACCCGACCGAAATGTCTATATTTTTCATCATTGAGCCCAACCAAAGATTGTAATATTGTAGTAATATTTTACTTTTGCAACTCAAAAATTCTTCCATTGTATACAGGGTGTCTACTTTTGAAGTGGACAAACTTCGAGAGGTGATTATACAAGTGATTTGCAACAAAAAATGTCATATAACACATGGTCGAAATGTTGACGGTTATTCTTCAATTTAAGATTTCTTTATTTCACGAAAATGTTCAAGTTTTTCTCTAAAAAGATCATTATTCAGTTTTCCTTGTAGTCTTATCAAATTTGACCACATTTTCGGAAAGGACTATAAATTTGCTACAAGATGAGAGAGTCTGTGTGCAGAAAATACTGTTATTGCAGGCGTGGTAAGGAGAAGACTATCACGATACGGAAGTTGACAAAATTAGTCCTATTTTTCCAATGGTTTTTTCGATGAAATATTAATAATTATTCACTATAGCTTTCTCTTCAGTAAAAAATACCTCATTTATGGCCGGTTTTTGAGGTTTTACTTTAATCGTCCAATAGTAAACGGTTCGATAAATATAACCAATCGATAACCTCTTGATAGTTTCTGACGTCTTTTTCGCTTGTCATATCAGTTAACTATCTATTCGATAATAGCTGATTAACGGTAGTCTCGCAAGTTCCTTCCTACATCAACAGATGTCGCGACATACAAATTGACGTTTTGATTATGAATTTTGCAAATTTTAATTGAAACTGCACGCCTGAAACTCAAAATAATGAGATTTTCCATACGGAATATCAAATCGATTTCATTTTCATGTATATTTATGTCTTATGTATATTTAGATCATTACCAATGATGATTTGAAAAGTTCCTGTCGCATAGAACCGTAAAGATATAAGCACTTGTTGAAAGACGGTTAAAGTGCAATTCCTTTCAGATATTGGAGCTAATACAGAATTCAATTCATTACATAAGTGTAAAACTGTTTGCTTGTTCAATCTGTACCTCATTTTAAATTAATCATCTGTATACATTTTGAGAGGTGATCTACGAACCCGTATAAATCTGGATACAGAAATATTGCCAATGAATTCCATTGCCTCTTCATCTGATGAAGAGCTGGATCTAGAGGATAATCTTCTTGTATTATATTCCATTATTACACAACTCGTTTGATATAATATGTTAAGAATGTTGATATGAATCCAAATCCGGTACTCCGTCAAATCAAAATGAAAAAGTGAGGTTGGAGTTGACAAATCAAACGCCAATGCCCATGCGCCATTCACTAAATCTACAGATAACCGGCCATTTTCGGTCGGTTAAAATAAACTGACTTTATTGGCTGGTTTTCTTTCCAAGCGGTACTCAGAAACCGAAATCTGCGCTTATCCATCCGTCAAATTTGACAGATAGATAAACTGCGATTAAAACGACCTCAGAAACCGGCCATTAGTGTACTTTCGAATGACATATCAACTTTTGTGCTAGCTGCTCATTATCCGCTATAATATCATGGCTAACATGATACCTAACAACGAAAAAGTCAAAAAATTCCGAACCGAAATTTGCTCTATTTTAAAGCTCTTTGTGATTGAATCTTAGTGTTATTTTATGGAAATCATCAGTTCATCTGTTATCTGAGACCAGACTTACATTTTGTAGTTGGTACCAGGTAATTGGCAATTCAGGACAGTGGGGGCCATAGGATATTAAGGACTGATGTGGCCACTTTCACGAAATCAGGTGTGATTAATTTATGAAACAACCATAAATGGCAAAGAAAAAACCCTCATGCGACTATTGTTTCTCATTTACAACATGAGTTAACATGAATTTGGCAGTCATGAGAGGAGAAATTTTTGGACCATATACTTACCGATCACTTTGATGCTGAACAATTCACCAGATTAATCCAGAGCAACTTGACAGATATACTCGATGAAATGCACCTAACTAAGAGATAAAATGTCTAGTTTCAAATGAATAGCGGCCAAGCACATAATAGTAGAAATGTCAAGTTTTATTTACTGAATATATTGCGATACAATGTATTGGAAGATGGCCACCGAAGAGCCCCGATCTTACGCCTTTGGATTTTTATATCTAGAACATTCAAAGAGAAATTATCTCTAATTCGCTTTCAGAATCGGAAGAATCTCATCAACAAAATAGAATTGTGTTGTGCAGAAATGCGTCAGAAACGCTGTGAACTTTGTAGAGTTGTAGATTCAGTACGAATACGATGTGTCAAATGTATTGAAGAAAGAGGTTCATTTCTTCGTTATTATTTCGATTCAAGGTGAATTGATGATTTTCATTAAACTACATCAGAATTCGATCACGAAGAGCTTCGAAATAGAGCAAATTTAGGTTCGGAATTTTCAGACTTTTTCGCTGTTATCAGGTTAGCCATGATATTCGGGCGCAGAATTTGCAGCTAGCACAAAAGTTGATGCGTCATTCGAAAGTACACTAAATGAGGTATTTTTAGTGGAAAAAAAGCGCGTGCATAATAGTTAATATTTCATCGAAAAACATTGGAAAATTAGGACTAATTTTGTCAACTTCAGTATCGTGATATTCTCCTCCTTACCACGCCTGTAATAAAAGTGTTTTCAGCTCATAGACTCTCTCATCTTGTAGCAAATTTGTTGCCCTTTCCAAAAATGTGGTCAAATTTGATGAGACTATAAGGAAAATTGAATATTGATCTTTTTAGAGAAAAAACTTGAAATTTTTCATGAAATCAAGAAATGTTAAATTGAAGAATAACTGTCAACATTCCGACCATATATTATATGACATTTTTTGTTGCAAATCACTTGTGTAATCACCTCTCGAAGTTTGTCCACTTTAAAAGTAGACACCCTGTATAATGCAACTTCACAAAAAATGTTGTTCTATCGAATCTGGGAATGCCATGGTCCTCAAACTTCTCTGAATAATGTAAAATTGAAAGGTACTCACCGACAATACATCAAATATGATGTGGGGAATATAATCATCAACAATTCCAATATCTTCTGAGAATCTATTCAATATCCTTCCAGAAGGATTCGAATTGAAGAATTTCATCGTGGCTTTTATTAATTTATCGAATGTCATATTATGTAGGTTTGTTGCCGACTTGGTTAGGAAGGCCATAAAGAACATAGTTTGTCCAATGGCGAAAATAATGGTTCCTAAAGTAATACCTGAGTAAAAGTAAATTATATTGTTCCTTGAGAAAGAAAGTTCGGTTTCATTTGTATGGTTCGAACTAGCGAAATCTTGTTCCAAATTAACCCTGAAAAAAATTGGAGAATTTACATTTCTACAGAAAGTGTGCCAAATCAGTTGATTCGCGAACGATTTGACAATGTTGTGATCCTTAACTACTGCACATAACTTCTCACTGATGCTGATTTCTGAAGAAATCAGATCAATTTCCACATTCACTTTCAATATATCATAACATAACTTGGCTTTTTGGTAGAAGTTACCACTTTAGTTTTAACACAACGGTGTATCATTACACTCGACCTGCATTGAGAACAACTAATAATTCATAATACCTACTCATTGAAATGAAATGAATTATCCTTTTAGTCAATATTTCGAGTTGGTATCCTAATTTCAAACCGTCACGTTTTGTGGATCATCAGCACACTATGAAAGCGTTATATACAGTGTGTTTGGTCATGACTTAGCGATAATTTAAGGGCATCAAATATACCTAATTTTATCGACAAAAACACCCATATTGTGCATTTTACCCCCTCAGTTTTGGAGAAGCTCCCTTTTTAAATTTACTTTTTTATTTTAGTTGACCCTTCCTAATAATATCGATATCTTTGGACATAAAGGTCCTACAGAAGTGAAAAAAATATTTTTAAAGATGATACTACCGCCTTTCATCAAAGTGGAACAATATATATACCTAACTTAAAAATGTTATAAAAAAATTTTAGTAAAAAAATTTACTGATTTTCTTAGTAAATTCGTAATAGTACAAGAACTAGCACATTGAAGTATAATTTTTTCTTAATGAGCTAACACGCAAGGATATTAGCTACGAAACGATACCAACATAATTTCTGTAAGTTACATATTTGGGAAGTAATTGCTGTTCGAACATGACCCACATGAAAATTGATAAAATAAAAAAAACCTCACTACTGTACTTTCGATAATTTTCAATGATCAAACAAACAAATTAATCATAAAAATTGCTCAAAATGATCGCCTCTGCTCTGTAGACAGGCAGTGGCCTTCATGACGACCTGTCTTGTGTCTTTTCCTCGCGTAGTGTTCATGTTCGAACAGCAATAACTTTCAAATTATGTAACTAACAGAAATGATGTAAGTGTTGTTTTGTAGCTAATATCCTTGCGTGTTGAATCATTGAAAAAAAATTATACTTCAATGTGCTAGTTCTTGTACTACTGCGGATTTACTAAGAAAATCATTACATATTTTTACTAAAACTTTTTTAAAGAATTTTTTATGGCGTTTTCAAGTTGCATGTTCTTATATTGTTATACTTCAATGAAAGGTGGTAGTATCATCTTTCAAAAAACATTTTTTTCACATCTGTAGGACCTTTGTGTCCAAAGAAATCGATATTATTTGGAAGGGTCAACGAAAATAAAAGAGTAAATTTAAAATTGGGGCTACTCCAAAACTAAGGGGATAAACTTCCAAGTTTGGGCGTTTTTTTCGATAATATTAGGTATATTTGATGACCTTGAATTATCGCTAAGTCATGACCAAACACACTGTATAGTTTGCATATATCAACTACTGTGCAATTTGATTTTTTATGTTTATGCTGATTTCTATTAGCTCCGTTTACGAAATGTAGTTATGGGTTTCAGCAACATAGCACGGATTATTTGCATCTTTTTTTTTTATTCGTCAAATTACAAATTTTCTGAAAGTTTCCTGGAATTTCAATTAAATGAACAAAAAAACTATCAACAAATCTTTCAACCATGTCAAATCTTTATAAAAAGTTATCGATCAAGAACAATTTTTTTCAATACGGCAAATTACTTACCAATAAGTTATGAAGTAATCTCCTCCAAATGTCACAGTGTAACCGATAATGAATGTCGATAATAAAAATAATATAACAAAGGGATTTCCTCCAGATCTAGCATATTCGTAATAGGTCTTTAGTTTTATTTTTCCATGTACCATTTCCTCCTCTTCCTGGAATTGATCAGTACCTTCTTCTTTTTCCAAAGTATTAGTCACTGATATCTGCCTGCTTCTTATTTTCTTCTTATCTTTGTCGGTTTCGGCAGCATCCGATTTTTGTAGAAGTTGTGCGAAATCAAGTCCATTCGTTTGTAGTTCCTCATAAGTACCTGATTCAGATAATAATTATGTAGCAGAATAATCATCAACTGCATGTGGATTTTCATTTTACTTCTAAGAGCGGTGGATTGGCGTCGAAGACTTATGATGAAAATCTCAGAATAAAGAGTAAACCTAGAGATGCCTTCACGCATTTGTTGACGCCAAGTAATATCTGTTAATGAATTCGAACAACATTCGGCGTTGTGAACTTGTGCCGTATCTTTATTGGGATAATTGGTCTACGGTTCCCCTACTATGGTACTAACAGCTATAGAAAATCCTATCAAATTTTTGAAACATAGATAAATTGAAAATAGTAATCATCGAAATGAATACAATCTTCAATTTATAGGCTCACAGAACCTTCTTCATGCGGACTGGGATGATTTATTCAAGATGTTGTCAATGAGGGAAGAGACAGACCGGTTTCGGCCTTATTAGGCCTCGTCAGTGTCCCATATCCCTCAGAGACAACATCCTATTGAAAAACTTCTACATTTAAGACCACTTGTAAGACTCTATCGAGTATTATCCTACAGATGGTGACATCTAGTAGTGAGTAGTGTCAAAATGAGAAGTTCAATCATCACAGATCGCATGCTGAAAGCACTGATTACTTCCTCTTCACTCTTTGAGATGTTAGCAGTGGTCCTACATCAGGGCCTTCATGCAAGTTTCTCCGAGTGATGGAAACACCCAATTTTTTGCGGCTGAAACCGGTCTGTCTCTTCCCTCATTGACAACATCTTGAATAAATCATCCCAGTCCGCATCAAGAAGGTTCTGTGAGCCTATAAATTGAAGATTGTATTCATTTCGATGATTACTATTTTCAATTTATCTATGTTTCAAAAATTTGTTAGGTTAGCCTCCTTAAAGGCAAAGAATTTTTTGTTTGTCATTTTTTCTTTATCTCAAAATCCTATCAGTTTGGCAACATCGTTCTATTACTGTTCAGTTATTCGATGCGTCGTATTTACCTTTTCGTTCCAATTCGACGTTCATAAACTAAATTATTTTACTGATTTGGTGGCAGTTTATTGTTGCTTAAGAGTATTCCGGTAATTATGGCTATAGCAAAATTACGAAAATGTATTATACATATTGAGACACTGTAGAAATGAAAATTTAACCTATTCTTCACTTCACCCCAGTGCGGCAATGAAATGCTTTCCATCTCACTCTCGACCTCGGTTGATTACTTCTTACTCTGAGATGAAAATCTACTGAGTGAGATTCCTCTAAAAGCCACTTGTGCGTGTAACATTCCATCTAGACGACAAAATTCAACAGATTTCGAAAATATTGAAAAAAAGAAATTATTGAAATTTAGGGTTTATTTTTGTACATTCTGAATAAACTCTTTTATTATTATTATTATTATATACAGGGTTTTTCTTTTAAGTTGGCCTATTAGACATTTTTGGAGAACTAGTGAATATTTTTAGGTTTATCCTTGAGGATGAAAGAACTCTCCGCCTATAACATTTTCAAGTCGACAGTGTTGCCACATCTATCTTAAACGCATATCTACTTTCTTATTTCAAATGGGACTACCTATATTTTTATTTATGTTTCCATTCAATACCAAAATCGCCTACTAAACAAAATTTCTCTGTCATACAGTGTTGCCAAGTTATGCAGACATTCGTGTAATTTTTGACATCTTCATTGTCAGTTTGAAAATTCAATATCGCGATTATTTTCTATGCGAACGCAACCAAACCCAGCAGTCTCATAGTAGAGACTCCATGCATTCATGTGGTATATTCAGTATTTTGATACATCGTATGGTTCTTCGAAAATTTCGATCCGAAAATGTGGAACTAAAAATTGAAATATTTCGAGATTTTCAAATGGCATTTCCATGTTTAATTTACAGCATTCGATTTGAATAAAAAATTAATGTCTCCTTTTACAATAATTATTTATTTTGGATAGTTTTCGAATGAGATGACAAATACTGAAGTTCTCCATTATTCAAACTCATGATCTATGGTCGTGTTTACGAAGAAATGGCTCTATTGGGCCTCACTCACTTCGTTCTTCTCCGCCGTTTTTAACCGACGGTTAAAAACGGTCGGGTAAAACTGCCGCAAAAACGAAGTGTATGGGCTAAAAACGGCGCACTTACCCCGCACAATTAGTATGGGAATTGGCTCCCGGTGGATTTGGCTGAAAATTTGATATGATGTTCTACTAATCCTTCTGATGAAATGTCTCCACGGTCACGAAGCTGAAAAATGCATACTTCTAGGAGTTTTTAGCGATTTTTTGTATCCATTATGGCTTACGTATTATGGGAATTGGCTCCCTGTGGATTTGGCTGAAAATTTGATATGATGTTCTACTAATCCTTCTGATCAAATGTCTCCACAGTCACGAAGCTGAAAAATGCATACTTCTAGGAATTTTTAGCGATTTTTTGTATCCATTACACAGAAATGTTTGAAAATATTTCGTGATTATTGAAAGCAGATTCTGTCAATTCGAAATATTTTCGAACATTTCTGTGTGAACGGTAATACATAAGTCATAATGGATACAAAAAATCGCTAAAAACTCCTAGAAGTATGCATTTTTCAGCTTCGTGACTGTAGAGACATTTGATCAGAAGGATTAGTAGAACAGCATATCAAATTTTCAGCCAAATCCACCGGGAGCCAATTCCCATAGTAATTGTGCGGGGTCCTTTCAGACGAGGCCTGATTTTCGTCCGTTAACGTTCCAACGCTTCGGATAAACACGAGGTGTGTGAGGTAAACAGTTAAGTCGGTCGCGCATATTTCAGAGACAGTGGCGAACAGGTCTGGTGGCGATAAACATAACTTTTTTAATTGTTTACTGCTGAGTCTTAATTGTTTGAAAACAATGTCGGATCTTCGGCAAGTGCAACCGGGACTTTTTGTTGGAATTTATTGAAGTGTACAGGTCATTTCCGTGTTCATGGAAAGTAAAATCAGCGGAATACTTTTCTTTTACAGCAACAGCAACAGACACTTACGCTCCATCGTGATTAACTGCCGCGAAAGAAAACTGAAGTGGGTGGACTTTACCGACAACGTTCTTCCTTCCAACGTTTTTAACCGTCGGTTAAAAACGGCGGAGAAGAACGAAGTGAGTGGGGCCCTTAAGATTATGAGGTAAATTATTGAAGTAGATTCTATGGTTGAAATCATAAAAAGTTTTCGATGATCATGGATGTTCTATACTCCGTTCACGAAAGGTTGAGCCTCGGTTGGCCATGGAAATTTGGCATATTCCACTGTGTATATTAAAATTTTAGGTTATGTTCTTCATTTTCTTGACAGATTGATACGCAATGTTGTCAATAGACGCAAGCTCGTCGGACGAGGCCGAGTACATTCGGCAACGATTCAGGTTGTTTCCATAGACATATAAAAGGATGGACTTTCGCACTAAGTTTCGTGCTCCCAACATAAGAGAGAGAGATACTGTGAAGGATGGAGTAATATTAGTGTGGTGCATAGACTAAACTAAACTAATATTACTCGATCCTTCACAGTATATCTCTCTCATAATGTTGGAAAACTGACAGAACATAAAAATATCTAATGCGATCCAATGTTTTTATTATATGTTCTGTGCTTCGCACTAATATTATTCTATCCTTGTCTGAAGTCAATATTTTCTCTCACACGTCCTGTCCATTCTTTTATAAGTCTATGGTTGTTTCACAATTCAAGGGGAATGCCAAAAAATTATTGAAAGGACCTGTAGGTTCACGTTTATTAAGAATGACTGGAAATAAATCCCGAAAACCGTTTTGGCTTTCGGTAATCATTGCCCAATGTTTATGACCTCGACCATAGAATTCATTCCGATAATTCACCTTATAATCCCACAGCATTATGTCCATATATCAGGACCATAAATATTGAAGAATTTCAGTATTTTTCATCTCTTCGCAAGGTATCCAAAATAAATAATTAGTGTAAAAGGAGACTGCCATACATTTTTCATCAAGAATCGAATGCTATAAATTGAATATGAGGTTGCCATTTGAAAATTCCGAAATATTTCAAGTTACACATATTCGGAGCCAAATAATCGAAGAACCTTACGATGTATCCGAATACTGAATGTACCACATGAATGCATGGATTCTCTACTATGAGACTGCTGAGTTTGGTTCCGTTCGCATAGAAAATAATCGAGATATTGCATTTCCAAGTCGAGTTAAACTTCTTGATTTTCGTTGAACCATAAACCCAATTTATACTTGCTAGAACAGATGCAAAATGATTGACTCACCTG
This sequence comes from Propylea japonica, assembly GCA_013421045.1. Taxonomy (NCBI): domain Eukaryota; kingdom Metazoa; phylum Arthropoda; class Insecta; order Coleoptera; family Coccinellidae; genus Propylea; species Propylea japonica. Next base: position 14,521,527 of record CM024246.1, on the reverse strand, counting down.
ACTGTTGAATCATTCCATCTTCCATGATTAGAACTCTATCACAAGTATGGAGGTATTGCAACTGATGAGTAACAAGTATACAAATTTTGTCGCTCAAATATTGGTTCACACATTGGAAATATAAATGTTTTCCAACATTAACATCAACGGCAGACAGAGGATCATCCAGAAGATATATATCAGCTTTTTTGTACACGCATCTAGCCAGGTTTATTCTCGCCTTTTGACCACCACTGAGAATTTTTCCTCTCTCACCAACAAAAGTTTTATCCCCGTATGGAAAAAGTTCAAAATCGTGTTCTAAAGCACACACTTTCACAATTGCATCGTAACGATCTTTGTCGTATTTTTCTCCAAAAAGTATGTTCTGCCTGATAGAACCCGAGAATAACCATGGTTCTTGGGCAGCATATGAGACTGTACCATTCAAATCCATGTTTCCTCTCTTGACAGTCAATTCTTTCAAGAACAAATGTATAAGACTGCTCTTTCCGCTACCCACAGGTCCAATAATACCAACCAGTTGGTTCGAGGTGATCTCCAAATTCAAATTTTCTAAATCACATTCCTCAGAATCGGACAGCCAATTCGCGTAAACATTATTTAATGTTATTCCAGGTTTTCTATAATTTTCATTGATTTTTTTCAGATCGTTCAGGGTACCATTCTTTGGAATTATCGTCACGTCCAAAGAATTATCATTTTTGTTATTAACGTTTCCTTTTTTATCAGATAATTGAATATCATCTGTTGAAATTTCTTTGACGAATTCATCGTGACACATGAATGTGTTTATTCTTGTAATTGATACGTTCACTTCTGCTATTGTTGAAATACTTATTGAAAATAAGGTAGTGATGAGAGGTCTAATAACGTTGTATATACCTGTAATTGCGAAAACCTTTTCCGCACTTACAAAATTTCCTAAGAGGACGAAACTAAGGACACTTATGAATATGGATGTTCTTGTTATGAACATCTCAAAGGCATAGATAAGGCCAATTAAGTATTGGTGAGCTCTTATAGGCTGCATCTCCCTCCTGAAATTTCAATTAAACTTAATCAACACAATCCTAATGAACTGAAATTATATGGCTATATGCAATATGTGAGTCTATTTTTTAGGAGTTGATATTAAAAATTATTTTCAATGTAGGTTGTTGAATACGCTGACAATCGAAATAGGTGTAACGTTTTGAATGTAGGGACTTTTCGAAAGAAAAAGATATTGATAATAATTTTCGACCCACTGAACTTAGCCCAGTCTGATACTTCATTTGTGAAATCGTTAGTTTTTGCATTTTGCAGAATCTGCCTATAGATCCAGTTAAATTCTTCGTGGTTATAAATAATGTTAGAGATAGATAGTCATCATTTGAGAGATGATTCATGAGGCTTTTTGTTTTTTGACTTATTATAGCCACTAATTTCCATCTGGACCTACCACAGTAGTATACTAGGTATAAGTGAATGAATGAGACGAATTCCAAAAGGTTATTCTAAAGGGAAAATAATGTCGTTGTGCTATATAACTTTTGTCTTCAAATGCTTCGTTCTCCGAGATACCGCATGTTTAGGTTTTACTTAAAAACTGACTATTTTTCATGTTTTAATGCCAAAAATAAAATATCTTAACGCGTACTTCTTGTTGCTATTACACATTATGTAAAAGCGACGCTACGTTAAGAAGTTTTATTTCTTACATAAAAGCGGCGCTTCATACAAAAAGAGGCAAAAAGGATTTTTTGTTACAAATTGAACGTAAAATTCCAAAATGATTATCATTTTGAAATATTTTAGTGGCCAAGGGCGGATATAGCTTTTTTTCATGGGGGGGAGGGGGAAGTAATGATTCAAGATCGATAAATCAGGTTCAAAACTTGAAACAAATTTAATCAAAATATTTAGGAGGAATAATATAATAAGAAAAAATAGTAGTTAAGTAATATTAGTAAAAAAACAAGCAAATGAAAATATGTGCACCACGTTGCGTAACTTTTTTTTTAGGTTTTCGATATTCATGGGTGGGGGGTAGTTACCCCCATTACCCCCCGTAAATCCGCCCTTGTTAGTGGCGTGCCATTTTTTTTAAATTGAGATCATTTTACCCGTATGCGCGAAATGACTAACATAATATCACAGAATCCACACGATGATCTTTGATACGAAGCATCAGCAAATTCATTTACATATTACATATTTCAATATGGTACCTTATTACCAGCCCGCAACGACGCTATGTCCTCAGATAAAATCCTGCTCTCTGATTTGCTCGCCGACGAACGCCGATTATACTCATAACGCCTTCCCGCCAAAAGTGCTTTCTAAATTCCGTGGCCCCACACTTCATTCATAAATAGTTCTAGTGTCGCTTCTGTGGTATTCTGTGATAATATCCTTGATTAAATGTCAGAAAATGCGTATAGTCAGTTCACGAAAGTTTGAGTGCATAGTAGGCGTTTGTTTATTTATCTGAAGTTGGCAGAATTTACTGTCATAACGTAAAATAAAGTCAACGTTGCCGAATGTACCCCGCCTCGTCCGACGAGTTATCAGAGAAATCTATGCAATATTGACAACATTGCGTATCAATCTGACAAGAAAATAAACAGCATAACCTAAAATTTTCATATACACAGTGGAATATGCCAAATTGTCATGACCAACTGACGGCTCAAACTTTCGTGAACGGACTATACTTATTAACTACCTCTTGGCACCCACCCAATTTAATTTTTATACCAATAAATAAATTGTCAGTTCCTTAATGAAACTTTGATACTCCGTATCTCGGGAAACGAAACATTTTCTGGCCAAAGTAATATGAAGTTTGTCTCACTTATTTGCTAACCCTCTGTATATAGGAAGCTTTGTTGTTTTAATAATTTCCCTGAATTGTTATTCTCAGAATCTAATGAAAATAAATGAAACCTACTTTCTCGCAAATGATATCAATTTAGCAAATGGTTTTTCCCAGCAGTACATCTTTATTACTTGTATTCCATTAATTATTTCATTCATTAATCGGACTCTCTCATCTGTTCTCAATGCTGTCCTCAATCTCAATGTTGAAGTCCTCTTGCCAACCCAAACTGAAAAAGATAGATGCATTCAGATTAGTTGGATAGCAGTATCTGACTTGAATAAGTATGTTTCTTTCATTGTGAAGAATATAAAGAGAGAAGTTCATTTTACCTGCGATGTGCTCAACAATTATCAGAAAATAATATAGTGGCTTCATACAGGGTGTTTCGTTGGGAAACGGAAATACTTTACAGGTGCATAGGTGGCACCAAGGCGGTTCTGGAAATACCCCATTTATTGGGTCTTACTGTCTTCGTAGCCAAAATACAGGGCGTTTTATGAATTTTTCCCGTTTCTTTCTAAGGCCATATCTAACGAACGACCCGGTATATTTTCTTCATTTTTGACAAATATGTTCCTAATTGAGAGCCCAAACGTATAATGGAAGAACCGCCTTGATCCAGGTCCGGGTTAACAAGAAATTACGGATCGTTTGAATCCTCGAAACAACACCCTGTACATCGAAATCTTGAAAATCTGTTTTTATATTCGAAAACACCACTAAAAACTAAACTGAGACGCATACTTCAAATTTTCGCGCAGACAGTTTTACTGGACAAAATTTCAACGTAAAAGTTTTTAAGAACTTGGATACCCGAAAGTGGTTTGAACTCGGGTTTGAAGTAACTTTTAACAATGAATTATCAACAAAATCGAATCCATAATTATTGCAACATTACTTTGTAATTTTCTGTTAACCTGGACCTGGATTTCCAAGGTGGTTATTGCATGATACGATTGGGCTTTACAGTTACACACAAAAAATGATTATGCTCTCAATAACTAGCTCATAGATTCATCAGTAAAAGTTACTTTGAATCACTTCCAGTAGACCAAATTCTTGAAAACTTCAAGTTTACGTTGAAAATTTGTGCAGTAATGAGAAACGACGAGTAACTCAAAAATAAAAACTGAAATGATATACAGCTATAAAAAGGAAAACCAATGTGAAAATGAATTACAAAGTAATGTTGCAATAATTATGGACTCGATATTGTTGATAATTCATTGTTGAAAGTCACTTCAAACCACTTTCGGGTATCCAAGTTCTAAAAAACTTCACTTTTACGTCAAAAATTTGTGCAGTAAAACTTTCTGCGCGAAAATTTGAAGTATACATCTCAGTTTAGTTTTTAGTGGTGTTTTCGAATATTGAAACAGATTTTCAAAATTCCGTTATTTCCGTTTCCCAATGAAACACCCTGTTTAAATGATTCAGAATAAAGTTCCATAAATTTTCAATCTTGATCCTCGGATGATTTTATGATATGAAATTCCTATGGACTATGGGTCACTAACGCATTGTTTTTGAGATACGGGGTGTTGAAATTAAAGAAAATATAAATTTGTCGTTCGAAAATATTTTCGATACGCTTGGAAACACATTTTGTTAATTAATAGTTATTTAATAAACTAGGTTATTAAAAACAGCGATTAATGGTCAAGATATTTTAAAGCGTGAGCGGAGCGAACGCTTTAATAGTTCGAGACCATTATTCGCTCGATTAATAACCGAGTTTATTACAAGATTTTTCCGACGATCTCAATATGATTTGTGTATGAATTCTTGATTGAAATATATTTTCATTCTGCACAAGACATACATTTGTCATAATGAAATTTCTATGTATCTATGTTCCAGTAGAATTTTGACATTTCTCGTAGAGCTTCTGAATACTTTGTGAACGGTTGCCATGAGGATTGCACATTAAAATAGCCAAAAAATTGAGCATTAAAATGGGTCATTAATGATCAATTTCGTACACATTAAAATCACCTTTTATTTCGAGGTCGGCGGAAAACATTATTTTTTATATTAACCATTGGCGCCCGTACATACTTTCGTCCGTTTGAATTGGGTGAAAAAATGGTACGGCAATGTTTTTTTCCACTTTATTTTCGTAATCATCCATAATTCACGGTGAAATTATATCTTGAGTTAGACCTGCGACGAATACTTCCCGAGATAAAAAATAAAATGTGCATAAGATTCTTTTCATGGACATCTTTCAACAAAATGGGTGGACTTTGCCGGTGATATGATTGTCTATTTAATCTACTGGGTAGGAAGAAAGGGCCAACTGAATAGTCACCAATTATTTTTCAATACATATGTTAACAGAAAAGGAGTCATGGTAACAAGTTCATCTAATCTTGAGTAGATTATCCTCAGCACAAAAAAATAAAAATGAAGGGCTGAGCTGCCTTTATGTGTTCAGACGATTTTGGAGGTACATAATTAAATCAATTTCGTTACTCTCTCGGATGAAATTCCATCTTGGTTTCATTGTCAGAAAGTACATATTCGTCGCAGGTGAAAAACTCAATAAAAAATTCTCACTTTGAATTATGTGGTAATTACGAAAATTGTTTTGAATTTGAAAAAAGGCGTTGGCGTACCGTTTTTGCGCGCACGTTCTACTTAAACATATGTTTGTAATTTTCGAATAATGAGCCGAAAATGAACTCAAACGATAGGCTTTGACTCCCTGATGACGAATCCGTGGTCAAATTCAATTCTGTCCGCACGGTAACTTTCGACGGGATTTTCCTAGAGACTTGAGATTTTCAAGTTGTGTTCGGTTATCAAATGCTGTACAGGGTGTTCCATAAAATATGGCCAGTCGAAACTTTTTTCCTCAATACCTCAGATAAAACGACACTAATCGAAATGACATTTTCAATACCCTGCATCTCAGAAACAATGCGTCAATAGAAACTTTATATTATAAAATGATCCGAGGATTAAGATCCCGAATTCACCTTTTTCTGTAACACTCTGTATGAGTGCTTTTAACGTGTTAACCATTGGAACTTTATTGAATTTCATTTTGTTCAATTTTATTAGGAAGAGCTTATTCGAAGTTAGATTGCGTAATTGGCAATCGCAAATTTTATCTTCAACAGTTTGTCACGATGCATATTTCATCACAATATAATAATAGAAATGTCGTTAAATCTTTGCATTTTCACAATGCACAATGTACTTATTGCTCAGAAGTGTTGGACGTCAAGTCGATAATTTCTGAAAATTTGATCATTTTGAAACGAAAAATTGCGTTCATAATTATGATATCACAGTTGAAATTGGATAAGTCATAACTATGAAATACTTGTAAATATAAGTGAGCAGATAGATTGATCCCATTTTTAATTTCAAGGAACTTTCAACAAATTTAAGATTCACTTGTCCGAAAACTATACCTTAATTATACTTTCGGAGACGAGAACAGTGCGGGGGAGTAGTAATTTAGGCCGTTTTTTCGACGAAAATTTTAATTAGATGACAAGTAACTACAACAGTTATTCAACTTTGATTAAACTCTATATTAATACCTACTTTGTAAAGGAATGAAGGCTAAGAGGAACGCCATCCCAAAGAATGCAGATTCCTGTATTTCCCTATAAATTAAGTACAATCCTATACAGGCCTGCATAGGAGCGATCCATATAAAGTGGAATAGAACGAAACCTTCATCGAATTTGCTGACGTCATTCGATAATAAGTTGATTATTTGACCAACGGTTGTTTTAGATAAAGAAGTCCTACTTAAACGTAGAGCTTTCCTGTAAAGTAAAGTACTGCATGCTATCCTCATTTTCATACATAGATGAGAAAGACCCATAAATGTAGGATGAGTAGTTAGAGTGTCTAGGAAGAATGTACAGGTTATGAATGCAGAATACATATAAACTTCATCCCTAGACATGGAATGTTGCCCATTTTGAAAAAATTGTACAACTTTTCCTATACTGATTGGTAGTAAGACCCTGAAACAAAAAAGTCTTATTAAATGCCTTTTTCCGTCGACCTCAAAATAAAAGGTGAGTTCAATGTGTACGAAATTGAGCATTAATGACCCATTCCAATGTTCAATATGTGCTATTTTAATGTGCAACCGAACAAAAAGCAGTCGGAAGCAATAGGAATGATGTCATGTCATATAACTTTACTGGAACATAGAAACAGAAATTTATATTATATCCAAATCCAATATGTCTTGTGCAAAAAAAGCATATATTTCATCAAGAATTTTTACAAAATTCATATTGAGGTCGACGGGAAAATCTTGTAATCAACTGGGTTATTAATCTATCGGCTAATGGTCTCGGACTATTAACGCGTTTGCTCCGTTCAAGCGTTAGAATATCTTGACTATTAATCACTGCCATCAATAACCTAGTTGATTTAATAACTATTTTTTTCATGTTTCGGTTGCCTGAGAATACTCGGAAGTTGACAGTTTTTAGATGTAGGACTGCCTAGATATTTATGTGATTTCAAAAGAATTGCTAAGAGTATTTCAGGTCATATTCATGGATGAATTTATAGTTTCCTCTACTACGATTCGGATAAAGGGCGTAATGTGTTGATTTCCAATTAAATTAGCGAGAACAACGAAAAATTTCGTTTATGTTAGGTATATCGTTATGTTTTTCAATATTTGATCCTTATTGGCTATGTGATTTCCCTAATTTTCAATTTCACAATGGCCTGAAGAAGTAAGCTTGAATAAACCGCAAAAATCGACGGCTTCTAAAATTTTGGGTAATCCGTTTTTTGTTCTGCGACTTCGTAGTCGTTTATTGCCTTGTTTTTTGAATAACCAGCGTTCAATTTGATCTTTGCATACATCAATATCAACAAGGGTTATAGTCCAAAGTAACCCCACAAATTTTTCGAGACTATATAACATTACTAGCAAGGTAAGAGGGTTTTTACAGACTGGCGAATGAAGGATATATTTGACGAGCCGCAGGCGAGTCAGTTACTTCCTTGAGCCAGTAAAACCAGTTACCTTGCGTGTATTATTTAATATTTTATTTGGATCTCATTTGTAAAAAGGTTAGATAAATTCCAAAAAATCTCAATAATTTGTCGCAAATGTCGTAAGATATGGTCAATTTCGTCGATTTTGCGATTTGCGAAAAAATCGAGTGTTCGACGTCTGGAACAATCTACCAGCGGATGTTGTTGCGGCCCCTTCTGTGAACTCGTTCAAATCAAGATACGATGAATGGTGTGCTCGGCGGTGATTGCGTTACTTTAAGTGCTTGTGGTGTATTACTTTACTTTGTTTTTTTTTTCTGATGTACTTCAATTAATTTTTTTCTTTTCATTTCTGAGCTTTATAGGTTCCTAAACCTCAGCTCTTATTTCATTTAATAATAATAATAATAATATAACGAACCCTCAGGGGGCTCTGGAAGTAAGTTCTAGAGTACGGGCTTAGCAAACCCGAGGTACCGAGCTAAACCTGGCAGTAGGTATAAAATGCAAACCCATAATGATGGTGCAATTAAGGAGTAGAAATATTGAGTCGCTGCCTGAGGATCGTCAGGCATGTCTGGAGCTGGCGCTGGACATGACAGCATGCGGGACGTCAGTGGCAGGGCGCTGAGGAGGAGGCGCGGCCACTGTCATACAAAACACTACAGCTCAACAGGGAAGAACCAAGGAGGCAAACAACAGCAGTGCCACCCCCTACAAATAGTGCTACGAAGGATCTTCAACCAGCGTTCACTGAAGCAGGGTTACCCAGAAGACGCATGAAATGGACAAGTTGTATCAATGAAACGATCATGCGCATCTACTATAAAATAACAAACCTGGGTCAAGAACTAACTGGATACAGACAACGGTTATTCAATGAATTCAAGCGATGTTTTCCAGATCTACAAGTAACTGAACAGAGGATAGCTGACCAATATCGCGTAATCCTCAGAAACAAACTTATATCAGAAGACAGATTGCAGGAAATTAAAAATGAAGTTGTCAATGAATTAAACAACGAAGAAAAACCATAATAGAGAAGAAACACACAACTTCTGGAAACAGAGAGCACAACCATGGAGCAAACACATGAAGAAAGAACAACTGAACTCCAATTACCGCTTCAAGAATATATTCAAACGGACGACGAAACACAGAATGAACATTCAACACCTCAGGTTCATACCTCGGTAGAAAAACTGCCCATAAAATTTCGAAACGAAGAACGACAAGCTCTAGTGAACGTCTTGAATCAGCAATGCACAGATTAGTCAGCGAATAAACGAGCACTGATCCATCTCCAGACCAACACTACCTAGGATCAATCATCCAAAAAGCTTGCAGTCATCCTCAAGATAATGAACACTGATGTTGTAGTGTACGCGATTACACTGTCTCGTGTATTCATGACTAATGCTATGAGTCAGAAGACCAGAACCACAGGTGAGAGTCGACGATTAGCAGTTAGTTCGTGGATATTGCCGAGCCAGTGTCTACCGGAGTGAATTCTACAAGTGGCGACGAGTGAAAAGGAAAGTAATAAGTGAAGTTAGTGTAATTAGTGAAGGAAGTCCAGGTATTGTAAACACCTTTGTTTCAAAAATATGATATATAGTAACAACTTGGTCACCCATATAATATTCCATCAAAATCAAGTCTCAATCATTTTCTTATTGGAAGCCACATATTCTAACATGTGATTTGCATAATTTGAATGGGGTAGTGAACTTACTGAATACTACTACATGAAATCAGCCATGGCACAGTACCATCTTTTCAATACTAACCAATTTATGTGGCAACTTGCCTCCATTTAATTGGAAAAAAATGTGTGGTAGCAACTTGCCTCCATTTAATTGGAAAAAAATGTTTGTAGCAACTTGCCTCCATTTAATTGGAAATTTGCTTTGCTGAAATTATAGTCGATCTAGGAACTGAAATGAGATCCATTTGATTGGAAAAAAGATGTTTGGTAACTTACCTTCATTTGATTGAGAAAATTGTAGTTTGGCAACATGCCCCCATTAAATTGGAAACATATAGTGGTATTGAAAACTACCTCCATTAAATTGGGATTTTATATTGAGCACTAGTTTTAGTGTCATTGGCTTTAAGACCACCATTAAATTGGGAACAAACGAAGTAAGTTGGATTTATTTCCAGGTTGCCTCAACTTGAGTTAGCATTATGGCTAATTCTCTGCCACCCCTAGAGGGATTGGATGTAGAAGGTGATGGTGCCTCCATCGGAAATAGATGGGAAAAATGGAAGAGAGCCCTGCTCATTTATCTTGATGCTGCTGAGATACAAGATCAACCGAAGAAAAGAGCAACTCTGTTGCATTTAGGCGGGACAGGTCTACAGGAGATATATTACAACTTGCCTGGTGCCCATGCAGAAGTTGCAATAGGTGTGAATGTTTTCGATGTGGCAATTCAGAAATTAGACGAATTCTTTTTGCCGAAGCAAAATAGAGTCTACGAACGACACATGTTTCGACTAATAAAACAAGAGGAAGGGGAAAAGTTTGAAAGATTTTTTGGTGAGACTGAGAAAACAAGCAGATCGATGCAACTTCGATAGGAAAGATGACCACTTAATAGACCAGATTACGGAAAAGTGTACATCAACGGACTTACGGAAAAAGATTTTAACTATTGGTGATAGTATAACCCTAGAGAAGATTATAACGGAAGCAAACACGCTGGAAATTGTCAACAATCAAATGGAATATTATGAACTGAAAAAACAAGGGAGTCATGAAGTAAACGCTATTCATAACAAAGGAAGCCGACAAATGAATAGGGACAGTTGGAATTCAACAAAAGGAAATAGATTCCAGAAGAAAAGTTGCGGCAGGTGTGGAAGCTCAAAACATAGGTCTGAAGATAGGGAGTGTCCGGCAAGGGATATTAAATGTTTCGGATGCGGAAAAGATGGACATTTCCGTCAATATTGTAAATCGAGGAAAGAGCCATTTAAAAGAAAAGCGCCAGACTTCGACCAAACAGGATCCAATTCAAAAAGCGACAAAGGCTCGAAAAAAAGGAAGATCGAAGTGGACTACGTATTCAATGTGAACGATGACTGCACGGTGAATTGTGCATTAGGCGGAATACAAACGAACATGCTCATTGACTCAGGCTGTAAAGTGAACCTCATTACACAAAAACATGGGAAACTCTGAAAAACCAAGGAGTTGAAATCGAAAACCAGATAAAAAATCCTGATAAAAAACTTTTTGGGTATGGAAACACAACACCACTCAACATAAAGGGTTGTTTCGAAACAACCATTTCAATAGCAAACCTCAAAACACGAGCCACAGTATATGTTATACCCGAAGGAACACGAGATTTACTTGGGAAGGAAACTGCAATCAAATTGGGTGTTCTGAAAGTAGGCCTGGATATTCATTCAATCAAAGACGAGTCCGTGATTCAACCATTTCCCCAATTTAAAAACGTATTAGTAGAAATTCCAATTGATACGATGATTAAGCCCTTATCTCAACCTTATAGAAGAATCCCCATTCCCCTTGAAGAGAAGGTAGGAAAGAAAATAAAAGAACTTCTTGACTGCGATATCATAGAAGAGGTGCATGGTGCTTCAAGATGGGTATCTCCCGTTGTACCTATATTGAAAGAGAACGGCGATTTACGCCTCTGTGTTGATATGCGTGCTGCTAACACAGCTATAATGCGGGAAAATCATCCTTTGCCATGTATGGACCAATTGCTCCCGAAAATCGGTAAGGCTAAATATTTCAGCAAATTGGATATAAAGGACGCTTTTCATCAATTAGAACTCCATCCAGATAGTAGACATATCACAACATTCATTACAGCAAAGGGTCTTTACCGTTACAAAAGATTAATGTTTGGTATTAACTGTGCCCCAGAGATCTTTCAAAAAGAATTAGAGAGAGAATATTAATCAAGAATGAAGGGGTTGTCAATTTTATTGATGATATACTGGTATTTGGCGATAGCGAGAAGGAGCACGATCAACGACTAGAAAAGTTTTTAAAAGTACTCAAAGAACACAATGTGATGCTTAACAATGGAAAGTGCTTATTCAAGGTCACGAAGGTAGATTTTCTGGGCCATGAATTAACTTCAAATGGTGTGCGTCCTTTGAATAAATACATTGAAAGTATAAACAATTTTAGAGTTCCAATAAATGTCGAGGAGTTACAAAGTTTCCTTGGTCTGGTGAATTATGTGAATAAGTGGATTCCGAACCTGGCTACAAAAACAGAACCTTAAAAGAATTGTTGCGGAAGAAACTCAGCAAGAACACAAGCATACTACCATTTTGGGGACAAACTCAAGCTAGTGCTTTCAAAGATCTGAAGAATATCTTGACCAAAATACAATCCTTAGGTTACTACGACGTAGATGACAAAAACTCAAGTAATAGCAGACGCGAGCCCAGTTGGACTTGGTGCTGTCTTAATCCAATTTGATTCGAAAGGTCCACGCATAATCGCGTTCGGAAACAGGACCTTGACTGAGTGCGAAAGGAAATACAGTCAGACTGAAAAGGAAGCTTTGGCATTGGTCTGGTCTGTGGAACACTTCAACATATTCCTATTCGGAAAAGAATTTGATCTTATTACAGATCATAAGCCCTAGAGATATTATTCGGGCCTAAATCAAAGCCTTGTGCCCGAATAGAGAGATGGGTGCTCAGGCTACAGTCGTATAAATACAAAGTGATGTATAAACCGGGGAAATGAACATCGCTGATTCCCTGTCACGACTATGCGTTTGTTCAAAGTCACCGTCGAAGGGTCAAGACATCCACATCCACCAGATTATAGAACAAGCCCGACCGCGAGCCGTTTCAATGGATGATATCATCAAGTTTTCTGGAAGCGACCAAGAAATAAATGGCGTGAAAAAAGGCATTTACGAACAGGACTGGGACGACAAAGCAAAAAGCTACAAAATTTTCGAAAACGAACTATGTTTCTATGGAAATATATTGCTCAGACGTAACCGGATCGTAATACCTCAGAAATTGCGAAAGAACGTCCTAGACGCCGCCCATGAAGGTCATCCAGGGATTGTCGCCATGAAGGGTCGATTACGTTCCAAGGTGTGGTGGCCGCGAATCGATAAAGACGTTGAAAATCTGGTAAAATCTTGCAAAAGCTGTACCTTGGTGGGATTACCTAATCCACCGACACCAATGAAGAGACGTGAGCTCCCCGTAGCACCATGGGTAGACGTCGCAATGGATTTGCTAGGTCCATTGCCTAACCACGAATACGTGCTCGTTCTGATTGATTATTACAGTCGCTACAAAGAGGTCAAAATGACAAAATCTGTGACAAGCTCCCAAATAATAAAGCTCTTGAAAGAGATCTTCAGCAGACTTGGATATCCCGTGTCAATACAAACAGACAATGGAAAACAATTTGTAAGCGAAGAATTTAGAGGTTTTTGTGACAGCTGCAACATCAGAATATTCAATACTATTCCTTACTGGCCTCAACAAAACGGCGAGGTTGAGAGACAGAATAGAGACATAATAAAACGTTTGAAAATAAGCCACCTAGAGAAGAAAGATTTGAGAGAGAGTTTGTGGGAATATCTAATAATGTATAATAGTACGCCTCACTCAGCAACAGGTAAATCGCCGTCGGAACTATTTTTTGGGCGCAAAAACCGAGATAAAATCCCATCATTAGACAGGATTGAAAGTTCAGGAAATGATGAGGAGGTCAGAGACAGAGACATGATTCATAAAGAGAAGGGAAAACAGTACGGTGACCAACGAAGAGGAGCTACAGAATCAACATTAAATGTAGGAGACAAAGTTTATATTAAGAATATGAGAGAAAGAAAATAAACTCAGCACCAACTTCAATCCCACGCCTCACACTGTTGAAGAATCTAGACAGGGCGACATAACTGTGAGAAACGATCAAACGGGACAAGTACTTCGGAGGAATGTTGTCCATCTCAAGAGGGTGGAAGGTCAGTGGACAGCGGTGCCGCAGGAGGACGAGGGCCAGGATGAGGATGAAAGACAAGATGATGGAGTGAACAAGTAAACAGTGCAAATCTGTTTAATGACCCAAACAGTAGGTCTAAGTTGTTTGGTCACAAAATTATATAGTTATTATGTTGGATATTCTGTATCTGCGTTTTGCAGATAGTAATATTTAGTTTTGTTTTGTAGGTTAGCAAATTGTTGGAACACTTAACTTATTATTATTGATTAAGTATTTGATATTGTAGTTTATAAAAATATCAGAAAGAAAGGAATGAAACTCTTATTTTCAATTTGTTGTTTGATTTATTCAACATAGGAGAGATGTAGTGTACGCGATTACACTGTCTCGTGTATTCATGACTAATGCTATGAGTCAGAAGACCAGAACCACAGGTGAGAGTCGACGATTAGCAGTTAGTTCGTGGATATTGCCGAGCCAGTGTCTACCGGAGTGAATTCTACAGATGTCATACCAAATTCCTTTCAATGGCAACACAACTGGAAACGATCCATCTCATCCTTTTTGTGCCGCAACAACTGTAGTGGAAGTGCTGGGCATGAAGACCAAACCAAGACAGCACTCAAATCAACCCTGTCCACAACCTCGCCTACCTCATGGCAAAGAGGCTGGAGAAAAAGTTCAACGCTGTCGGAAGGACATAGGAAGGCTGACACAATATGAAATGGCATCAGAAAATCAAGCTGAAATCGTTGGTGGAATCGATTATCTATCGAAATCGCAAGCACTCAAGCTATGAAGAAGAAAAAACAACAGTAAAGCAGTGCATCGACACACTGAAACAAAAACTCAGTGTCTACTCCGAGAGATTGCGAAGATATAAAGAGAGCAACAGGAGGAAGCAAGATAACATTTCCTTTGAAAACTCGGAGAAAAATTTCTACAGACATCTGGATGGAAACAACAGAACTCCCCAAACATCTATCCGAATAAGGATGACATGGAAAAATTCTGGACCGAACAACTGTCAACACCTACCACTTACAACAAAAATGCCGAGTGGATAAAAAACGAAGAGAAAACTCAAACCAACAACGCAAATGTCCCTTACGGTCATCACAGAACAAGAGCTTTCGGATATTCTCAAAGAAATGCACAACTGGAAATCACCTGGACCAGACGGGCTCCACAGTTTTTTGGCTGAAAAAATTCAACTGTTTGCATAGTAATTTAACTAAGGCAGTTAATGAAATTCTACGAGGTCCAGAGAGTATGCCCTCCTTCCTGACAGAGGGTATAACTTATCTTCTGCCAAAAAATCACCAAATTACAGACGATCCAGCAACGTACAGGCCAGTCACATGCCTGCCAACTATGTACAAGCTCATAACATCTTGCATTACACGTCGACTATACTCCCATTGCGAACGAAATAATATAATTGCATCAGAACAGAAAGGATGCTCCAGGGGTGCAATGGGATCCAAAGAACAACTGATAATCGACTCTATAATCTGCAACCAAGCCATAGAGAAGAGGAGAAATTTGTTCACGGCTTATCTTGACTACAAGAAAGCTTTCGACTCCATGCCGCATGAATGGCTCATAAAAGTTTTAGAGATCTATAAAGTAGATCCAAGAATAGAATGAGCTTTCTCAAAACAGTTATGTCAACTTGGCGAACTAACATCGAAATCAGCGGAACAGGCATAAGAACTGGCACAGTATCCATCAGGAGAGGAATTTTTCAAGGAGACTCTTTGAGTTCATTGTGGTTCTGCATGGCAATGAATCCGTTATCAACTATTTTAAAATCCTCCAGAAAGGGATTCAACCTGAAAGGCAACACTAGCAATATGTTGATTAACCATCTTTTATACGTCGATGACTTAAAACTGATTGCAGCAAACAGAGACCAACTAGAGTGCCTACTACGCTAGTGGAGATGTTTTCCAAAGACGTCAGCATGAACTTTGGACTGGACAAATGTCGTTCCCTAAATATAGCAGGAGGGAAAATCCAACAGACACCTCTCACCTTATCTAACGGAGAAGAAATAAAGGCAATGCTGGCAGGTGATCTATACAAATACCTAGGTATGAAGCAATGTCAAAGGATAGACCAACGAGTGATGAAGGACGAACTAACAGCAGAGTTCACCAGAAGAATGAGGAGCGTTCTGAAAACGAAACTGAACAGCAGAAATCTCACAAAAGCTGTTAACACCTACGCTTGCTCAGTTCTCACCTACTCTTTCGGAATAGTAAAGTGGAGTAATACAGATCTCGATCGTCTCCAACGGAAAATGAGAACACTATGTACAAAGGCCAACAAGCATCATCCTAAATGCTGTGTTGAAAGAACAACAATTCCAAGAACTCAAGGCGGACAAGGCTTTGTGGACATAAGAAAATGGCAGCTGAACAAATAAACAACTTGAGAAATTATTATAGATAAAGCAAACACATCGGACTTACATAAGATACTGATTGAAGCAGATTGTTCAACACCTCTATTACTAAGCGAGCACCCTCATGAAAACACCACACAGACGGATAGTGATAAAATTCAAAGATGGAGAGAAAAGCCCCTACATGGAAGACACCTGAACGAGGTCACCCAGGAACATGTCGACATTCCTGCGTCGAACTACTGGCTGACTTCTGGAAGATTGTTTCCTGAGACAGAAGGTTTCCTCCTTGCCATTCAAGATCAAGTAGTGCAAACTAAAAACTATCAGAAATATATCATGAAGGATAGGAGCCTCACCGACGATAGATGCCGCTACGGATGCCAAACATCAGAAACAATCCAACATATCACAGGAGGCTGCCAAATGTTTGCTGGAAATGAATATAAGAGTCGACATGATGCAGTTTGTAAAATACTTCATCAGGAACTCGCCATCCAACTGAAGAAGATTCTGCAGTCCGAAACAATTCCATATTATAAGTATCAGCCTGAAGTAATACTGGAGAACAACCTTTACAGGTTATACTGGGACCGCACAGTACTTACAAATTTAACAGTTGCTAATAACAGGCCAGATATAATTCTAGTGAAGAAAAAGAGAAGAGAGCAATACTTATAGACGTAGCCATCCCGAACAACAACAATCTACGTCAAAAATATGCTGAAAAATATCTTGAACTTCAGATTAAAAGGCAGTGGGGAATGTCTAGTACCAGAACCATTCCCATTCTCATATCAACCACAGGAATTATTCCTAAGAGCCTCAAGTCCAACCTCAAGGAGCTAGATTTGGATGAAAACCTGTTTAAAGTAATGCAAAAAGCAGTACTTCTTGGTACTGCTAGAACGGTAAGGAAGTTTGTAGGTCACGATGGACACCAGGAACAACCATGGAGGGAAACATTGCAAAAACAACTACCACGACATCAACCGAGAGATCCAGGACCAAGCAACGAAGGACGAACAACCCAGGACCCAGGAGAAGAAGAACACCGAAGACCTCAGAGCTCAATCCCTCTGATACTTGCTATCCGGGATGAGTGAATGTTCCCCTTAGTAGGGAGTGTGATAGCCGATCGCTAGGGGGTGTGAAAAATCACACCCTTTCTACGCTAATAGGCTCAAGTCGATAACTAAGAACGAACAACCCAGGACCAGGAGAAGAAGAACACCGAAGACCTCAGAGCTCAATCCCCCGATACTTGCTATCCGGGATGAGTAAATGTTCCCTTAGAGGGAGTGTGATAGCCGATCGCTAGGGGGTGTGAAAAATCGCACCCTTTCTACGCTAATAGGCTCAAGTCGATAATAATAAAGCGTCCCCGCTTCCGGCGATAGGCTCCCAAGGGAAGGGTCGTTCGCGGTCCGCCGCCGCTGCGGAAATTGTTAAATTTTTTGACATTTCTAAAAATTGGATTATTTATGACATCGGAAAATTATGACAACTGTCAGTGGCTTCACGAGAGGGAAGTCCTTCGAGAATATTTGCTCATTTCTGACGAAAACGGCCAGATCCAAATGAAACAAGGTATGAATATTTATTTAATATTTGTTCCAGGAACGATGAAATTAGAGGATGAATGAAATTAGAAGCAAGTACGTGACAACTGTCAGTGAGTTAACAGGTCAAAAAAACCTCTAGGATAATATATTTGCAATTTTGAGAAGGAAAACAAATAGATACGAATAAAACAAGGTACGAATATCGTTTTTGAATTGTTTGAGAACGTTTATTGAGAAATACATTTGTTCTAGGAACTCTGAAATTAGAAGGATGAATGAAATTAGAAGCAAGTACTTGACAACTGTCAATGTAAATAATACTACTAACTTGTAAAAATTTTGCAACTTAACTGTCAGTTTTACAAGTTAGTGACTTGATAAAATAAACTTTCTTGATTAATATTGTGTTTTTGGAAACTGACGTTTACAAATGAGAAACAAATAAAAAATATAAATGGGGGAAAATGCTTTCTAAAAGTGTTTTCTATACGATAATGCGGTCTACGATATGAGAGCAGTTTGGTGCAAAACGGCTATCGCAGAAGTTTTCAATGTGAATATAAAGCTTCGATAAATTCAGGTATATAAAAATTCAACCCTACATTTTGTTAGCAAGAAAAACGATTAGGATTTTTCGATAGTGATGTACAACATTCGGTCAAAAAGAGCAAAGGTATTAGGTATTCCAATAATTTTAAATCTACTACATCTAATCATATTTATCTGCTAATATTTTATATTTATGTGACAATCCGATTGATTCGTAGATCTTCTATCGAAATTGCCATGTCACGTGGTGAGAACTCTCAAATGTAATATCTATACGAAATTTCAGTTGAATATCTTGTGAAGTGTAGATACTATGAGAAAAAAACTTGAAAAAAATTCAAACTTCAACACTCTGTATCTCGAAAACGAAACATGTGACCCCATGTTTATGGGACTTTTTTTTCTTAAACTCACTTAAGGAATCTCCCCTTTTCGTTTGTACGTTCTATTTAGGAACACCCTGTATTTCGATTAATCCAAATCCTTTTCGACAGAATTCTTTAACAGAAGTTTGACGAAATAACGGATCATACTTCATATGAAATTAGTAGTCAGAAGTTTACACGTTTTTTATAGCAATAATTCATGACTTTGTTAGTGTTTCTTCGCGGCTGCCGAAAAAATAGTGTACGCAACACGTCCGAAAATAGTTTTTTGGATTCGCAAACTTCCAGGAAGCGAACAAATTTGGCTTCTAGTCCAAAAGAACCCTACTTTCCGGACTTGTTACGTTAATAATTACTATTACTTGGACGATTATTGACATCATCCAGATTTATTCGAAGCAATAGGGATGTTGACTACTTTTTGGAATTTATTTTATTTTAAAGATAAACCCTATACAAACACGAAAAAATTACTTTTTTCTTAAAAATATAGTAATTGCCAATAAAAATGAGTAAATGAAAAGACAATTCAAAATTCCCGCGAAAATGCTCAATTTTGTCACGTTATGATGATTACGTCATTATCCAGTAAACATACTTTGACTTCTGTCAAAGCGAACTGATTTTGCCTTATCCCTTGTGGAAAAGTTCAATCTAAGCCTTCAAAATGAATACCTACGTCGCGTCGGTCTATAAATGCTGAATGAGGTGTTTCTTTTATTTGTTATAATAAATATGAGTTAAAAGTTTGCTACTTGCAAAGACAATTTCACATTTTTAAGATCCGCTGCAAAAAAAACTTTGTTTTCAGCAAAGAAACTTGCGACCATAAGGGAATCTATCTTCGGTAAGTTACTACTATATTAATTACCGTTGATGAATCCTATCTCCATTATAAAAAAATTGTAGATTATCGTTCTTGTAACGAACTAGGTATTTTGTTCTCTTTCAGCTTTCAACTTCGTAAGTTCGAATCATAGATATGATATATTATTTATTTATGGTTCAAGTCACAGAACCGTGGGTTTCACAAAGCTTGATTGGCGATCAAATCGTTTATATTGAAGTAAGTCGATGGTTTATGTCAAAAATGAACTGAAAATTGCATAGATATGATGACATTTCAATAATCAATCGGCCTATGAATGTATTTTGTTGATCTGAGAAAAGAACATTCGAATTTGCAATGACAATACCTGATAGTGACGTCAATTAGTTGATAATAAATAACATAATTTAAATCAGCTTTATTTAATTCAACGAGAATAATAAGATCACTAAAATGGTTTGTTAGGATTGCAAAAACTTCCTTCTATGAGGAAAACCTCAATTTATATGAATTCGTAACATGAGTCAACATCCCTATTGAATATGACAGGGGGAGTGAAGAGAAACACGATCTAGAATTCTGCAGCTGTATAGATTTCAACGTAATGATCGACCACAATTTCAAGTGGAATTCATTAAATCGTTGATTCGAAATGAGTATATCTAGCGTATGAATATTACTTTATTTATTTAGTGTTGAATGAACTGATGAGATGAACAAACAATACAATTAGGATCAGAATGTTTATATAGCGCTGATATAATGGAAGCTGTATCGAATTATACAGAATCAAATAGGACGATTTAAATTAATATGAGTTAACAATTATCGGGTTACTGAAAATATGTTACAATTCTGGAAAATTACCAGAAATGATAGGGTAGTATGATTATTATTCTATTTCAATATCTCACTCGTATGGCCGTTTAAATTGGGAAATGACGTTTATTTTTATATGTCGATTAAATAATCAGTAATAAGCACCATTGTTGAAAGAGTTAAATGAATAACTTTGCAGTTCATTATCGAATAGGCATTTTGAAACCTAACAAAAATGACACCGAATTCAGAACCACGATCTTCAAAAAAATAATAACAACTTGTATTGAGATTCTCATGGAGACCAGTGAATATTAATTCTTGATGAATGTTTTTTTTCGATTTCCAAGGAGAATAATAAACCGATTTTATTCAGTATATTTTGCTTTGTTTGGCAAATAACTTACAGAAGTGTACTTAAAGATCAAGAGAAAATGAATCACGAAATAATAATTAATATTATAAACAACCTGATCCTGAACTGAATGAATAAATCAAGAAATTTGATACTATTATCAAATAAATGTATTTTTTGATGAACTCGTTGATGATTTGTTCTGAAGCTTGATAAAGGCTAAATATTAGCCGAAACGTTGCGGATAGAACAATAAATTACATATTATGTTCCTATGACCGTTATTCTCCACCCTTAATGATTCCGATTGTACTGAGATTCTGCATTTTTATACTTGGTAGCAATCTCGCATCCCATATAAATGAGGTAATAGTCTTATTGCACCACCAATGAACGAGAGCTCGAAAGCTCCTGCTCAGGACTTTTCTCAATTTTGTATTTTTTATCAATTAACCTCCAAAGTTTTGTCATTAAACATTTCAAATTTTGTTGACAAAAATGACAAGTGCCAGTGGTTCGTATATACGAGTAGAGCTGGTTACCCGAAATATTGAAAATCGCAAGTTAGAGCTTTGAAATTCTCGACGATATAGCTGCCCCAGGTTAGATCTGTTGCGAAGATACGTCAAAAATACACATTTTGATTGAAAAAAAATTATATATCTGAAACTTTCCTGAAAATATACCTCAGTTAGTGAGATTCAGTTTTTGTGAGAGTAGCTCGTCCGCTGCCATGAGGCCATGCAAATTTAAAGTATTTAAACCAGAATCTTAATTGTGTAATAAATTAATTTTCACGGAAATCAATAATTTATCCTTCGAGTTGAAATAATTACATACCTACAATTAGTTTATACATATTTTATGAAACAATGGCAATGAAACAGACGGCAAATAGGTAGTCATAACAAGTGTTAAGCCGGGTTCAGACGAAGCGCACCCACTCGCGTGTCAAACCTCGTCACCTACTCGCGCACCAAAACTCATCCTCGCGCCAGTGTTTGCCGGGTTTAGACGAAGCGCACCTACTCGCGCACCAGCCTCGCTTCCGCTCCCTCGCATAGTGTAAACATGCTCCTCGCCATGAGGCCCCTCTTCCTCGGGTTGAGCCATTGCCGGTCGGTTTTCAGTCGCGCATCAAAGAAGCCTCGCTGTGTCGTTTGAACAAGCTTCTGGAGCTGGTCGAGTCTCGGACTCTATACGAGGCAGATTACTGCCTCGCCTTCTCATCTTGGCTCGCCCTACCAGGCGAATCCAGCGCGTCGTGTAAACACTGGCGCGAGGATGAGTTTTGGTGCGAGAGTAGGTGACGAGGTTTGACTCGCGAGTGGGTGCGCTTCGTCTAAACCCGGCTTTACACTAAGCGCTGAATTCGCCTAGAAGGGTGAGCCAGGGGGGAGATTCTTGAATAATGTCGACTAGCTCCAGAAGCTTGTTCAAACGACACAGCGAGGCTTCTTTGATGCGCGACTGAAAACCGACCGGCAATGACTCAACCCGAGGACGAGGGGCCTCACGGCGAGGAGCATGTTTACACTATGCGAGGGAGCGGAAGCGAGGCTGGTGCGCGAGTAGGTGCGCTTCGTCTAAACCTGGCTTTAAAATTGTCCGACAGCTTTGTTCGATAGATTTCACACATCGTTTATTGTATTCACTGAATTTACAGCTAGAACCCTGTGACTGTGAAGATCAAAACATTTCTGAGGCATTTCCACGGAACCCTTTCGCGAATTTATAATTTCTTTCAAGATGCTCCAGACATACAAGTCCAAAATATATTCATTCATTCAGTCTACATAGTACATTCTAGCTATTATGAGCCTGGCAGCTATTCAATAAAAACAAGACATCCTGTCTGTTAGCCAGAGACATTTGATCCAATATGGCCTATATGTGTTAAGCTGCTTTGGATTAACGTAATAAGTTCTGCAGCGTGTTTCGGTGATCGGGAAGTACACTGCGCAAAAAAATTAACGCACATTATGGAAATCTCAAATTGATTCTACAACTGAAGGTGTTCTCAATGATAATTATTTTTATCAGAATTATGCCTGCATATGTTATCCACTTTCAACGTTTTTCTTCAGTACAGATGTTTTTTTTCCAGCAGGAATAAACAGAAGATGAGATTATCAGATTGCGAATGTATTAGATCCATTCTGAAATCAGTTGTTCTCGATCAATTCTAGTGATCAATAGTATTTCTTTCGTTTGATTTTCTACACTCGATCGCTATGCAACGCGAAACACGCAATTTGACCCAAGAGGAATGTGCCCAAGCGGTAGTTTTGCGAGAAGAAGGGTGGACATACACAAGAATTGCAGAAAGGTATGGGGTTTCCCATACAAGTGTGTCCAGAATGTTGCAGTGATTCAGGGTGACAGGTATGAATGTCCGAAGACCAGGACAGGGTAGACCACGGGTAACAACTGCCATTCAAGAACGTTACTTGAGAGTTTCTTCGTTGAGACTACGGTTTGCAACCGCTCGCCTCCTTCAAAATCAGCTTGAGCAAACTCATGGAGTGCAAATTAGCACTCAGACAATAAGAAATCGCCTCAGAGAATATGATTCAAGGCCTCGTGTCGCGGCAAGTGGCCCAGCTCTAACCCCGCTCTTCGAAGGGCACGTTTGGATTTTGCGAGAGAGCATATCCATTGGGAAGAGGCTGATTGGGAAAGACTTCTCTTCACAGATGAGTCTAGATTCTGCCTCTACCATTGTGATCGACGTTTCCTTATATACAGACGTCCACATGAAAGATATGCTCAGTGCAATTTCCTGAATACTACTGGTTTCGGGGGAGGATCGATTATGATATGGGGTGGAATATCTTTGACTGCTCGTACAGACCTAGTGGTCGTTGATAATGGATGCTGAGTAGGTATATAAGGAACATTCTTGAAGAGCATGTAGTGCCATTTGCCCCATACTTTGGTGAAAATTTAATCATCAGGTGTACCTTGATGAGGTTGAAGCTCAAAGTAAGAAGTCAACACTTACTTTTTACTTCTCACTTACGTCTTAGCAACTTACTAACCTACTCTGAGGGTTGAAGTCTCTCGAATGGAATGGCCAGCAAGAAGTCCAGAACTCAATCCGATTGAGCAGGTTTGGGACAACCTTAATACAAGGCTGAGAAGTTCAGAAAATCATCCAGCTACTCTTAATGACTTAGGAATCCAACTCAGAGAAATCTGGGAAGGATTAGATCAAAACATTTTAAGATCGCTCATTTTGAGTATGAACCGTCGTTGCCGAGCTGTAATTAACGGAAGGGGTGGAAATACCAAGTATTAAATCACTTATCAGCATTCCAGTGTTTTGAAAATTGTTCATTTCTCTTCTTCCACATAAGATTCGGTGAAATCCTGATTTTTTCTTCCATTCAATTTGTCTTGTTTCGTTCAAAACCTTCCCGAGAGAACATAAAAAATAAGTTATAAAGTCAATGTAGAGTTAACTTTCATTAAAATTGGGATTTTCAGAGCGTGCGTTCAACTTGAAGATACAAAACATAGACCAGACGCAAAAACAGATGTTGAAACGAAAATTTTTATTACGCCGATCTACTTCAGTAGTCTCACCAAATTGATTGATGAATTGGTCTTGAGAGTATAACATTTATTCATTTCTCTGCGACAGCTCACATTCTTAGTATAATTTATGGCTACTGATGGAGTTCAGAGAAATTTTTTCATTGAATTTTGTATTTTCTAGTAAGATTTGGGTATAGGTGAATGCGTTTCATTAAACACATTAGCTGTATACAGTTATAGCATTTATCATTGTAATTATTTCAACTCTTTTCGCCAAAGTGAACATACATCATTATTTAAGAAAGACATAAAGCAGCTCTGGTCGAGTTCCCCACTTTGATGTTGTTCTCCCAAAGATCAGTAGTCGCTGATAGACGTCCACAATTACGATTTAGCAAACACAAATTATCTCATACTTGTTATTTGTTGAACTCTTATTTAGGGACCCCGCAGACTGCAGACTTTTAATCGGCCGATAGTTTAGATGAGTTGGGCTGAAAGTGCGCACACCGAGCAACTTAACTTAGTTGGCTCGGTGTGCGCACTTTCAGCCCAACTCAACTGAACTATCGGCCGATTAAAAGTCTGCAGTCTGCGGGGTCCCTTAGAGAAAACGTGTTTTTATCAATTGTTACAAACCTTGAAAGTTTTTTGATCGAGTAAATGACTAGAAAATAAAAATTCATTTGTTTTTCATAGTAAACAGTTAAGTCTTCTAATTCCATGACAATGATGATTATGTTCACACAGTTTCATTGTGAGAACATATTTTTATTGAATAACTAAAAACCGACTGCCCAAATGAAGTTAATATCTTGAAAGATGTACATCGCTTTTCAATCGAATGTATACATTTTTATTTTATTGGAAAAAGATTTATTATTTTATTAGGATTGAAAAAATATCCATAAAATCACCTTTATTGGAAACATATCGAACAACATGATATCTCTAATATTTAGTCTCATCCGATATGGGATCTTACCAAATTGGTGTATTTCAGATGACATTCATAAAAATAATCACGCATATACATGTATGTTGAAATGGAAATAGATTTTCACGAAATAAGATGTTATTACTTGTTTTATATCACTTAAGAGTAATCCAAAAAATCGGTGGATAAAAGTGATAATCGAAAAATATCCTATCGCTCCTTGAGTTTCCAAATAAATAAATAAATATACAGCGTGTTTCATTGGGAAACGGAAAAAGTATACAGTAAATGGAACACCTTTAGGTGGTTCTGAAAAAACTATATGTTATTCGTCAAACTAGTTTCATCACGAAGATAGAGGCTGTTTTATCAATTTAATGATTTCTTCTTCTTACAAACCACACAAAATACTTTTATGACATTTCTACACAAGCGACCTAAATATCTGGACCTGGATTTCCCCAGTGTCAGATTAGCTCTCTTGTGTAGATATAGTATAATGTTCCTACAAAATGTCATGAAAATATTATTCTGCGTGGTTCGTAAGTTATGGCCACTCGAAGAAATGAGCCAAATTGATAAAAAAGCCTGTATCTTCCTAATGTAACTTGTTAGGCCCATATTATATAATATTTTCAGAAATATCAAGAGGTGCTTTATTTATCATCCACTTTTTTCTGTTACTGTATATCGAGGATATTTCTAACCCCTTCATTATAAAACTTGCATACATACTTCAATATGATCAGTTTTGAAAGCTGTTAAACAAAAAGCGAAATCCTTTCTGTTCAAAAATACATACATATAGTCCGTTCACGAAAGTTTGAGCCGTCGGTTGGCCATGACAATTTGGCATATTCAACTGTGTATATTAAAATTTGAGGTTATGTTTTTTATTTTCTTGTCAGATTGATACGCGATGTTGTCGATATTGCAAAGAGTTCTCTGATCACTCACAAGCTCGTCGGACGAGGCCTGGTACATTCGGCAACGTTGACTTTATTTTACGTTATGACAGCAAATACTGCCAACTTCAGATAAATAAACAAACGCCCACTATGCGCTCAAACTTTCGTGAACGGACTATACAAATATCACGATATTTATATAAAATGAAGGATACAGTCTATACAACTCAAGACTATCTAGTCTTGATTTTAACAATTCAAACTGAGAAAAAGTATGAAAAACATTTTTTGTTGTACTTACACCATAAAGCACTCTTCAATGCCCTTAACTATGCCGTATAGCATAAATTTGAATCCAAAAAGTTTTAGTAGGGCTCTGTGTAAAGCTGTTTTTCTGTTTTCTGGTATACTATACTGTTCTTTCCATAGTTTTTCTAATTGATCACCAAGATTACCAGATTTGTGCTCGAGAAGTGGTTCGAATATGTCATCCTCAGTCATTTCTTTCTTGGTGGTTCGTTTAAATATAGGAAACATATATCTGCAAAAAAATAATTGTTATAGTGTCTTACAATCTATCGATAATCATCAGTTTTTGTCGCAGGTGGGTTCCCTAATAAGTTCAGATACTACTACGAGTACTACTACTTCTGACAGTGGTGTTGCGGAGGCCCCCGCTGACCCCGCGGTGCGGGTGGACCCCCAAAAATTACGCTACACCACTGACTTCTGAGTACGGTTTAGAGAACAGCGTCAGAAAATATAATACGTAGTTCTACATAAATGGTCAAAAATCAATCAATACCTTATGAAATTATAATCATAAGCCTTCCGATGATTCATAGGGAGAAGAGTCGAATCACTTTGAGCCTTGTCTAACATTTTCAATTTGGACGAAATTAAATTATTTTCCAATGCAGAATTCGACAACAGATTCTCAATTATTTCATAGGGTGTGCCATAACAAAGTCAGAAAATGCTAGTCAATTTTTTGTAGGTTATCAGCTTTCTGATCAATTTGATAGGTATTACAAATATTATGAGGTGTATGAAGTATTGAAAGTTTCAAGGTTCAAAATTATGAGTCAGTTGATCTTTTCTCAATATCAGAAAGGTTCGAGAGACTTATAATTTTGAAGCTTGAAAACGCCTTGGTAGTTTAAAGCGCGATAGTTCATAGGGAAACAGCGCGCAATCATTATGCCAAATGAAGTTCATTAACGGGTCGAATCGGACAAGAAGTTTCGGAGCTATGGACATTTGAATTTTTAATTAGTTTCCTGATATTTTCGAAAAAACTCATTCGATTTCTTCGAGAATTGTTATTTCGAAAGGAAATAATGACGCGCAACATATTCGGAAAGGGCAATAATAAATTTGCTATAAAATGAGAGAGTCGGTATGCAGAAAAAACTCTTATTGCGGGTGTGGCAAGGAGATGAATATCACGATTCTGAAGTTAACAAAATTACTCCTATTTTTCGGTGCATTAATTATGCACAGGTTTCAGAAAAAATGCCCCATTTAGTGTACTTTCGAAAGACATATCAACTTTGGTGCTACCCACTCATACTCCGCCATAATATCATGGCTAACATGATAACAACGAAAAAGTCTAAAAATTCCGAACCTAAGTTTGCTCTATTTCGAAGCTCTTCGTGATGTTATTTTAATGTATTCATTAAAATTGATATCGACTCAGAATAATAAAGAAAAAACGAACCTCCTTCTTCAATACATTCAAGATATCGTTTTCGACGCTTTTCTGCACAACACAATTTTATTCTGTCGATGAGACACTTCCAAATCTGAAAGAGAATTAGATATACTTTTTCTTTCAAAGTAATCATAAAAATCAAAAAGCATAAGATCAGGGCTCTTCAGTGGCCATCTTTCAATCCATTGTATCGCAATATGTTCCTTCAATAGATCTTGACATTACGAGTAATCGAGTATTATGTGCTGGGCAGCAATTCATTTGAAACCAGACATTTTATCTGTTAGACAGGTGCATTTCATCCAGTATGCTGTCAAGTTGCTTAGGATTAATCTAATGAATTCTTCAGCATTAATATGATCGGTGAGTATAATAGGTCCGAAAAGTTCTCCTCTCATGTCTGCCAACCTCACGTTGATACTTAACTCATTTTGGAAATGGGAAACAAACAAAAGTCGGATGAGTTTCCTCTTTGCCCTACATGGTTATTTCGTAAATAATTCACGCCTGATTTCATGAAAGTGGCCTCATCAGTCCATAATATGACTCATAATATGACTCCTAAATTATTTTGGTTCCACCTACAAAATAGTCTGATCCACAGCTTCTATAGGTAACAGATGAATTGATAATCTCCATAAAATTACATTAAGATTCAATCACGAAGATCTTCAAGATAGAGCAAATTGAGGTTAGGAATTTTTAGACGTTTTTAGTGTTATCATATTAGCCTTGATGTTATGGCGGAGGATGAGCAGGTAGCACAAAAGTTGATATGTCATTCGAAAGTACACTAAATGAGGGGGTCCATAATAATAGATATATCATCGAAAAAATTGATTAATTTTGTTAATTCGGCCAAAGGACCCCGCACATTTTGTATGAGAATTGGCTCCCGGTGGATTTGGCTGAAAATTTGATATGATGTTCTACTAATCCTTCTGATCAAATGTCTCTACAGTCTTGAAGCTGAAAAATGCATACTTCTAGGAGTTTTTAGCGATTTTTTGTATCCATGATGGCTTACGTATTACCGTTCACACAGAAATGTTTGAGAATATTTCGTGATTATTGAAAGCAGATTCTGTCATTTCGAAATATTTTCAAACATTTCTGTGTGAACGGTTATACGAAAGCCATAATGGATACAAAAAATCGCCAAAAACTCCTAGAAGTATGCATTTTTCAGCTTCATGACTGTTGAGACATTTGATCAGAAGGATTAGTAGAACATAATATCAAATTTTCAGCCAAATCCACCGGGAGCCAATTCCCATACAAAATGTGCGGGGTCCTTTAATGAGACTACAAAGAAATTTAAACAATGATCATTTTAGAGAAAAAAATCGAAATATTTCGTAAAATCAAGAAATTGAAGAATAACCGTTATCCCTTCGAGCATGTGTTATATAGCATTTTTTTTATCGCAAATCACTCGTATAATCCCCCCTTGAAGTTTGTCCAATTTAAGAGTTGACACCTGTATAAATTTCTGTTGTAATCGTCATAGAAGTAATAAACCGTATACCTAGAAGAACGATAATTCGAATTTGGACATGATATTTCTAGGTTTCATTTATTGTTCAAGAAGTTCTTTTTCCTGTTTCACTAATGACATCAGAATGTATAAGAAGCGGGTTAACATCACAAATACGGAGACTCCGTGGCCGAAACAGTAGCGCGTTTGTTGGCCATGCTCGGATGTTGCTGGTATGAATCTCGCATGAATTAATTTATCCGGAAGCCCGGCCTACGACCGACCGTGAACACGATAACTTCCGGAAGGAACGACTTGCAAAACTTAGAATTTTTAAGGTAGATTCAAGATTTGAAAAAAAAAATGAATGTATGAATAAAGTTTCTGATTTCACGTCAGTGGTTTTTGAATATTTCTTATTTGTGAAAACACCGAGTATATCATGTATACTTAGGTTTAAGGAGTTAAATAATACTTTATTATTCAAAAATCGAGAATTCATAATTATCTCAAACGTTTCTGGTAAATGTACGTATGACCTTGATTGAATCATAGTTTGGTTTGTGAATCTACTAAAGTAAGGATTACATAAAAGTAAGTATTATAGCTTGAAAGATGATGTTAACGACCTTTTTCTTGAAATTTTGTACTAACGACATGATGAAGCGTTCTTTCCGCTCATTACTGAAGCCGCTAAATATACCGCATTAATTGACTACTGGTAATACAGTAGGTATGATATTATTCCGTCCTGGTAATAATTTACGATCGCCGTATATTTCATTAATGTCGATGTAGAAAAAATAAACCGAAAATAAAGATAATTTCGTTCACGAATTGTTCTGTTGTGTCACTCTCAAGTCGAACCATCCTGTATTCTGTTTTACGATGTTTCCTGTTCAAATAATTCTGTGAAATATAATAATTCACATTATTATTTTAACCGACCGTTTATTTTCCCAACTATGAAACGTGCAAAATGATACCGATTATCACCAGAAAAAATATGATCATAGATTCCATTCCGTTCAATTTCATTCCGTTAATTTTGCCGAATAAATGAATTTGAAATTTTGAGAAATTCGGGAAAAATCAATATTACGCGAAATAAATTAATTCAAGCTATGTGGAAAAACACCAGTCCGAGATACCGTTTGTTATTCGCCGTTTTTTCCGACAATGCTCCTCGTGGTTTTCGGAGGTTGGGAATTTGATAAGAAAGTTGTCCGCCGTGTTCGTTCCGATTATGACCGAATATTTCGAATTTCCTCGAAATTGAGAATAGAGTTCTGAGAAAAGCGGCCAATCCGAGAGCACCGTTTCAACCCCGCCGACGAATTTTCTGGGATTACCACGAAAAATTATAATTCAGTTCCGTTCTCTCACTAGTATAGTATGCTATTCACGGTCATTTTTGTTTTTTCGAGATTTGGCAGATTAATATTAAATTAGAATTCTTAAGTTGTAAATTAGTTTAAAGAGAAATAGTATTATTGCATACGCGAGCATTACTTCTTTTTTGAAACAAGTTAAATTCCGTTTGTGCTGTGCTATAGAGGTAAGGCCCTTTGGGCCTTCGAATTATTTAATTTGGCTGTTTCCTTGCTTTACTGTCTTCCATTCTTACGACACTGTTCCCGTAAAATCATAACCGATAGAATTCCGTTAATTATTCTGTTTCATATCGAGTGTCTCCAGTGATTTGTTTGACACTAGGTATTGAGTTTTTTCCGTCAGTATAAGTTTTGTTGGCTTCCGTTTTAGGTAATTAAAGTTAATGAAATTGTTTCAGTACCGCCGTTTCGTTCCGAAGTTTTTTTTTTATTTTATAGTTCCTTTTTCGTCCGTTCCCAGATACTAGGTGAGGTGCGGTTGGCTATTGCGGCTTAAGCACGACTGGCAATCCTCCCAAACTGGTGCCCGGGTTTGATCCGACCTGTTGTAATTTTTTTTATTATTCTATTCCCGTCCCAAGGTGTTAGGTGAGGTGTGGTTGGTTATTGAGGCTTAAGCACGACTAGAAACCCTCCTAACTTATGGCCACTTGCACCGTCGCATTAAAGTACGACTTAAATTCATCTTAAATTTTTAAATGGCTTTAAGACGCAATTCATCTTGCCTTACAGTTTAAGCACATACTAAGATGTTCTTATAGAGCAAGAGCCCGTGAACGCCAGACCTTCGTTATTTTATAAAAAAAAATTTTTTGGTACAGATTTATATAACTAATCATTTAAGTGAAACTCAAATATATCTGAAAAAAAGACATTCGATGCTACAACTAAATAAAATTGTCAAAAATTTTAATTTATTCTATTAACAATTTAATTTAGTTGTAGCATCGAATGTTTTTCCTTCAGATGTTTTTGAGATTCACTTAAATGATTAGTTATATAAATCTGTACCAAAAAATGTATTTGCATAAGTCATTATAATCATGCCGTCTCACTCGCACCCACTCATAAATACTGTCTCGCGCTCGCACCTGCAGCTAAACTACAAGCTTCGATTACAGAATAATAACACTATTGATAAGGTGGGGTATAGTATATCCCAACCCAACAAAAATTTCCAGTAGAATCGTGCTGAATCGTAATATGAATAGATATGTACCACTGAACTATGCAAGAAACATCATTAAATGAAAGGTACTGTAGTGGATGGCATAATAAATTGAAAACTACTCAAACTATCTAGGAAAATAAAATCTTGGGGATCTGGTGGACCCCACCATACCAGTTGCGGCCGTTACGGGTCACTGGGCCTATTCTGTAAGGCGATGTAGGGGATGTAGCGCTGTAACCTTGAAATTTTACAACGATGTAGTGAAATTGCAATTCTGTAAGTGCAACATCGCTGTAAGTTCGGCTACATCGGATGTAAATTTTACAGCGGCAAATTTGAGGGTGTAACGGCTTACATCGCTGTTAATTGTGTTTTGAGGTTAGGTGGACAATGTTTTCGGCCTTTTGACATATGCGATTGCTGTATGAAGGAGTATGTGGAGAAAATTTGTAATATTGATGAACGGACAATTGCAGCCAACGATATCCAAGTAATAGGGGAATATGTAGGTCTAGGACTTTCAGCAAGAAATCTTTATCTTACTAAACAATATTTGATTTCAAAATTGTATGATACATCAGGATGTTGGGAAACCGAAGTTTTGGGAGGTTTTGGGAGCTCCATATAAGTGAAAAACACCGATATCGATGTAATAATATTTATTAAAATTTTCACTCATTTTTAGATCTAGAATAAGTTCCCAGAATATTGAAATGTTATTTTTCAACAGGATATCTTTAATGAAAAAATTAAATGCGTGAATGCTTTATAAGCCCAAAAAAATTATATAAAAACAAAAAGGATTTCCAAATAATGATAAAAAAATCTTCAATGTCATTTCGATTTTCAAATTCATATTTCGCTCCTCTGAATAAAGAATGGAAAAGTTTCGTTAGGTTACAAAATATAACACAGAAATCAGAATAGCTAAAATTCTTGCTAGAATCTCGATTTCTGTGTTCGCCGTGCTACGCGATGTAACATTCACGGTATCTTTTACAGTCTTGCTTACAGAATACCAATTTCAACACCGATGTAACTTGCCTACTTATATCGCGATGTATCCTTACATCGATGTAAAGTTACATCGGTGTATGCTGTATTTATAGAATAGGACCATAAGTTTCTCTATAGTAGAAGTCTGACCTATACAGGGTTTGGATAAAGTGTGGCACCAAATTAATATATTATTTAAAACGGAACGAACGATAATTTTGAAATTTGGCAGCTGAGTGTAATGGACCACAATGCATTTGATGAGCATATTTTCATTAATGAGATACTTCCGGTTTAACCGGCAATGACCAATTTTTTTTTATTTAAATGGAACACTCTGTATATTTCCGCAGATTCTGAACGAGCACTTTGTTTCGGATCTGTCCATACCAGGTTCCATGTAAAAATTATCTGTAAAAAAAGAATTGAGACAACGGATTCTTGATGAATGTGCATTAATACATGGAGAAGTCTTGAGAAAAGTTACTCAAGAATTTGTTAATAGACTGGCATATTGTCAGGAGGTGAATCGAACATTTAAAATGATTTTTTTTAATTATTTTTAATAAATTTTTTCTACTAGTAAAGTAAAGTATTTCTTCTTTTTATAGATTTTCATAAAAAATACGTCATGAAAAGCAGAAAGAGTTAATATCCACTACAAAGTATTTCGTTTTATTTCTCACTATTGATACAAATTACAACGATTTATTTATTAATTTACAAAAAGACTGAATTTCTTCTTTTTACAGAAAATTTTTACATGGAACCCAATATGGAAAGATCCGAAACAAGGTGCACTTTCAGAATCTGCAGAAATATACAGGGTGTCCCTTTTAAATAAAAAAAATGTGGTCATTTCTGGTTGAACCGGAAGTATCTCATTAATGAAAATATGCTCATCAGATGCATTGTGGTCCATTACACTCAGCTGCCAAATTTCAAAAATATCGCCCGTTTCGTTTTAAAGATAGTAATTTGGTGCCAAACTTTATCCCAACCCTGTATATTATTCTTATACCTATTTGCTGCCTCGATCTCACGAGGAGGGTATTACACTCATAATTTAAGTGCTATTCGAGTTTTGGAATTCAGGTTCGATATCCGCAGTAAAATCGATGATTCAATGTCTCTCGTTTCCTATTTGTAATTCGAGAGGATATCCTTATTAATTCCAGACATTTTTGATCACTCGAGACAAGAAATAGTTAGTTATCGCTGAGTCTTAAAATACTCGTAGAACAGATTTTTATGTTCTATCAAAACAAAACATAAACAAACGGAATGAAATTGAAATGTTGCTTCTGTCATTGTTATTTCCAACACAAACCTCCATTATCCGAATCGAAAAATTATTGAAAGGACTATTTCCTACGTATTTTCGATTTATCATAACCGTCTAGGATTTATGGATGGACTCTATTTCGGTTCATAAACAAATCATAAGGTAGATTCAGTGAATACCGTTTGTCACACTTTTTTATCATATCGAAATTGAATTCGATATTTAGGATGAAATACCACTATTTAAATCTATGGAGATGATTACCCTTCAGTAGGGTCCTGTAGCGGTCTTAGAAGAACGGAAGATTCGAAAATCATCACTTGGAACGCCAGACCTGTTTAAAACACCCTCCTGGCCAAGAGCACCAATTAGTGTTTGTGTCTAAATATTGAAGTATTTATTCGAATAGTTTTAAGTTTCAATTTTGTAAAAACGGCGAGGCAGGGTTTTTCCACTGAGTTTTTCCCTGTGCTCTGGTATCATACGACAGAATAGATGGTACCCCGTTTTGCAACCAACCTCAGCTAGGGACTTTTTTGTTTAATGAATTGTATTTTGTTAGCTCCCATCAAAGAATATATATAATATATATATATAGTGAATACCGTGGTACATACGAAAGCGTTTCAATGACATGAGTGATCAACACAATAGAGAAGAATTAAAGTATCCAGAACGACCAGAACAAGAATGAAAGGTCCTCGAAATGGTCCTTATTTACCCGATTTAGTCCTTCTCCGTTCTACTGTCGAAATACTCTTGATTTGATTCGAGGAATAAAAACTCCTCCAATCACTGAGGATGAAGAAGATTTTCAACTTGATGTCCCATTCAGATAAAATCAGTAGTGAAATATAAGTATTTAGTAGGATCACTTAAAGCCTAAAGGTGAACAGTGATTACAAACATGATCTACGCCAACATGAATTAGAATCACATAAGGGGTTTTTGGAAACTTATTCGATCACTAAACCCGGGATGAATTTTGACAGCAATTGAACAGTTTATTGTTAATATTTAAATATTGACACTGATCACATACCCGGGTTAACCCGCGGAAGTGATCGCAAGATTCGCAAGGCCGTAGCAAGGGGGTCCAGAACCACACCACCGCCTGCCCCGAAATTTTTCGGAAGTGGTCATTCTTCGGTGGACCTAAAAAGAAAAAAGGTTTTCACTTCCCAAGATTCCTTGACTCGTTCCTTGAAAACCCTCCCCTTCCGAAATTTTTTTCTGGGTACGGCCCTGGGTTTCCGACAACTTAAGGGTTACCTCGAGGGTTACTATCAAAGATATTCTGTAGAATATCTTTGGTTACTATTCTTAATCTTAATCGAGACTCTCTCTAAGTGTATAGCACTATTGACACTATTTTTGGAACGCTTGTATTATGGTTCGAATATTGCACCTTAGTTGACCAATCTGCATACAATTGCAATAACAAAGTATTTCCCATGACAGAGGCGACAAAGCGATTACTGATATAACACCTGCTTTATAATTGAGACAATTGAGTTGTTTTCGATTTCGCGGAAAGACATGCTTAACTTTGAAGGCTGGAACACATCCATACTACATAAAATTAATGATAATGATAATACTATTGTTTAAGTTAAAGGAAACCCTGAATCTGAACTTCCTTCTATAGGTTAGGTCTTTATTATTATGTCAAGTGCCTACATGAAATATTTGGGAAGAATTCTGAATTATTGAATTAGTATTCCTTAAAAAATGATTCTGGAAAATTTAGATAGTTATTTCAAAGGAAAATTCGTGTCTTTATCTCCGTTTTTATATAACACACAGATCAAAATCGAACCTACGACAATACTTGACGATGATTAGTGAGAAAGATAATTGATGAGCAAACTAGGTACGAGAAGGACTTACAGAAAAAATAATTGTGAAAATACACTGGCATTCTTTACAGGATTTGGTTTTCTTTTAGCACTCACTATCGTATTCATTTTCGAACTTTTAAATATCACAGTTCTTATCTTTGAACCGAGAAAAACTGTGTCACAGCCGGTTTATAAATATAGCACAAGAAAACTTTCCAGATTTCCTGGAAATCGGCAATAATATAAGTATATCGACAATACTGAAACAGGTTAAGGTTAAGTTAATGCTATCACACCTCCTGCAACCCAGAAAGTTTCGCACGGAGTGTTGAGTGTTGTGTTAACTAACTGGACTCTTTAAATATACGGCGGTGTTGTCGGGATGTCTCCATTCAAATCCCTTTTTTGTTGCAATATTACACAAGTTCCTTCAATTCATTTCATTGATATCATCTAAGTTCACAAAAAAAGCTTCGAAGGAAACAAACAGCTGTAGTCGCATGCCTGTGTTGCCACATTTTAAATTGTTTTGATATTGAATCGTTAGAATAAGGGGTGCCACAGGTAGTTATTATGGGCATTGTATAAATAAAGGAATCTCTATCTCTATCCAATGTTATACGTGAAAATTATGGCTGGAACTTACTGCATTCCGAATATTCAACACCATGTTGTCGAATAAAATGAAGGATATATTATTGTACAAAATACCTATTCGAAAGAAATTATTGTGAATATCTCAAGAGAACCTACAAAATTATACTGATTCTACGTATACTTTATAGACATCATAGACTAGAAAGTGTTAATATTCTTTCAAGAGTCTAAATTTTGATTATTTATTGTTGAAAGGTATACGACACTAGTATGAGGGTCATTCTTCTGTACGGGTATTGTTCGTTCTGCATTTTCTTGAAATTTATGGTTTCAAATAAGTGTTCAAGTACATATCGTTTAGTGTTTTTTAATCAAGAGACAAGAATGTAGATTGCAAGCCTGTAGCGAGAGGAGGGCATTGGAAGTGAACAGTCCAGTAAATAAACGTTCAAAGACTCCCTCATGTCGTCAAAATCGTAAAACAATGATTATTCAAACAACTAGGTTATTGAAGACTGCGACTAAGTAATGGTCAAGATATTTTTAATGATTCGAGACCCTTAGTCGCTCGATTAATAACCGAGTTGATTACAATATTTTTCCGACGATCTCAATATGAATTGTCTATGAATTTTTGATTGCAATACATTTTCATTTTGCACAAGACATACCTACATTTTTCATAATGAAATTTCTATGTATCTATATGTTCCAGTAGAATTTTGACATTTCTCGTAGTGTTTCTGAATACTTTGTGAACGGTTGCCATGAGGATTGCACATTAAACTAACCAAAAAATTGAGCATCAAATGGGTCATTAATGTTCAATTTCGTTCACATTAAAATCCCCTTTTATTTCGAGGTCAGCGGAAAAAACTATTTAAATAAGATTTTGATGAACGATTTTTTATCGCTTGAAAAAGTTATATAGCTTTATTCGAAATTTGGAAAGATTCCTGGAATGGTATAATGATTCCATATTCATCTAGCCCAATAAAGTGGCCAACGAATAAATAATTTCTAGAATTGAGGAATTTTCCATACATGTGGCAACCACGTCGATATTCTGTTGAAGTAGATTTCTGTTCCAGCAATAGTTATTCAGATTTAAACCGTTCTTTTCTTCTAGAGATGGCTGCTCAGGCTATTCCTTATGACATCATTCTATCTATACCATAAGAAGTCATTGTTGTTGTAGTTATGTAGTTTAAACAGAGGAAACTCCCTAAAACTAGGATATCTAAAGTAACTCCAACTATACAATGGGACGCCCTCTGTTAAGTTGTGATGTAAGCGTTTATGGCAGCGGTATCTGCCTCTGCTCCGAATCGACATCTCGCGAATATTCTTGAAACTGTTTAATTTCAAGACCTACAGACAGAGCCGGACCGTGGGCGTGGCGAGAGAGGCATTTGCCACGGGCGCAAACGACCTAGGGGCGCAAAATGTGAAATATGATATATGTATTCCATTTTAAATCAAGATTGACAACAAGCTCTATATTTCAAAGTGGCGAATTTAACAGTTTACAAAATTGAGAAACACGTAGTTAACGAACACTACCAAAACGGAACCAAATCCTAGAAAATGATACATGGGGAGAAACACGACTCGCGGTGCATTGTCCATTACCTCAAAATATGGGAGATTATTGTCAATAAAAGGTTCTTCAAAATAAAGGGTTTTCCAAAAAGAGGTGTTATTTCGAATAGCCCGCTATTTCGGTAGATATCACGTTTGAAGCTGTCAATTTTTGACATTTGACAAGTAGAAACTACGTCATCAATAAAAATGGAACGATACACGTTTCAAAAACGTATTGAAATCATTAAAATTCACTATAAAAATGGTGGAAAATGTGGGTCGTCGGAAGCACCTTGTCAAACCGCAATGAAGAAATTGGTGGAAAAAGTCGAGTTCTTGGGACAAGTTAGTGATGTGAAGAATAAAACCCGTACACGTCGCTCGAGAACAGCCGAAAATATTGCTGCTGCCGCCGAAAGTGTTAAAGAAAACCCAGTTTTGTCCATTCCTCGTCGTTATTTGGAATAAGGCATACCACAAACGTCATTACACCGTATTTTGCATGAAGATTTGGGTCTTATGGCTTATAAAGTTCAGTTAACACAAGAACTCAAGCCGGCCGATCATCAACAACGACGTGTCTTTGCTGATTGGGTCGTTGAAATGCATGAAAATGATCCGGAATTCTGTCGAAAAATCATCTTGAGTGATGAGGCCCATTTCCACCTCGGTGGCTTCGTCAACAAGCAAAATTGTCGCATCTGGGGCTTGGAAAACCCAAGAGTTATTGTTGAAAAGCCTCTCTATCCTCAACGTGTGACTGTTTGGTGCGGTTCATGGTCCGGCGGAGTCGGAAAATGAGGCTGGAGCAACAGTTACGGTGAATGGATTGCCCTATCGAGAGATGATCAATGATTTTTTATGGCCGAAATTGGATAGTACTGATCTGGACAACGTTTACATTCAACAAGACGGCGTTACGTGCCCCACAAGCAACGAAACCATTGTTCTTTTGCGGGAAAAGTTTCCGAACCGTGTTATCTCTCGAAGAGGTGATTAAAATTGGCCACCGCGATCTTGTGATTTAACACCTTGCGATTTCGTAAAAGAGAAGGTCTACGCCAATAGCCCAGCGTCGATTCAAACCTCAAAGATGGAATTCATGAGGCTATCGTGGACATAGGGCAGCCACTTTGCGATTTGGTTATGGAAAATTTCATTAAAAGGATATGGTCCTGTAAGCGTGGTCGTGGTGGTCATTTGCTTTATGTTATTTTTCACTATTAACGGCATAGCTTCTTCTTCATAATGAAATAAACATCCGATCATTTTATTGAAAAATGGCTTTTTTCTTTTAATGTCAAAATCAGTAAATGTCAATTATAAAAATCATATATTTATTGAAAAATAAATTTCTTCAAGGGCGCATTTTGAAAGTTTGCCACAGGCGCTAGAATTCTAGTTCCGGCTCTGCCTACAGAGCCGAACTCTTTTGGTTTAGGCATTGTATGTATGTATTCTTATACAATGCAAATCTTTGATACAATGGTTTAGGGAATTCATATAAACTGCGTGAGAAAATACAGGCACGGCTTCAGGGAACATTGGTGTCGAATAATAATTGAATTGGCCATGGACCAGCAATATCATACGTGGTATGAAATTTTCCTGAGTATATTTGCTCGTACCTAAATCATTCGGGTTTAATTTCTCCTTCGAGAATAATTCCTTTCAATATTTTATTCGTGTTTCTTCATTACTTGCCAGCTATCATCAAACTTTTATTCAATATTCGACTCAATGATAATGTCGTCATGGAAACGAATTCCGTTTGTCCGTTCACTCTTGAAATACAACAGCTGAACACTACAATTTTTTGACGTTTATATTTGTTTTCGAACTACATATTTGATATTTTAGAAACTGTTCAACTGTTCTTACACGTTCCAAAAACCTATATAGGTTCGTCAGAAAAAATATTCGGAATTTGCTTTATTTGGTAGAAGTCGATTAGATCAATGGGTGTAAAAGTATCGCTGTGATTGTTCTTGATCTATAAATATTCGTAGGAATCTTTTCAGAGCAGGAATATGAATACAGAACCACCAATATTTCGAGAAAAATTGATCATTTCAGGAACTTGGGAAAATTTATTAATTACACCTGTTAATTGGTTTGATTGGAATATCTGGAAATGGTTTTTTGCAAAAAAAGTTTAAATGAATCCTAAAATCCTCATAGCTTTCTGAGTTATAATGAAGGTATGATGAATAAATTTAGGTTCATGTAGAGTTTAGTTTGACATTGTTAAACCTATAATAATAAATATACGAAACAAAATTTGTTATCACCTATATTTTGCTAATGAGCCCATGTTGTTCTGACAAAAAAATACGAAAAATTCACGGTGTGATTTTGATATTCACATACTTATCGAAAACTCAAGAATGTGGAAGAATTTCAACACTGATACCTACCAGATTCATGCATGAAAATGACAAAGTGATTTTTCCGAATCTTTGGATAACTTCCGAATGTGATGAAAATATTGAGTATAAGGTATAAAGGTTTAGCTAAAATAACACCACAGCTCTTCAAAAATGCCTTTCAAAGTCAACAATACTTCAGGAACTTCATTTATCGTAAAATACCTATATATTTTATTGTGAAATTCGCCCATTATAAGTCTGTTTGCTCGGCCATAATTATTCCCATTAATCACAAGTGAATAATAATTTATTATCCACTGCTGTCAGATGCTTCATAGATTCAGCTCGAATATAACATTATTTGAATTAATATTTCTTCAGTATTTTAAAGTACTCCAACTCACAAATACTTATCTTGTCAATCTAGGTCCAAATCTTCTTTTATTATAACGATAAAATCAATTTTCATTACAAAATATACAATGATAAGTTCTCAAAATTGACTTTTTCCACGCTTGTCAAAGAAGTGTCTTTTCACGGTCGCCAAATGTACAAATCTGCAAGAAATATGTTCAGTAGTCGTGGATAAAGTATAGTATGCTACTAGCGTATAATAGCTGATTTGAGCCACTGGCCTGCGGCTCGTAGCCTAACCTTCACCTCGTGAATGATAGCTATCATTATATGCTCGTTGCATAATATATTTACTATTATATTTTTCCTATATCGACTGAATAATTTTGTGGCCTGTGGTATACTCAATCGTTTCGTTTGCTCTTTCTCGAGGATTATCTGAAATTTCACCTAGGAAGATACTATTATTTTAACTAGAATCATCCACTTTCTAAAAATACTTTGGCTTAATTTCTATGGAGTTTTAGATGGAAATGTGTGCTGGTTCCTTAGAATAAATCAAGTCCTTCAAACGAGAATAAACGGGATGTAAGCGAATCTAGGCAAATAATTCAGTTGTTGGCGATGTCAAATAAAAAGTTTTTAGATGTAATGTAGATGCGTGAAAGTGTTTTCGTGAATTTAGGCTCAAAAATGGTGTTGGACAAACCTTCTAAAATTTCAAAGAAGACTTTGAGAGTGGATGAAAATGAGACATTTGCTAGGTACTGAAAAAGGAACGCCCGATTAATTGCGTCCACTAGAATTTAAGAAAAGCCCTGAGCAGTTGCTTTTGAGTGCTCGTTCATTGGGGGAGCAATAATGCTGTTACCTCAAAATGTTGTATAGGTATATATGAATGCAAAATCTCAGCACGATCGGAATTATATTCTGGAGAGAATTAAAAAAAAAGTATGTGAAAACATATAATTAAAAAAACTAATTCTGTGCTTCAGATCATGCAATCCCCCTCTAATTCTGCAAGAACATTCAGTATATCAATCTTGGTATACAAAATAAATTTCACTTGAATCGGATATCTTGGTAAGGAGATCATAAAACACAAAATGAAAACACTGGGATATACTTAAATCCCGTTAACCACTGCTTCATATAGCTGAGTTCATTATAAAACTACCGATAAATAATTCATTACCGGTACCGGGATTCTATAGACAGCGTTTTGAAATTCTTTTAGGAATTCCATTGCTGAAATAATAAGATAGTAAAATTTGTTTCGTTCTAGTTAATTGTCGAAAAGTTATCTGAAAAATTATCATAATTGGAATTTTTAAAATAAAGAAATCTGTAATTTTATTCTACCCCCTCGAATATTTGAAATGGAACAAAAACGGATGAAGCTCAGGAAGCAATAAACCGAATTCCAAAGAAGCCGACATGTTAATATTAAATCTATTATCACATTATTCGCGTTTGAAATTTCATATGATTGCACCATATTCAACAATGCTATTGACTGTGTGATTATCGTTTGAGTTTCTGTTATCTTCATTGAGTTCTAATAAGGCTCGGAATTCCACAAGATACCTGGAAGATTGAAATCTCCACAGCATACCAGATCCGCGTCAGAATAACAATCAGATAATAATACGTATATCTACCAAATCTTCGCAATACTTTTCAGTTGTTTGTTCAGATAGGATAAACTACAGTTCGAATTTTAATATAGGTCGGTAGGCAGGACTTCATTATTTGGAATCTTGGGAATACGTTCAAGATAGATAGGTAAAGGCCAATAAGATATTAAAATTTGAATATGAAGAAGCTCGTAAATCTTCAGGCTTCACGTTCGAGCTTCTTCTATTATTGGTCTAAAATGCGTTTTAACTTCAAATC
This sequence comes from Propylea japonica, assembly GCA_013421045.1. Taxonomy (NCBI): domain Eukaryota; kingdom Metazoa; phylum Arthropoda; class Insecta; order Coleoptera; family Coccinellidae; genus Propylea; species Propylea japonica. Next base: position 14,478,725 of record CM024246.1, on the reverse strand, counting down.
AGAAAGAATATAATTAATTAGTTGCAAATTATATTAATGACTTCCTTAGAATATTTAGTTCTACCATTCAGTTTAAATAACTTTTAAACTCAATGGTTCTACTAAGATTCACCTATCAGTTATGTTATTGGGCTTCAACATCAAGGGTAAATATTAAGTTACTAGTGACCAGCAGATATCGACCAGATTTTGGTGTCATTGTATTCATTGAGTCTTCCTGAACAACATTAGTGAAACCAACAAGTGGCGGTCTGTCTTAGTTTAGAAGATATGAGCCCCCAAAGTTCCAAAAATGTACCATCTTCACGTCACTATTTCCACTAAAAAAAACACAAAAACACTGCCCCGATTTGGTCTATAAATCACCCTCGAACATTCACATAACGATTCGAATAGTTTCATTTCAGGTAAATTCAATAATTAACGCAAAAACATCGACATTCTAGACGTACCACGTAACCACACTTTCTACGGAAAGCGCGCCGTTCTTCACAGTTCTTCAAGGTAAGTTTGGCACCGCCGCATATCAGTTCTTTCGGGAGTGACATTAGAATCAGCTGATCGGAAACTGTTTCGGTTTGAATCTAGAATAGGTTCATATAATTATGTCATATTCTGTGCGTACATTACCATTATTCATAAATTAATATCTGATTGAATTTTATTTCAACTATTATAAGGATATGATATAATACCTCAGATCAATAAAATACTATTTTGTTTATCTGAGTATAATATCAATAGCTATTATGTGTCTGACTGCATATTTTTAGGAGTTTCTAATTGTATAGACATATTCGTATACACCTTTCAAGATTATTTAGGGGTTTTATGAATAATTACAATTATTAATAATTGTAGGCTATGAATTATTTATCGTCTGAATGATTTATGTTGATATTGCAGTTGTCAATCTGTTAAAATGTAAATTTCGATTTTAATCTTAACACACTTAAATATTATATATTGTATAACTAACTACCTAAATTGAATTTAATATCTCAGAAAACTGGAAGCTTCAGGCAAGTGAAAGTTTTGGGTTGTGTTCTTTCATTTATCACCAAATAGTGAAATGGCGAAATGGCAGAAAAAAAAGCAATAAAAGGTATATATAGTAGAGCAATCAATGAAAAATCAAAATTGGGTGTGACCACTTAAACCGCTGACCATCGACTGATTGATAGAATAGAAATAGAAGGTTAGGGGTTGCCGATGGCGCGCTTTTCCAAGAATTATATTAACCTAAATTAAAATTAAAAATCCTTTATAAAGTATGCAGAAAGCGACATACCCAGATCGCAATTGCCATGTACGAAATGAAGATCAACCAAATATGTATAAGTAATCATAAAATAAAATATCGATAGGTATCCTGGTTTTCAGTTTCCAATCAGCTGTTTCAATTATCGCGCTAAGAAACGTAATTCCCGCCATCATTTTATATGACATTTGGCAAATCGTGCGCACAGATAAACAAACCCCAAGTCTTTGACAATGCGGCGGTGCCAAACTTACCTTGAAGAACTGTGAAGAACGGCGCGCTTTCCGTAGAAAGTGTGGTTACTTGGTACGTCTTGAATTTCGCTGTTTTTGCGTTAATTATTGAATTTACCTGAAATGAAACTATTCGAATCGTTATGTGAATGTTCGAGGGTGATTTATAGAACAAATCGAAGTAGTGTTTTTGTGTTTTTATAGTGAAAAAAGTGACGTAAAGATGGAACATTTTTGAAACTTTGGGGGCCCATATCTTCTAAACTAAGACAGACCGCCACCTGTTGGTTTCACTAATGTTGTTCAGGAAGACTCAATGAATACAATGACACCAAAATCTGGTCAATATCTGCTGGTCACTAATAACTTAATATTTACCACAAAGGTTAAATGTCTATAAAACTGGACCCACAATTTGTTTTCCAACACATTATAATGTGACATGCATTCAGAACTTCTTCTCGAACTTCTCCTTCTACTGGGGCTCTAGAATAAGAGATTAAAACTCTTAAAATTTCCAGAAATTCTAACGGCTGCACTTCACTTCATATACGTGTACATGTACGATATAAATGAACTGAAAGAATTTTTTTAATATAGTTTAAGATTGACAACATCTACAACTAGACTTACTGACTTGTAACCTTTATATTGATTACCTAAACACTTGAATATTAGTGATAAAATGATTGAAATAATGATTGAATCACTAAATAATTCAACAAATAAGATTCCAACTCCATATTAATTTTCAGATTGTTCGTAAAAATTTCGAGGAAACTCCAATGACTTATCTGTCCAAAACAAGACTGTTTACATTTACTACTATCTCAGCTCCGCTTTGATTCTCGCCACCTTGGCGCTGATGTTGTCATGGAATATGCCAATTGATTGTTTAATGGCCGGTTTCTGAGGTTTTACTTTAACCGTCCAATAGTTAACGGTTCGATAAATATAACCAATCGATAACCTCTCGATAAAGGTAGCTGAGTTTCTGGCGTCTTTTTCCGTTGTCAGTTAACTATCTATTCGATAACAGCTGATTAACGGTAGTCTCGGAAGTTCCTTCCTAGATCAACAGATGTCGCGACATACAAATTGACGTTTTGATTATGAGTTTTGCAAATTTTAATTGAAACTTTTAGTTGAAACTGCACGCCTGAAACTCAAAATAATGAGATTTTCCATACGAAATATCAAATCGATTTCATTTTCATGTATATTTATGTCTCATGTATATTTAGATCATTACCAATGATGGTTTGAAAAGTTCCTGTCGCATAGAACCGTAAAGATATAAGCACTTGTTGAAGGACGGTTAAAGTGCAATTCCTTTCAGATACTGGAGCTAAAACAGAATTCAATTCATTACATAAGTGTAAAACTGTTTGCTTGTTGAATCTGTACCTCATTTTGAATTAATCATCTGTATTCATTTCGAGAGGTGATCTACGAATCCGTATAAATCTGGATACAGAAATATTGCCAATGAATTTCATTGCCTCCTTCATCTGATGAAGAGCTGGAGCATAATATTCTTGTATTATATTCTATTATTACACAACTCGTTTAATATAATATGTTGAGAATGTTGATATGAATCCAAATCCGGTACTCCGTAAAATCAAAATGAAAAAAGTGAGGTTGGAGTTGACAAAACAAACGCCAATGCCCATGCGCCATTCACTAATGGCCGGTTTCTGAGGTCGTTTTAACCGCAGTTTATCTATCTGTCAAATTTGACGGATGGATAAGCGTAGATTTCGGTTTCTGAGTACCGCTTAGAAAGATAACCAGCCAATAAAGTCAGTTTATTTTAACCGACCGAAAATGGCCGGTTATCTGTAGATTTAGTGAATGGCGCATGGGCATTGGCGTTTGATTTGTCAACTCCAACCTCACTTTTTCATTTTGATGTGACGGAGTACCGGATTTGGATTCATATCAACATTCTTAACATATTATATTAAACGAGTTGTGTAATAATGGAATATAATACAAGAAGATTATCCTCTAGTTCCAGCTCTTCATCAGATGAAGAGGCAATGGAATTCATTGGCAATATTTCTGTATCCAGATTTATACGGGTTCGAAGATCACCTCTCGAAATGTATACAGATGATTGATTTAAAATGAGCTACAGATTCAACAAGCAAACAGTTTTACACTTATGTAATGAATTGAATTCTGTATTAGCTCCAATATCTGAAAGGACCTGCACTTTAACCGTCTTTCAACATGTGCTTATATCTTTACGGTTCTATGCGACAGGAACTTTTCAAATCATCATTAGTAATGATCTAAATATACATAAGACATAAATATACATGAAAATGAACTCGATTTGATATTTCGTATGGAAAATCTCATTATTTTCAGTTTCAGGCGTGCAGTTTCAACTAAAATTTGCAAAACTCATAATCAAAACGTCAATTTGTATGTCGCGACATCTGTTGATCTAGATAGGAACTTGCGAGACTACCGTTAATCAGCTGTTATCGAATAGATAGTTAACTGACAACCGAAAAAGACGTCAGAAACTCAGCTACCTTTATCAAGAGGTTATCGATTGGTTATATTTATCGAACCGTTTACTATTGAACGGTTAAAGTAAAACCTCAGAAACCGACCATAAATCTACAGATAACCGGCCATTTTCGGTCGCTTAAAATAACTAATAACCTGACTTTATCGACTGGTTATCTCTCTAAGCGGTACTCAGAAACCGAAATCTACGCTTATCCATCCGTCAAATTTGACAGATAGATAAACTGCGGTTAAAACGACCTCAGAAACCGGCCATAAGTCTTACAATCATTACAGCCATACTAATTTATAAATACATTCGAGAATAGAATTTTATTGTCCGAATCACAAACATACAGTTTAGAAGATGTTCCTTCGGCGATCGTGAATGCGGGAAAAAAGAAAAAACGACGTCGAATAATTAAAATGTAGTTTTCGGATTTGAACCGGAAAGTTGAATTCATGAAAAGAAACAGTCAATGGTTCTCAGGATATTTAAATTTGAATGATCGATTTTTGAACAAGCTTACTAAAGCTTCTCACATAACGTTAGGGCTTTCTCCGATTTTATTGATTTCTGATTTGTTTGCACTTTATCAAGCGCTTATGCCATTGACTCATTTGTAGTAGAGAAAGAGCCAGTGACCAATTTGGGTATGCTATTTCAACACACACCAAAATTTACTTGCCTAATATTTAATATCTGCTCAAAAATAAAAACCACTTCTGCCGGCCCATAATGGCCGGAGTAGACTACCATGAGCGTTCAAAGAGGCCAGGAAATTAGGTTAGGTTAGGTTAGGTTAGGTTAGGAAATTAGGTTCAACTATGTCATTAGTATCATACATAAAACTTTCAGGAAATGTTATTGATAATATATTGGATCCATAAAATAATGAAAGAACTTTTTCGTCCCTCCTAAGTGTTGGCAGAACTCTTTGAAAATTCGTTAAGATTAGTACTCCTGAAATTCAAAGGAAATAAAGAAAATGTGTCTAGAATGCGAATTATAATCATGGCAGAAATTTTTCACATCACGAACCATCCGGCAGAACGAGAAATATTGCCGCGCAAGTGCGAGCGAAATAAGCTTATTCATATTTGCAAGTCAGACCGAGAGCGCATATTGGGCATATTCGAGACTCATCTAAAGTTGATGAAAAATTATATGGAGGAAGCTAAAATTCTTTTATGGAATTTTAAGTTATTGAATGTGGAGTGTGAAATGTCACTATTGCAAATATAATAATAATCGTTGCCAAGCAACAATAATACATGCCCAATATGCGCTCTCGGTCTGACGCTTTCTAGACACATTTTCTTCATTTCCTGTGAATTTGAAGCGTACTGAAATGACATAAGTAAAGCTAATCTTAACGAATTTTCAAAGAGTTCTGTCAATACTCAGGACGGACGATAAAGTTCCGCCATTATTTTTTATGGCTCCAATATATTATCAATAACATTTCCTGAAAGTTTTTGTATGATCCTAATGACATAGTTGAACCTAATTTTCTGGCCTCTTTGAGCGCTCATGGTAGTCTACTCCGGCCATTATGGGCCGGCAGAAATGGTTTTTATTTTGAGCAGATATTAATATAAGTAAATTTGGTGCGTAATCAAGCCGGACTAGGATTCTAGCGCCTGTGGCAAACTTCAAAATGCGCCCTTGAAGAAATTTATTTTTCAATAATATATGATTTTTATATGACATTTATTGATTATAAGGTTACCAATCAGGTGTAATTTTGATATTAAAAGAAAATGCAATTTTTCAATAAAAATTATCGGATGTTTATTCATTATAAGAAGAAGCTTATGCCGTTAATAGTGGAGAATCACATCAGGCAAATGACCACCATGACCACGCTCACACGACATCCTTTTAATGAAATTTTCCATACCAATCGCAAAGTGGCTGCCCTATGTCCTCGATAGCCTCACGAATTCCATCTTTGAGGTTTGATCGACGCAGGGCTATTGGCGTAGACCTTCTCTTTCACGAAGTCGCAATGTGTTAAATCACAGATCTCGCCGATTGTAATCACCTCTCGAGAGATAACACGTTCGGAAATTTTTCCCGCAAAAGACCAATGGTTTTTTTGCTTGGGACACGTAGGCCGCTTGTTGAATGTAAACGTTGTCCAGATCAGTACTATCCATTTCGGGCATAAAAATCATTGATCATCTCTCGATAGGGTAATCCATTCACCGTTACTGTTGCTCCCGCCTCATTTTCCGAAAAGTGATCCCATGACTCGCCGGACCATGAACCGCACCAAACAGTCACACGTTGTGGATAGAGAGGCTTTCACAATAACTCTTGGTTTTCTAGCCCAGTGCCACAATTCTTCTTGTTGACGAGACCACCGAGGTGAAAGGGGCCCTCATCACTCAAGATGATTTTTTCGATGGAATTCCGTTCTGTGTTAACTGACTTAAGTCATAAGACCCAAATCTTTGTCAAACGGTGTATGACGTTGTGGAATCCCTGTTTCCAAGAACGACGAGGCATGGACAAATCTGGAACACTTTCGGGCGGCAACAGCAATATTTCGACTTTCTGAGCGACGTGCACGGGTTTTATATCTTCACATCACTACCTGTCCAAGTCTCGAATTTTTCCACCATTTCTTCATTGCGCTTCGACAAGGTTCTTGAAGCGTGTATCGTTTCATTTTTATTTATGACGGAGTTTCTACTTGTCAAATGTCAAAAATGACAGCTTCAAACGTGATATCTACCGAAATAGCGGACTTTTCAAAATAACACCTATTTTGGAAAACTCTTCATTTGAAGAACCTTTAGACAATAATCTCATATTTTAAGTGTAATGGACAATGCAACTAGAGTCGTGTTTCTCGCCATTATAATTTCTAGGATTTGTTCCTTTTTGGTAGTGTTCGTTAACTACGTGTTTCTCAATTTTGTAAACTGGTAATTCCACTTTGAAATATAGACTTGTATCAATCTTGATGTAAATGGAATATTTCCATTTTGCGCCCTAGTTCGTTTGCGCCCGTGGCAATGCTCCCTCGCCACGCCCCACGTTCCGGCTCTGTCGTATGAAATGACATACCCAAATTTGGTCACTGGCTCTGAATCAAATTCAAGCGGAAGACCTGGTCATCATTGTCAGACCAACAATGACAACTGCATTTAGCGCTTTGGTCATTGCTGTCTTATCATGTGACGTCATGAATTGCCCTTCACGTCATCGATTAAGACCGCAGATGACCCAAGGTGAACATACTCGAGAGCCGATTCAAGCTTCTGGTCATTAGAGAAATAAGGTTAAATTCATGTTTATATCTTATGATAACACATGAATGTCAGATTCAAATAAACATTCACTTGCAATTACAACAGATGCTATGAAATCTTCTAAACTGGACATGACTCAATTGTAGCGTAAATCTGAAATAGAAATGTTGAACAACATTCAGCTAGCAAAAATAAGAATAAATCATTTAATTAACTTATGTGGTTGTACGGATGGGGTATGGAAAATATTATTCAAATTTTGTCCAGGGAGTAATACAGTATGTTTTGGGGATTTTTCTAGGTTCTCATCAAATATAACTAACTATGTGGTAATTTCCAAAACAAACAATATTCAGTCCCATTGCATTTTTACTGAAACGAAACTCTAATTCAGAAAATCGTTGGTTATGTGTTTGTTTTCATTCTCCCTAACCTACATTAACGAAAATGGCGAAGATGACCAGAACTGCATTTGAGCGGAAGCTGGTCATTCGCGGTCATTCCTCAAGTGCCAAGACCAAGGGCAGGACCAACAATGACCACAGTCATTACTGGTCATTCGCTTGAATTTGATTTTGGTCTATAGGTAACGGTAAATAGTGAACATTTTATCTCTTTTTTGATTCAGTAATATAAAAATCCGAAGGAATTATTCAAAATGGTTGAAAACCTGGGGAGATCTCGTTCTTTTTTCGTGAAAATTTTACCAAAAATTGAACTCGATTTTTTTTCCTTGTCGACAGACAAAAAAATCGAAAGTATGAAATTTTCTATAAATATTCTATTCAATAATCAAAGAATATCGGACTTTTTTTAGCCATCCAAAGTTGGCGATTGCATTTCTGAATTATGTTTTGAAGGAAAAGGAAAGAAAAAGTGTTGGACAGTGGGTGCCAAAATTTCTAAATGGGACTATTCGAAACATTCGTGTTGGCAGTTATATGGAATTTCTAATTATTGGAAACATATTATTTATCGTGATTCACAGAATTTCAAATCTTTCGAAGTTTTTTGTAGAAATAATCAATTTCAGTGAATAACCGTTTCGTGGTAATGAAAATCAATATGTTCCCAATAATTTGAGTCCGTGAAGTCAGAACCGTTTGCCGTTAGGGTCCCACTGAAATTTATGAAATTATTTTTTTTGATAAATTTATATTGGAAGTTCGGAGGATCGTATTTCGAAATTTCGGTCGGCTATGAAGTGGAAACCGTTCGATATTTTTTGATTATGTTCTCATATTTTTGATAATATGAGAAAATAAAAAATCATCGGTTCGGGAGAATTATTTTTCGCTAGAAATTGCAATGAAGATTATGTTCGAATTGTGAAGAAAATTAATTCTGCGAAATGAAACTAGAACTGATTATGTTTCGCCACTCAGAATTATTTCATTCGGAATTTTTCACCAATTTTGAATAAGGCACAAAAAAGTGAAAGGTGCTCATAACAGTTATTGAAAAATATCCCACTTAGAAATCAGGGTGAAGCTATAAGGACGCAATGATTCTCCCGAAATCTTTTAGAAGAAGTCTAGTCGTTTGTCCAGTTCAAAATGAAACAAAATCTACCTATACCTTTGTTTAGATTATGTTTTGTTTTTTTTCTCACAGGTTCTAATTGCATTGGAGTGATTGCTATGTAGAATAATGATACTCCACCACTTTTTCACATCTAGTTCTCACACGAGATTCGAACCCTTAAACATCAGTGTATGCATGTGAAGCCAGCTCTCATTCACACCATGAAAGGAGAACTCCATAACCCAGATTTCCTGAGGAGGCATGCTCCACATGACAAATAATCTGCACATGAATAAATGTATAGGTGTACATTATTTGAATGTGTGTTAATAGGAATAAAGTTGATGAGACAGTAAATTATACATGAAGTTATGTGAAAGTTGCATGTGTCAATGGAACAAGCAACTAAAAAGTAAAATGAGTTTTATTTCCAAAGTACTAACTATGAAAACAGTAAACTTAAATGTATTTTTCGTGATCAGCTACATCAAATGGTTTAACTCTTATATATTTGACTCCATACTTCAGTTCGTAGTTCTGAAACATAATATATCATTTCAAAAGAGGTCTACAAATCGAATGAGGGTGCGTTCGAGAAACTTTTTCGAGGTAATTTTATGAAAAACTCAATTCGAAATATTGAAGAGGGTGATCATTTGATTTTCACATAATTAGATTCTTAAACCTTCTACCAGGATAACGGCTGATCGTCAACACATTTCAATCCTTTTCATCTCTTATACAGATGCGGAAGAAACGGATGGAAACACAGGAGTTTCAGTGTTAAATTGAAGCAGGCTCGAACTCCAGTGGAACAGTGGACGAATCGAAACCTCAGAGCGATGCGATATTGAATAAGCGGCTGGTCTGTTGGAATGGCAGCTTCAATGGTAGTGGGGATGCCTCGCTCTGCTCCTGCTCCTGCTGCAATTCTTTACGCGGAATCCGCTGATTGAATTAGCACAGAACACACAGAAGCGTCACTCCGTGATCTCGTAGAACTCCGATTTTTCTAGCGTAGTAAAAGTGACGAGGACAGTCGACCTTCTCTATCTCTCTCCCTAGCTTCAAACCATAGGCGTTCGAACTGTGAAAAATATTCTCTTTCGTTTCGTAAACATAACCAAACAAACAGTGGCGGCTTGTGACAGAATAAAGTGATGAGGCACATCAAAAAAAAATAATAATCTTATAAACTCTTTTTTGTCAGCTGCATACTTATCATTATGAAAAAATCCTTCGGTATTAATGCTCCAATGATTCTATAGCGTTTTATTGCGTGGTAATTGCCCTGAGATAAGTTTTTCAACTCGCTTCAACCAGTTTTTCACTAAACCCTATCGAAATAGGTATTATTAACACTGCCAAAAATAATTTGATTAGAGTTACAATGCCAGTAGGCCAGTAGTACTCTCATTTTGAAACCTCCGATTCGATTTTCCTACCGCACCGATAACCAAGATTTGGAATAGGTTGTATAACTTCTTCAATTGCACATATTTTATACTCATAGGAATGACTCAAAAACTGTTTCTGTTTTATTGAAAACTCTGCAATATCACGAGTACTGCACAAACCCAATAAACCCAAACCAGAGTGAAATTTCACTATCTTCCGCTTCACGATTAACCCGAATATGTGCAGTTTGCCGATGAAACGAAACGATCACGGATCAAGGGTAGATAGTCCGGTCAATTCCCGTGGATGGACAAAAATTTATTCAAGTTCAATGGTCGAAAAATGAGTTTTTCGCGATTTTCAGCAAAACGGTGAGTTTCATCAAAAAAGTAATTCAGACAAAAATGTAGATGTTAAAATTATCTTCAAAAAATGTATCAATACTTTTTTTCCTACGGGGCACCGTTTCTGAGATAAAACGCTTCAAATGTTCTAAAAGTTGTTACTGAGGCTAGCCTCAAATTCACCTTAGAAGCCGCAATAGATAAACTACGAAGGGGAGGTTCATGATCTCGTCACGTCGATGTGAATAACGCGCTAGACAAGGAAGCGCGTGAGGCAAGCCTCACCTCACCGTTTACGCCTTGAAGAGGAAGTGAGATGAATTTACAAAAATCGGACCTTAACGCCTGTAACATGTAACGTTACGTCCGATTTTTGTGCTTTCATCGTAACGTCAGTAACGTGTAATGTTACAGACGTCTGTAGCTGTACCCGGCTTGAGATTGAGCTCGGATATTATGGAAGACGAGTGCAGTATCGTACAAAAAATTGAGACTGAAGAACATAATGGGATGATGAAATTGATTAATAAAATATTGGATTAATTCGCTTGATATTATTTGTGATTTCCGTAATTTATTTGGTGAGGCACTGCCTCACCTGCCTCATAGGACAAGCCGCCACTGCAAACAAAGCAAGCTAAAAGCTAAACTATCAACAATAATTGTTTTCTGATGTAGGTATCTGAGCATAAAAAAGCTTAATATATATTTATTACTTTACCGAATACCTTAGATTAGAGATCATTTTATGATTGAAGATTATGCAAAATGAAGGGATAGTCCAAATCAAAAGGTGGCAAGGTGACAATATTGTGAAAAAAATACTGTAGAATGAATACTTTAGCATCTTCTCTAGCTTTCCCGTTGTATGAGTACAATAAATTACATCACATGACAATGTTTAATTGGATGGCCATATCGAATAAAACTTTTAAGGAACTGGTCTTTTTCTGAAATATCAAAGTGTTATTTTACACAAGAAATTAGTAATATTGACAATAATAAAAATAATGTTTTAGACTTATTAGCTGCATTTGATAAAATTCAATTTCACTATATGAATACAACACTATCCGTTGTATATAAAAATGTTATGAATTCTGTTTCACCTCAATGTGATAAAATCGTGGAAATTTGAATAAGAAACAAAGAATGTTTAAATTATTTAAATGTGATGATAACATTGAAGGATCAGAAGATCGCAATTGAATATATAAGTATTTGAAATGGAATCATCGTTGAAAGATACCGATCAGAATTTATTTACATTATTGAATTAAGGTCCAAAATAATCCAACTTTCTTCCAAAATAGCAAGTACACCGAATCTTCTCCGAGATATGAGATTAAATCTTTATAACAGATTTGGCTACTGTATGGCACAACAAGGTGGATTATTTGAACATTTGATTTGAATTTGTCATCAATTTAGAATGTTTTAATTTGTTTTCTATTTTCGTAGAATTAATTCTTTTTTTCATTTTTTTTTATTTTCGTTGAATTTATTTTTGTCTTTCGTAGAATTTATTTTATTTTCAAACTAGTTATGGTGAAAAAGAACTTGAATATTAATTTTCACCGGAAATTATTTATTTCATTCATTGAGGCAAATAACTTCCGCCCATAAGAGTGGAGAAAATTTGTCGTATTCATTTTCAATAGACATGCGATGTTATCCATCTCCAGTTTGGAGTGTTACTGATTCTTCTTCGATTCGAATGATTCGATATTCGATCCTAGATCGTTGAGCGCTTCCCCACTCCAGACTGCCATTCCAACAGACCAGGGCCCGTATTCTCGAGAAGTGATAGTCGAAAACGTATACGAACTTCATTGCGCGAGTCCCTGTTTTACCTGCAAAAATGCACACCGCGCAATGAAGTTCGTTTACGTTTTCGACTATCACTTGTAGAGAATACGGCACCAGGTGCCGTATTCTCGAGAAGTGATATTCGAAAACGTATACGAACTTCATTGCGCGATGTGTATTTTTGTAGGTAAAAGAGCGACTCGCGCAATGAAGTTCGTATACGCTTCGAAAGATCACTTGTCGAGAATACGAGGCCAGCCGCTTATTTAATATCGCATCGCTCCGAGGTTTCGATTCTTCCACTGTTCCACTGGAGTCCGAGCCTGCTTGGATTTAACACTGAAACTCCTGTGTTTCCATCCGTTTCTTCCACATCTGTATATAACAGATCAAGACCCATTACGGAAAATGTTTGCCTTTTACGACCAAATGTGAAATATCTCCTTTCGAATGGAACAACTGCAAAACTTGAAAATTTCAAGGATGATTTAAGGTTTGAGCAGGAGAGTCGAATTCATACAGGATGTTTTACAATAAATTCGGGATATTCATCACTAGATGATTTTATGACATGAAGTTCCTATGAACTAAAGGTCTCTGACGAATTGTTCAGGGTATTGAAATAAAAAATAGGTTTTTCAGTACATGATATCTTCGACACCCTACAAGATTTCTGTTTGCCTTTTCGTGGGTTATGAGTAAGCATCAAAACACATTTTTTTTCAATGCAAAATTACACACTTCTGTCCGAATAAATTTGGCACCCCTATGCTTTTGTTCAAATTTAAAATTCTTTCGTGACCCACATATAATTTACAGTGAGAATGTTGTTTGAATTTTTACCTGCGGCGAATATTTTCTGAGATAAAAAATAAATGTTATTCCGGTGACATTCAGGAAAAAACTTTTCATTTTAGAGGAAATCTTGTTTTTCAGACTGTCCTAAGATTCCAATCGATCAAATAAATGTATATTAGCTTTGACTACATCTCAATTCAAAAAGTAGTATAGTTTCATTCAATCCACACTTGAGAACGAAATAAGAATCTAATGTTTATTTTTTCGATTTTCAAGTCTTCCCTTCAAATGTAATTCAAATTACAGTCATTTTCTTTACGATGTGTGCATAAAATAGCTGAATTAAATAGAATTACATTAACAGACCCAATAAAGAGCTATAAAATATCCCACTCTACCCTTGTCAACTCTGGCATACTTTCTCTGTTTTTTTAATACCGACGAACATGTTTTTTAAAGATTTTCAATAGCCTGTGTCTATTCAACGGAGTCGAATAGGAAAAATTTGGAAAGGAGAAAAGAGTTTCTTGCGGCCTCAGCAATCTTCGGACTCTCGTATGTACGCTGATCAACAATTGCTAGGGATCACTTATGAACTTCTCTTCAATTGTATTTTTTTCAAGTTATCTCGTGAATATCTGTACATTATATGTTCTCTAAGGAAAAAGTAAGATGTTTTGAGTTGATTATATCAAAGTCTTCCTCACTTCATCGGCTCTTGTTCACAAAAACGATTATTATGTGTAAGCTGTTACAGGAGGAGTGAAAAGCAATGTGGTATTTGTTATTTAATCTGTTTTTTCCTCTCGTTCAAACACATAAGGTGACAATAATTGAAGAAATGAGAACAATATCAGCTTATCAGTCATGCCGAGAAGACGTTTGGCTCCTGTGCAACTGGACCAAATCATACGGTGGATACAGGAAGGTTTGTCCCAGCGAGAAGTGTCCCGGCGGTTGAATATTTCGCAAAGTGTCGTGAGTCGGGCTTGGAATAGGTTCATCCAAAACGACTCAGTAGCTTATGTTCATGGGGGAGGTCAGCGCAGTACAACAGCTGCCCAAGATCGTCTTTCGATCCTCAATGCTAGGAGAAATCCCACTTACCCGGCGTCGCGGCTCAATAGATCACTGAGAGTTGCAACAGAAGTTCTAATTTCGAACCAGACTGTAGGACGACGACTACATGTTCGTGATTTGAGAGCACGTAGGAGGGTACAACATTCCCGTTTGAATAGGGAACACCGGGTTCATCGACGGCAATGGGCTGAGGAGCACCGCAATTGGACACTTGAAGATTGGAGCCGATGATTATTTACAGATGAGTCTAGAGTTCTTTTGGTCAACTCCGATGAACGTATTCTTGCTTGGAGGGAAAGAGGTCGAAGGTATGCAGAACAGTTTATGGTACCCACAACAGCTTTTGGCGGAGGTTCTATATGTGTATGGGGAGGCATTTGTTTGAACCAACGCACAGAGTTGGTTGTTCTGCAGAACACCACCATGAACAGCCAGATATATCACGATATGATTATAGAACCCATAATTGTTCCGTTTGCGGCTGCCGTGGGCGAGAATTTCATTTTAATTGACGATAATGCCCGTCCACACCGTAGTCGTCTGGTTAATGAAGCGCTAGAAACTCATGCTATTGATAGGATGGACTGGCCAGCCTTCTTGTGGTTTCATCATAAAATTTTTATTTTGTTCAAACACAAAATTTTGAGTGTTCCTAATAAATTTAGAACATGTAAGTGACCCCTTTCAATTGTTGAGCAGTGTATTACCGACATATGATTATTAGAACTCTGTAAATCAATTCAATAGCAGTATTCAATATATACCTACATTTCTTGCAATCTGCTCCAAACTTTGGAATGTATTTTCACCAGTTGCCTTGAGAAGCCGATACAAGAACCCCTCAGAGTTTCTTAAGAGAATATAGGGATGATCAAATTCCTCTACTTTACCCCTTCTCATCACGATAATCTTGTCTGAATCCATAACAGTATGCAGACGGTGGGCAACAGTAAGTAGAGTACAGTCTTCGAATCTTGTTCTTATGGTTTTTTGTATGAGAGCATCAGTATATGGATCGACGTTAGCTGTAGCTTCGTCCATTATGATGATTTTATTTTGTTGAATGAGAGCTCTCGCTAGGCACACTAATTGTCTTTGGCCTGCACTCATGTTATGTCCACCTTCATTTATAAGGAGATCAAGACCTGAAAATCACCAGACATTTTTCATCGGAAGTTAATAGTGTTCTATGCAGAATTGTGACACGAGGATATATTGAAAAATTCTGAGCCTACTATGAAACCAAACAAGATTTCAATGTCAAAATATTTAAATACTCTACATATCCTCCTCTTGATTGAAACATTAATTATAGCAAACAACTCATCTAGATATTTCAAAAAATGTTTCTACTTGCTCTGCAAACCACACCTTCAGAGCTTTTATTACCTCTTCGCTGGAAGAAAATTTACGACTTTTAATTTTTTTTCAGTTGAGGTAAGAGATGAAATCTGGTGATTAGGGTTGGTATTTTAGTAGTTTCAATCCAAAACTACGATTTTTTTGCATTGCAATATAAGATTTCTGTGCTGGGGCGTTGTCCTGCACAAACACTGGAAAGCTTTCCGCGTCTTTTCACTTTCATTTTTTCCTGTAGAGTTTTTAGTTATGTCGAATAGAAATCTCCAGTTATTGTTCTACCCTTGTCCAAAAAATCAATCATGATCACTCCATGTCAATTCCAAAAAACTGAAGTAAGAACTTTTCCAGTAGATTTTTAGACGCGAAACTCCTTAGTTCTTGGATAACTAGATTGTTGCTTTGTTTCTGGATCGTAGAAATGTACTCAAGTATCATCTATAGTAACAATGCGGTCTAATAGGTCTAAATCGTTTAAAATCTAGTACAGACTGAACGCGATGCTTCTACCCTTGTACGCTTTCGGTCAACCTTCAAACATTTGGGGATTCATTTTGCAGAAATTTTGCTCATGTTACAAATTGACGTAAACTATAGGTAGGATGAACACGTTCTTCTGAAATATTTAGTGCTTCAGATATCTGTTTCAGCCAATTCGAATGTCTGATAAAATCATGTCATGAACTGCATCAATATTTTCGAGGCCTTTCTGACCAGTTATCATCTTCAATAGAAAAAATACCTTTTTTGAAGCTTGCAGTGCATTTTTTATTTCAATTTCAATTTTTTGCTATGGTATCGCAATATTTTGTTTATGCATGGAACTGATCTAGGCTAACTAGATATCCATACATCGTCGTTATTAATCTGAAATTGTTCAAATTGGTGATTTTTTTATTCTACTTGTTTCATAAACGATTGTATCATTGTGAAACAGGAAAAAAATGAGGGTGGAAAAAGCACATCCAAGCGGTCTCGAATATATTGTATTTTATGTTTCTTACTAGTAATATAATCAGGATTCCGGGTGTTCATCAATTTCAGTGATTACTTAAGGTGGTAATAACTTAAGTACATAGTCTACCACTTCTACAGAAGTGACTTGCATATCAGCCGCTTGAAAAATACAGGTATGGATTGGTAGAGCAATAATGCTCTAAACTCAAAATTTTTTATAGATCTTGAGATTCATGCTTATTATACGAATGCAAATCACAACACGATCAAAATTATATTATATTCTAAACATAATATATTCAAAACATGAAGTACGGTATCAAAAATTAAATGGTTCTGATGATGCGATCCTCTAGAAATTATGCACAAAAAATAAATTACCTTTCACAAAATAAATTTCACTCGAATCGAATATCTTGTTATGGAAATATAGAGATTCTTCTTTTCAATATTCCGATTGAATTGTCTATGTCCTGTTAACACTATGGCCATAAAATTTTGCATGAGTCTATTATGACCATCTGGCATGTGGCCGCACAATTTCATTTCGATTGGTTTTGTTTTTTCTGAGATATTGAGAAACAAAAATTTTCAATGGCTATATTTTATGGAACACTCTGTACGATTTAGCTGGTTAACGGACCCAAGCGCGAAATTTGGGAACCGTTCTTACCCTGAAAATCTCAAGTCTCTAGCAGTCCTCAGCACCCTGCCACTGACGTCCCGCATGCTGACATGTCCAGCGCCAGCTCCAGACATGCCCTGACGATCCTCAGGCAGAGACTCACTATTCTTTTTCTTTAAATGCACCATCATTATGGGAATGCTTTTAATACCTACTGCCAGATTTAACTCGGGTACCTCGAGTGTGCTAAGCCTGTACTGTAGAAGTTATCATTCCAGAACTCCTGAGGGGTTACCATCGACTTGAGCCTATTAGCGTAGAAAGGGTGTGATTTTTCACACCCCCTAGCGATCGGCTATCACACTCCCTACTAAGGGGAACATTCACTCATCCCGGAGCAACTGTTAAATTTGTTAGTACTGTGCGGTCCCAGTATAATCTGTAAAGGTTTTTCTGCAGTATTAATTCAGACTGATACTTATAATATGGAATTGTTTCAGACTGCAGAATATTCAGTTGGATGGCGAGTTCCTGATGGAGTATTTTACAAACTGCATCATGTCGACTCTTATATTCATTTCCAGAATACATTTGGCAGCCTCCTGTAATATGTTGGATTGTTTCTGATGTTTGGCATCCGTAGCGGCATCTATCGTCGGTGAGGCTCCTATCCTTCATGATATATTTCTGATAGTTTTTAGTTTGCGCTACTTGATCTTGAATGGCAAGGAGGAAATCTTCTGTCTCAGAAAACAATCTTCCAGAAGTCAGCCAGTAGTTCGACGCAGGAATGTCGACATGTTCCTGGGTGACCTCGTTCAGGTGTCTTCCATGTAGAGGCTTTTCTTCCCATCTTTGAATTTTATCACTATCCATCTGTGTGGTGTTTTCATGGGGGTGCTCGCTTAGTAATAGAAGTGTTGAACAATCTGCTTCAATCAGTATCTTATGTAAGTCCGATGTGTTTGCTTTATCTACAAAATCATTTCTCAAGTTGTTTATTTGTTCAGCCGCCATTTTCTTTATATCCACGAAGCCTTGTCCGGCTTGAGTTCTTGGAATTGTTGTTCTTTCAACACAGCTTTTAGGATGATGCTTGTGAGCCTTTGTACATAGTGTTCTCATTTTCCGTTGGAGAAGATCAAGATCTGTATTACTCCCCTTTACGATTCCGAATGAGTAGGTGAGAACTGAGCAAGCGTAGGTGTTAACAGCTTTTCGTCGGCTTAATATGCAAATCACAAAAGTCCACTTTTAGGCGAATTTGAAACTTTTAGTTCTGTCAAGGAGCTTCGTGCACACCTGTGCAGAAATTCACACAACACCAAAAAATCTTATAGCTGACGAAGCCCGGAACGACGTTATCTAAGAATTTAAAGAAAATCACTTACGCACATCCACAGATTCACAGTTTTCTTTCCTCTCCTCTAAACTTTGGGTTTTGGACTTATGTGATTTGCATATTAAGGCGACGTTTTGTTAGATTTCTGCTGTTCAGTTTCGTTTTCAGAACGCTTCTCTTCTCTTCTTCTGGTGAACTCTGTTGTTAGTTCGTCCTTCACTCGTTGGTCTATCCTTTGACATTGCTTCATACCTAGGTATAATATTTGTATAGATCAACTGCCAGCATTGCCTTTATTTCTTCTCAGTTAGATAAGGTGAGAGGTGTCTGTTGGATTTTCCCTCCTGCTATATTTAGTGAATGACATTTGTCCAGTCCAAAGTTCATGCTGACGTCTTTGGAAAACATCTCCACTAGTCGAAGTAGGCACTCTAGTTGGTCTCTGTTAGCTGCAATCAGTTTTAAGTCATCGAAGTATAAAAGATGGTTAATCAACATATTGCTTGTGTTACCTTTCAGTTTGAATCCCTTTCTGGAGGATTTTAAAATACTTGATAACGGGTTCATTTCCATGCAGAACCACAATGAACTCAAAGAGTCTCCTTGAAAAATTCCTCTCCTGATGGACACTGTGCCAGTTCTTATGCCTGTTCCGCTGATTTCGATGTTAGTGCGCCAAGTTGACATAACTGTTTTGAGAAAGCTCACTTTTCTTGGATCTACTTTATTGATCTCTCAACTTTTTATGTCGAGTCGAAAGCTTTCTTGTAGTCAAGATATCCCGTGAAAAAATTCCTGCTCTTCTTATGGGCTTGGTTGCAGACTAAAGAGTCGATCATCAGTTGTTCTTTCGATCCCATTGCACTGAGGGGTTACTATTAATATTATTATTATAAAGAGTAGAGTTTCTACAACTCTCATCATAGGAATGAAACTAAAAATTCACAAAATTATTCTTCATCAATCATCATTAACCGATTCGTTTGAGAGTGAGACCACTACCGAATCGAAATTTGAGAATTATGAACATTTGGGTAAGAATAAATGTCAAGAAGCGTGCCATTTTTGCCGTTTTGAAAATTCGAAAAAAGGAAATATTAGGATGTTTTCGTGACGATTCAATAGCAAATACAATTTTCTTTGATTCGGACCTGAATTTTTCAAGCGGCTGATACTAAGCCTGCTTGAGTAGATGTAGTGGAATATATTTCCAAATATCTTGAAGTAAGTTTACAGGTTGTTTCTTGAGTCATGACAACTCTGAGAAGTACGTAACTAGTTTCCAGTCATCTTACCAGCAAGCTTACCTTTGTTATCATCGGATAAGACTTCTTTCAGTTCCACTTGCTCCAAAGCTCTCCAAAGAAACTCGTCATTATACCTTCCGAATGGATCTAGGTTAGTTCTCATAGTTCCGGAGAAAAGAAAAGGTTCTTGCGGTATGATGGAAATTTTTTGACGGCTCACGTTCAGAGGAATTTTAGTGATGTCTACCTCATCTATCATAATATTTCCATCTAGGTCATATAGTTGGAACAGAGCTGAAATTACTGATGATTTTCCTGCTCCTGTTCTTCCCACTATTCCTACTTTTTCTCCTGGTTCTACTAAGAAAGAGATATTTCTGAGAATCATTTCATCTGCTTCGTCGTATCTCAAGCAAACATCTTTGAACTCAACTTTGCCCCTAGGAGGCCAGTTCTTAGGTAGGTCTGGTTTATTTGGCCGTTTGGGTTCTATATCTATTTTAGTATATTCCAGAAGTCTCTCAACTGATACCATTTGGTTTTCCAATTCACTCCACTGCCTCATACCCCACTGTAGTGATCCTATGAGACCTATATATTGTGTAATCACAAGTCCAATGTTTCCTCCATTCATGCCTGAAAAATTTCAAATATTGTTAGTAGTTCAACATTTCAAATTTTATATTTATCTTCATACAAGGTGTTTGGTTATTCGACGTAACTCTTCGAAGGAGATATACTAGACGTCTCGTGCAGTGAATTGCGTCTAGTGAAGCATGGTTCGAAATGGTTACGAACTTTCTTGAAATTTTCTGATACGTTATCGAAAATAATTAATTTTGTGGAGAATACTTTACTCTCACTATTTCTCACTTCTTCCGAAAAAGTATTCACTAAAAATTCAGAAAACCCAAGATATATTGGGTCAAAAATGGTTGCAACTGTTTTCCTCATAAAACCCTGATGATAGAATTGGGAATCACTCTAAAAAAGTATTATGAAGTTGGTGTATGAATGACGGTTCCTTTAGCTTCTCAGAAAGGTAGATACGTCAATAATTTCTTCATGCAATCAAAAACTATGACAGAAAAACCGAACGGGTAGCAGGCCTCTCTTCGAGTCTTTCAGATATCCTCTATTTCGCTCGTGATTCGTAAGCGGATCATGGATTGATCACTCGAGTAATCGGTCGTATCAGTTCTTCTAACTTCATTAAGATTATCAAGTTATTCGAAAGCACAACATTACTCTATTGAAACATATCAATGATTATTAACACCAGTCAGAACAAACGGTCGAAAGATCACATTTCAAGGCCTGTAGAAAACTTAACTCTAATCTATAAACCGATCCATCACGTGTGTATGCGTTGACAAACTTGATTATAACTTCAATTTGAAGGTTTCTTAACTTTTGTTATGTTTGGTCTTATCAGTTCTTCTAACTTTATTAAGATTTAGATTGAGTTATTCGAAAGCACAGGATTACTAAATTGAAACATATCAATGAATATTAATTTTAAGTTAGTACATAAATACATATTATACCGAACAGGTAACATACCATATACCATTTCGAGTCTTTCAGATATCCTTTATTTCGCTCGTGATTCCTAATCGGACCATGGATCGATCACTCGAGTGAAATAGAAGATATTTGAAAGACTCAAAAAGGTATGTGGTATGTGACCTGTTCGGTATATGTATGTATGTACTAACTTGAAATTAATATTCATTGATATATTTCAATTGAGTCATTTTGTGCTTCCGAATAACTTGATAAAGTAAGAAGAACTGATAAGACCAAACTTAACAAAATTTTAGAAACCTTCAAATTGAAGCTATGATCAAGTTTATCTACGCATACGCACGTGATAAATCGGTTATAGATTAGAATAAATTTTTTTTCAGGTCTTGAAATATTGTGATTTTTTCACCGTTTGTTCTGACTGGTGTAACACCACTCAGCTTACTTCCACGACAGGAAGCAGGGAATTGAGCAGGGAAGTGGGCAGCGCGAGAATGTAATCACTACACTTCCCTGCTGCCTCCCATTGCCACTCATCAAGTTCTACGCTTCCTGAATTGGCGGTTTTCGAACGGAAGTCAAAGGACCGGGGGCGTGAACAGCTGCTTGTGATTAAATTTAACTAGGTTGCTGTGGAATTTCTTCGTCCGTCGTTGCCGACACGTGGTCGAGAGGAAAATGTCGCAGAGAAGTGTGAATGCTCACTTCCGTCGATACTGTCGCAGAAGTATTTCAAGAATGATTGCCGATAACGCGAGACGCAGTAGGAAGGGCTGAGTGTAATTAAGGCATAAGATAAATTAGATATTACTGATTAGTTTCGAGTTGAAGAATTAAACGCGTTCGGTATTACATTTGTATTGTTTTTTTTTTGGTGATCGTTTCAGGATTCTGTTGACTTTTTGGAAGCATGTAAAATTAATTTATCTCCGACTATTGTATAATCCACCCGTTATATGTCTGTTTGCGCGGCCATAATAATACCCATTGATCACAAGAGAATAATGAGTTATTATTCACTGCTGCCAGATGCTTCATAGGTTAAGCTCTGAAATTATATTTTTAAATGAATATTACTTCAGAATTCTTGTGTATGTCGATAGAGAACCTCATCTGCTTCTGTTGATCGATCAAAACTATTTTACTACGAAATAAACAATGTCAATTTTTCCGACAATTTCCCATGTGTCAACTTGGTTTTTTCCACACTTGTGATAAAAGGGTCCTGTCACGATCGCCAAATGTCAAAATCTTCAAGAAATATAATATTCAGAAGTCGTGGATAAATAAGTATGCTACTCGCATATAGTGGCTGTTATTCGCTCGGTTTCCTCGTGAATACTTCATGAATAATAGCTATCATTATACGCTGGTTGCATAATATACTATCGTCTCATTCTTCATGGCACGGTGTGTCTAGAATAAGGATTATTGTCGTAAGATATTCGTTGGATGAAAGTTTCATGTGAAGGTCCAGGTGTAGGTAAAGCGTACTACAAAAAATGTAAATTCATACGAAATCAAAGTGTAAATACTCACAATCGAGTTATACCTTACCTGAGCTCAGGAGTAACATGAAATAAATTGATATTGCTACGAAGGTGAAGGAAAATATATCCAACCAAAACCCGAAGCATCTACTGGAGGCTAAAAATAGAAACCAAGAACTGCTGTGGATATCTTGCAGACGATCGAATTCTTCAACCAGAGCTTCTTCCATATTAAAACATCTGATAGTTGACAAACCTTCCAAAGAACTCGTCATATGGCCTAGTATAGGGCTTCTGGCTAGATAAACATACATATGAAAATGGCGAATGAGATGGCACCATAGACATACCTACCGATTCCAGCCGTTTGACACTTCTACTTGTTTTTATATAAAATCTTCTGAAGAAGTAGATACCTGTGAATAACACAAGTAGCGGTATGATCAAAAATGGTTCAACTATTGTGGAAAGGAGGAATATTCCAAAGACGAAACAACCAATCTGAAATGAATTCATAATTAATATATTTGATCTGAGCGTTGAATCAATGGCTTCAAGTGGAATACATGTACTATACAATATTTGTCCCCGTAGCCTTATGGCTGAAAGAACACTCACCCATAGTCCGGAGGCCAGGTCCAAATTTCGCCAGTCATTTTCTCTCGAAAGATAATTGGTGAGATGCATCAGAGAATAGTAAGAAGAAGTCTCGTGGACGTCAGCTGGGGCGAGGTTGGTGGTTTGAGCGGTGGCGGACTCCAGAGGTTCCAGAAATGTCACATCTTCACTTCATTTCTTCCACTATAAAAACACCAAAATACGTCTTCAATTTAGTCTCCATATCACCTTCGAATATTCACATAACGATTCGATTAGTTTCATTTTAGGTACATTCAATAATTGATATAAAAAAACGAAAGGGTGCTAAATATACACAAATTCGAAGTGAAGCCCGCCGTTTTTAATTATAGATTTGGCACTGCCGCAGATTCTTTCGTGCGCATATTCCGACTTTTCTATTTGACGCTGCATCACTTCCAAACTGATGCAAAACCAGTAACGCAGCGTTCCTATTGGTCGATTCGGTCGAAGCGAAGTGATTTCTTCAGTTAATCAGTCAAAAAGAAAAGTCCCACAATCGATGCTTAGTAATTCCCGCCATCATTTGATATGTCCCTCGCCAAATGTCGGATCAGTTATGCCAAAGCAATTTATCATGAAGAAAGGCATGCTTCCCTTGAATTAGTTATTATGTGGTGACTCTAGAATTTCTATTTTTTCATATCAATTATTGAATGTACCTAAAATGAAACTAATTTAATCGTTATGTGAATATTTAAAGGTGATTTATAGACTAAATTGGAGCCGTATTTCGGTGTTTTCATAGGGGAAAAAGTGACATGAAGATGTTACCTACATTTATGGAGGCCGCCACTGCTCAACCCACCGGCCTCACCGCAGCTGACGTTCTCGAAGCTTCTTCCTACTACTCTCTGATGCATCTTACCAATTTATCCTTCGAGAGAAAATAACTGATGAAATTTGCACCTGGCTCCCTACCAGCTTTATCGTTTCAAGATAGTTAACACCACAGAACTCACCTCAACTGAATGAGTTCAAACTAGATTCAATTGAAGTTATGCAAGTTGGATATTTGCCCCGATTCCCCTTAGAGTAATGATTTCAACACATGAACGAACAGAGCAATATACAGGTTTGGAAATTCCATAGACATATAAAAGGATGGACAGGGCGTCACGTGACTTTCGCACTAAGTTTCGTGCTCCCAACATAAGAGAGAGAGATACTGTGAAGGATGGAGTAATATTAGTGTGGTGCATAGACTAAACTAAACTACTCCATCCTACGCAGTATCTCTCTCTATCATAATGTTTTTTGTCATTCACACACCCATGGGCTCAGAAATTATGCTATGTACCCAATATCAAGTATTTTTTTATTGCGCTGTAGGACGACACAAACCCTCCCAATACATCACACAACGTCCATGCCCTCGCCGGGATTAGAACCCGGGACCACCGGCATCACAGGCCAGAGCGCTACCACTGAGCCACCGGGTGTCGGCTCTCATACTCGTAATGTTGGAAAACTGACAGAACATAAAAATATCCAATGCGATCCAATGTTTTTATTATATGTTCTGTGCTTCGCACTAATATTAGAGAGTTGAGTGCGCGAAGCCGTAAGCCCAACGTGGACGTAGACTGAGAATATAACTTTACGTCTTGGAGTAAAAAGAGACTTGAAGTGCGCGCAGCACGTAAGCCCGAACGTGGACGTAGACGTGAGAAATATAACGTTACGTCTTGGAGTAAAAATAGAGTTGAAGTGCTGCCATACGTACGTACGGCAGACCATTAGAGACTAAAGCTAACCTATTATTTCTTTTTGTTGTATTCTGACAGAAAGTTTCTGATATTAGCGATTCAGATTGTCTGTTTCCTATAAATAAATTGATGATGTGAACATATATTTGTAGGATTACTTCATTACATTCGAATTTCAAAATGAATAATGAAAATAATTTTTCTATAACTTGAGTTCTTGCCGAAAGCAGGAATTTTAGAGAAATCATCACAAATGAGTTACTTGTATGTAAATATCACTCTCATCGAAAGGAAATGCCACATTTGTAACTTATCGAAATAATATATTAGTTTTGGTACTTATATGCAATCTCGTAACAGAAGTATTGCATTGAAAAAATTCAACACTTCTCAGAAACATCAAAATCACAGTTTATAAATAATAAGGAAGATATTAAGTAAAAAGTTAATTAATCGTGTTCTCAAAACAAAGTTTCAGC
The DNA here is from genome assembly GCA_013421045.1 of Propylea japonica. NCBI lineage: Eukaryota > Metazoa > Arthropoda > Insecta > Coleoptera > Coccinellidae > Propylea > Propylea japonica. Next base: position 14,453,114 of record CM024246.1, on the reverse strand, counting down.
TACTAGATTGCTTTTAAATTTTTAAGGTTAGAACAGTTCAATTCAAAATTCCAGCATTCGTCCTTCATCGGCGGATTCGTTCAACTTTCGGTTACGTACGTACGTACTACGTACGTACGTAACAGGACGCTAGTTTACGTCGCACGTAAAGCGGCCCAAGCGTGAACGTAAGAAACTGACGAGTGCGCATGAGCACATGTCATTGTACGTTTACGTCACGTCCTTGGCACTTCAACTCTCTATTATTCTACCTTGTCTGAAGTCAATATTCTCTCTCACACGTCCTGTCCATTCTTTTATAAGTCTATGGGAAATTCACATTGGAAACATACGATATTTAATGCATTAGAGAGAGTAATTTGGCGTACAGTTGGACAGTACTATTCTGGACATATTTACGTGCTATGTTTCGCTTTCATTTGACGCGATGGATGGTCCAATGAACAAATAATATAGGCCCGTTTACACGAACAGTTTTTCTGGCAGTCTTAACTCCAATCTTGTGCGTGTGAATGCTAGACCATCGTGAGTCCAAAAGCGTCGAGTCGATTTGATGCGACGTGCCAGATGTGCTGGTTTGTGATTTGAAGGTCGTATTCACACGCACACTCCGATCTACCGAGAATTGTAGCAGTAGATGCTTATCGTTCTCTCGAATTTTCGCAGTTGGAAATGTCTATTTATGTTTATAAACTTGAATTCTGCTCATTTTCACCAGTACCTACATACACAATGTGAAATAGGGATAATTTAGAATTATTTATAAACATGTACAAAAGCTTTCCGTGTTTATGGAAAATAAAAAGTTATGTCATCCATTCTTAAGTAATTTCTGTAGTCTTCTGGATAAATTTCTCGGAGTTCCCTTAATAGAGGCATATGACTAAAACGCTCTCTATTCAACCTCCACTGCTTAACCCAAATTTCCGAGGAGTTTTTTTCTCATCTTCATTGATGACATACAACCCTAAACAAGCAATAGCCTCCATTTTTCTTGAATTCATGTTCACTACACTGTCCACTTACGGGTATTCGATTCAACTGACTGGTATTTATAAGAAAGCACGGAACGTGGAGTTTCCGCCTCAATGGAAATTCCACGCTCCGCTCCAAAATTGTTGTATTTTGCATTCACACGGAGAGTTTTGGAGCGTACAGTCAAATCTGCCTCATCGATGCGCGATCCAAAAGTGTTGCTCTATTTGACAACCACGACCACGCATCAAACATCACGCTCCTGGAACGCCGTTCCGGAGTGCCGTATCAGAGCGACGCTACAGGAGCGTTGGTTCGGAGCGTACGTGTAAACAGGGCTTATAGCTGTCTCTGTCAAATCGACTAACACGAGCAGTTCGACGCATTCAGTAAAATGCGTCAGGCTGCGCATAAGGCAAGGCGCAAAATGACTCGCAGTTTCGTGAGGTGACCTAGCGTGAGTCACGGCGAGATTTTGTGAATCTAATAAATAAATACAACCGCGCATACATTGTCGCAGAGTGGCGTGACACAGGTTTTGCTTAACGGACCCTGCGAAACGCAGTGTCGATCCCGCAGTTTCTTATATGTATTCACGGTGAGTCGTAGTAGAAATGGAAGAAAAATTAATCGAAGCAGTGCGAATTCGGCAAGTTTTGTACGATACAAGCTGTATTGTTTCCTTCAATTTTTATATTCATATTCATTTTGATCATTTTATGTTATACGCGCACGCCTATGAGCTCGGCATGCGCGCACCCTCTTTACTAATGGCACGAGGGGAGCTTGCCCCTGCGGTACTGCAGCTGTTGGGCGTTGGCTCTGGTTCGGCCATTCGAGCAAAGCATCCCTTCACGTACACATGTACATTTTATTCATTACTCAATTCTCATAACGTACGTAGTACAATCATACATTTATTTTCAAAGTGAATCAGCATTATACAAATTAAATCATTTTTAAATCACCCAGTGAGTGTTTTATTCATCATCACCATCGAAGAACATCAAGTAGATTTAGTGAAAAATCTCACGAGATCGAACACAAGCCATGTTGACTATATGAGGACAAAATTAAAAGCTGAAAAGTGGGTGGAAATCTTGATGATCTCATGCACTTCGAAGAACTGCTCAAGGCTTAGCCGAAAATAATTTTTGAATTGTTCGTCGTTTTCTTTGGTCAGTTGAAAGGTAAAAAAAATTATTTCGGAGACGAACTCATCTTCCGAATCAGATTCAGAATTGAAGTAAATCAAAAGAGCAGTAGATATTTCCATTTTGAGACTGTAACCAACTGCGTTATAGCAATCACCAGCAAATACTGCGATCGTTTTTGCACGGTTCCCGCGTTCGCAGCTTACCTCCCCAAAATTCCGCCGCCACTGCTGCGTCACCTCATGAAACTGCGAGTCATTTTGCGCCTAGCCTTTTAGTCGATGTGAGTTCTGAAGGTTCCCTTCTACACTCCTCGATTAAGCAACTCCCAATGTTAGAAGAGAGGCCCAACTACAACAATTCCAATCGGTCGTTTATTCAGAGAAATACGAATCACGTGAACTTTTCCATTATTCCACTGGTCAACTGCACGGCAAAAGTCTCTCTCTCTGATGCATTGAATTTCGTATGTTTTCGATATGAGTTTCCAAACCTGTATAAAATGATAATTAAATTTCCAAACCGCTGTTTGGTTTTTCGATTAATTTTATAAGCACTATGCCCAAGCTCATTCTATACCTCGAAAACTTATTCACACTTCGTAAACTCCTTTCACATATTATTGAGCACAAATTAGGCCTTTGTTTTTTATCTGAGGTTAGCAGTATAAGGTGAAATAAGTTCAACGTTGCCGAATGTACCCGGCCTCGTCTGACGGGCGTTCGAGATTAGATCAGAGAATTCCGCGATTTAGGCAACTTTTTCGTTACATTGACAACATTGCGTATCAATCTGACAATAAATTTCCAATGTCACTCTATTTTTTCTTCATTAAAGGGTTCGTAGGGGTTGAAAGTTTTGCATGAACAAGACTATAACGGTCGACTTTCATTCGATGAAAAATTTCATCAGTTCCCGTCGTCAGTCGTCTCAAAGTTAATGTGCCCTGACGAAGTGCACAATGTGCACATACTGAAAACCTCTTTGAGCTAACTAATTTTGCAAAAAAAAATTTTTTCTTGAAAATTTCTGCAAGCCTGTAAATAAATACAAAGACCTTGCTAAAAAAGTGACACACTTTCCTTATACAAACAATTTTGGGGATTGATGGGGATGGCACTGGCTACAACAAAAATCCTTTTAAAATACCTAAATTCGGTAAAAGTGAAACGAAAATTGACCTGTTTCAGGATTTTGTTGCCAAATATTTTTCTTCTGAGAAAACTAATTTTTTCCATAATTTTGACGCGCACTGTATAATGAGTATACAGTTGCTGTCAAAAATTGAGCAAATTTTACTTCCAAAAGAAGCCCAGTACTAGGTATTTCATAAATTTCTTGTAGTACTCACCAAAATAACTTCTAAGAGAACGATGGGAATATGCTCATCCACTAATGATAAATCTTTGGCAAAACGGTTCAAGATTTTTCCAACGGAATTCTTACTGAAGAAACTCATCGTAGCTTGCATTAGTCTATTAAACATCATTTCATGTAATCTTCGTGAAGCTCTCGAGAAGAAGTTCGCATAATACAAGCAGAACCCAATGGCAGTGACTGCAGTGCAACCGAGCACAATTGCATATATGGATATAATTTTCGTCCTTTGAATACTTTTTGGGTAGGCAATTCGAGGATATACAACTTTAACTTGCTCTAAATTCACCCTGTAAAACATTTACGCATATAGAATAAAAATAATCATAGATAACTGAAAAGATATTAAACACAAAAGACAAAAAGGTATTTAGTGTGAAAAGATACATTAACCCAATATATTGAAGAAATGTATATTAATAATATCTTAAACATATAAGTAGAGGAAAACTAATCTCTTTATCTACCGTGGTTATTGTTTTCGGTATCTACTGTTCAGAAGACTAATAGGACATAAAAACTAATTTGAGTCAATCATCATCTTGCTCTTAAATGATTTGAAAAATTTTCTGCGTTTCAAATACTTGTTTAAGCTTGTAATTAAAATTAAAAACTAATATGTTACTTCCGAAAAATTGAAAGAAAGCATTAAATTATGCATTTCAAATATACTTAACTCACCAGTAGGCGACGTAATAATCTCCACCAAATGATGCCACATGACTTACTATAATCAGAAAAACCAGTACCGATATGAAAAAACAATTTCCTCCTGCTCTAAGGTAGCTCCAATAAGTTCCAAAATTCACTTTTCCTTTTACAACTTTTTCTTTTTCTATATGAGGGATATCTTCACTCTTCCTTTCATCTTCTTTGGCAATATTTTTGCTTTCCTTTTCTTCTATCTCGGCTTGTATACTTTCCAACATTTTTGCAAAATCTAAACCACTCTCTTGCAACTCCTTGAAAGTACCACTTGCTTCTATACTCCCATCTCTCATTATTATGATTTTATCTGCAGTTTTCAAATATTGCAGTTGATGTGTAACTAAAATGCAGATTTTATCTCCGAGAAATTTTTCTATGCATTTCTGGTAGAGGTGTCTGCCTATTCTAGAATCAACAGCCGATAGAGGATCGTCTAAGATGTAGATATCTGCTTTTCTGTAGATGCATCTGGCCAAATTCACTCGTGCTTTTTGGCCACCGCTCAAGGCTTTCCCCCTTTCACCCACGAGAGATTGATCTCCATGCGAAAAGTTTTGAAAATCATTTAATAGTGCGCAGACATGCGTTACTGACTCGTATCTGGCGGTCTCGTATTCTTCACCAAAAAGGATGTTCTGCTGTATACTCCCGGAGAATAACCACGGTTCTTGGGGTGCATAGGATATTCTCCCCTGAATATCAATTTCACCACTCGTAACAATCATTTCTCGCAATAAAACGTTCAAGAGACTAGTTTTGCCACTGCCTACAGGGCCAATAATGGCAACTAGTTGTCCCGAAGATATGTGCAAGTTCAAGTTTTTGAGGATTATATCATCTGAAGTATCCAGCCATTTTGCAGACACCCCACGGAAATTCACTCTTGGTTGTATCGGAAGTGATACCTGATTCGTCTCTAAATTTCTGGGATCTATATTCCTTAAATTATTGGGACTAAAACTTGATGGATCCACAACGTAATTCTCATTTCCAAGAAACTTTTCTATTCTTTTCAAAGCAACGTTAACGCTGAAAAGAGCCGCCATACTCACGGCGAAGACAATGGTAACTGCTGGTTTGATGACATTGTAGATAGCAGTAACAACGAAAATTTTTTGTGGTGCCAGTTTGTTCCCAGTAAGAACATACACCACCAAACTTATGAAGACAGAAGCTCTTGTTATGAAGAATTCTAGGGAATATAGCAATCCTATAAGGTAACTATGACTTCTGATAGCATTCATTTCCTGCCTGCAAATGAAAATGAAAGCTTCAAATGTTCAAGTTCAAATATACAGTGTGTTCGGTCATGACTTAGCGATAATTTAAGGGCATCAAATATATCTAATTTTATCGACAAAAACACCCAAATTAGACCAGGGCCGAATCCTTCAAAAATGGTAAAAAATGAAAAAAAATCGCAGTAGGATGAAACCCATTAGAAAAGGAGGGGAATATGATCAAAATGAAAGGAAAAATAAATTACGGTCGATCTGAGTTCGGGAAGTGGGAGGGCTGAGTTTTTAAGGGTGAAAAATGTTTTTCCTTGATTTCCGGCAAAACTACAAGTCCTATGGAAAAAAATTAAATGGCAAAGTTGTAGGTAATAAAAAGATCTACTATTTTTGTATCAACAATTTTTTCACATAACCTCAAAATTTAGGTGAAAAATTCAAAAAACCAAGTTTTTGGTTTTTTGTTTATATCTTTTTCAAAAAAAAACTTTTTTTCACGAAATTTTGTGAAAACCTACCTTATTATGTCACAAATACACTGTTATTTATTCGATTCAAAATATTTATGTTTTCGTCTTATTTTTACTTAATATCAAAAAAGCACCCCAATTTTCAATCGAAAATTCTGACGTCAAAATATCAGCTTTTTTCAAAAAGTTTAAAGGCTTTTTCTTCATTGAAATATCTTCTTTCTGATGGTGTGAAAAAAATATACATTACTATAAGGAGTGTTCTCAGAATCAACGATTTATGAAACCCACCATTAGAGTAACTCAGTCCCCACTTCTCTATGAAATAACTTACAATGGGTTGAAAACTAACCAAAAGTCACTCAGGTATATGAATTATCTCCAAACAGCAATAAATAGTCATCTAAAATATTATTTAAACAAGATTCTACACCTTTTTCAAAATATTGTAGATGTCTTATTAAATATTAACTTTATTAACTTATTTTTTTGTTTCATAAATCGTTGATTCTGAGAACACTCCTTATAGTAATGTATATTTTTTTCACACCATCAGAAAGTAGATATTACAATGAAGAAAAGGCCTTCAAACTTTTTGAAAAAAGCTGATATTTTGACGTCAGAATTTTCGATTGAAAATTGGGGTGCTTTTTTGATATTAAGTAAAAATAAGACGAAAACATAAATATTTTGAATCAAATAAATTACAGTGTATTTGGGACATAATAAGGTAAGATTTCATAAAATTTCGTGAAAAAAAAGGTTTTTTTGAAAAAGATATAAATAAAAAACCAAAAACTTGGTTTTTTGAATTTTTCACCTGAATTTTGAGGTTATGTGAAAAAATTGTCGATACAAAAGTTGTAGATCTTTTCATTACCTACAACTTTGCCATTTAATTTTTTTCCACAGGACTCGTAGTTTTGCCGGAAATCAAGGAAAACCATTTTTCACCCTTAAAAACACACCCCCTCCCACTTCCCGGACTCGGATCGACCGTAATTTATTTTTTCTTTCATTTTGATCATATTCCCCTCCTTTTTCAATGGGTTTCATCCTACTGCAATTTTTTTTTGTTTCAAAAATTATCGACCCTGGTCTAAATTTGGAAGTTTACCCCCTTAGTTTTGGACTAGCCCTCATTCTAAATTTACTTTTTTATTTCCGTTGATCCTTCCAAATAATATCGATTTCTTTGGACATAAAAGTAATACAGATGTGAAAAAAATGTTTCTTGAAAGATGATACTACAAATTTTTATTGAAGTAAAACAATATAAAATATTTAACTTGAAAACGCCATAAAAAAATTCTTCAAAAAAGTTTTAGTAAAAATTTGTACTGATTTTCTTAGTAAATCCGCAATAGTAAAAGAACTAGCACATTGAAGTATAATTTTTTTTCAATTATTCAACACGCAAGGATATTAGCTACAAAACAACACTTACATCAATTCTGTGAGTTACTTAATTTCAGAGTTATTGCTGTTCGAACATGATCACTACGCGGGGAACAGACACAAGACAGGTCGTCATGAAGGCCACTGCCTGTCTACATAGAAGAGGCGGCCATTTTGAGCAATTTTTATGATTAATTGGTTTGTTTGGTCATTAAAAATTATTGAAAGTACAGTACTGAGGTTTTTTTATTTTATAAATTTTCATGATGGTCATGTTTGAACAGCAATTACTTTCTAAATATGTAACTTACAGAAATTATGTTGGTACCGTTTTGTAGCTAATATCCTTGCGTGTTAGCTCATTGAGAAAAGAATATACTTCAATGTGCTAATTCTTGTACTATTACGAATTTACTAAGAGAATTAGTATATTATATTGTAAGGATTAAAAGTGCATCTTTTTTTTACGAGCAATATTTGCAGTTGCGAGGCGCAGTCGAGCGAATGCAAAATTGCGAGTTAAAATAGGCACTTTTAGTCCGAATAATATATACTATTTTTTCTCCAACCAAGTCAAAATTACAATAAAATTGGTTTCAGTCAAAAACGTTAATAATTTGGTTATAAATTTGAACACATACTAATGACACTGATTGTCAACTAGACGTCAAATGCAATTACTTTTAATCCAAGGATTAAAAGTAGCGTTTTTAATCCTAGGATTAAAAGTGTTGCTAAGTAACGAGAGAATTTTTGTACGGTAAGGAAATTTATGACTTTTGCACCTGAAAATAGTACAAAAATGTCAACATTTTTTGATGGTTGGAGAAAATAGTACCTATATTATATTATAAGGATTAAAAGTGCATATTTTTTTTACGAGAAATATTTGCAGTTGCGAGGCGCAGTCGAGCGAATGCAAAATTGCGAGTTAAAATAGGCACTTTTAGTCCGAATAATATATACTATTTTTTCTCCAACCAAGTCAATATTACAATAAAATTGGTTTTAGTCAAAAATCTTTAATAATTTGGTTATAAATTTGAACACATACTAATGACAGTGATTGTCAACTAGACGTCAAATGCAATTACTTTTAATCCAAGGATTAAAGGTAGCGTTTTTAATCCTAGGATTAAAAGTGTTGCTAAGTAACGAGTGAATTTTTGTACGGTAAGGGAATTTATGACTTTTGCTCCTGAAAATAGTACAAATATGTCAACATTTTTTGATGGTTGGAGAAAATAGTATATTTTATTATAAGGATTAAAAGTGCATCTTTTTTTACGAGCAATATTTGCAGTTGCGAGGCGCAGCCGAGCGAATGCAAAATTGCGAGTTAAAATAGGCACTTTTAGTCCGAATAATATATACCATTTTTTCTCCAACCAAGTCAAAATTACAATAAAATTGGTTTCAGTCCAAAATTGTTAATAATTTGGTTATAAATTTGAACACATGCTAATGACAGTGATTGTCAACTAGACGTCAAATGCAATTACTTTTAATCGAAGGATTAAAAGTAGCGTTTTTAATCCTAGGATTAAAAGTGTTGCTAAGTAACGGGTGAATTTTTGTACGGTAAGGGAATTTATGACTTTTGCACCTGAAAATAGTACAAAAATGTCAACATTTTTTGATGGTTGGAGAAAAAATTACATTTTTTCACTGAAATTTTTTTATAACATTTTTAAGTTATATGTTTTCATATTGTATCACTTTAATAAAATGCGGTAGAATCATCTTCCAAAAAACATTTTTTTCACATCTCTAGGACCTTTATGTCCAAAGAAATCGATATTATTTGGAAGGGTCAACGAAAATAAAAAAGTAAATTTAAAATGGGGGCTACTCCAAAACTAAGGAGGTGAACTTTCAAATTTGGGAGTTTTTGTCGATAAAATTAGGGAATATTTGATGCCCTTAAATTATCGCTAAGTCATTACCAAACACACTGTATATTGAGCCTAAAATACAGTCAGCCACTTCCACTGTCACTCGCGCTGCGCCAACTATTTCTCGAAATTCATACTATGCTGAATATCAATTCTTTGGCGACCAAGTTTTGGTAATGGCAGACAAAGGAATTGTAGTGTTCAACCTATGCAATAATTCACCAAAAATTTTAAGTAATTAATTTTCGATCAAATAGTATAGTAATTAATTTTTGATCAAATAGTGTAAATGCGATTTCTATCTCGTAGGTTCAAACGTTATGTGATGATGTAAGAGCAAGTAAAATTAGTGGAAATAACGATTTACAACAGAATGTGCAGTTGGTATCGTTGTGAGCTGTGATTTGATATTCAATCTACGAAATGAATGCTAACGCGTACGTTACAATCGACCACCAATTTTGATTACTTGTAGTCACTCGCTCCTGTCGCTGACTACGAAACGAAAAAACAATAATCGCTGTGACTTTCTGCTGGTTCATTATTTCTAAAATTATTTTTCCGGGTATCACTGAAAATGCTCATATGCTTTATATGTCCCCAAATTTTGACCACTTAATTCAGGATTATCTTGTATAAATTCTTTCGAATGAAATACACAGTTATAGATTCTCTATACATCAGTTTTGCTTCGACAACAACCTCTACATCAAAAATGTTTGTTTGCAGTTATCAGGAAAATAAATATAAGCGAGATAATGCCTAATCTTCATTTTTCTCATATGTTTCCGAATTTAGTTGTGCTCGTGTGCCGGCTCTTCGACCTCCAGTCGAAAAACTGCTAATTTGGGGAGCGTAGGGAAGCGCGATTGGCAGCGACAGTAGCAGGACAACTGTAGTAGTGATTATTGTATTTATGAGCTTACATTTATATGTATTCACAATATGAAACAAAATCGAATGAACCCGTATTTACGGCTCCATCCATGTATATGTATGGCTTTATCGCGCACTCATTGACAAGAAAGAAGACTAAGTATATTGGGGTTATTTCAAATGAACAGTAACTATACTTCGTTCAAATATTATTGAGCACAAAGTAGTCCATGGAAATTTGGCATATTCCACTGTGTATATTGAAATTTCAGGTTATGTTGTTTATTTTCTTGTCTGATTGATACGCAATGTTGTCAGTATCACGAAAAAGTTGCACAAGTCGCGAAGTTCTCTTATCTGAACTCGAAAGCTCGTCGGATGAGGTCGTCTACAGTCGGCAACGTTGACTTTATTTTACGTTATGACAGTAAATACTACCTTATTTATGCTCAATAATATGTGAACGGAGTATACTTTGAAATACTTGTGACATGCAACGAAATTTGAAAAAAGGAGTGCCAAATCAGTTGGAGTCAACTTCAAATTGCTTAGCGACCTATTGTTCAAATGAATCTGCGAACTAGAGCTATTCTGTGCCAAAGATTCATTCAATCAACTAAAATTTAGGAAAGCCATGAATAGGTGCTTTTGAGCGCTCGTTTATTGGTGAAGCAATGAGGTTATCAACCCAAACTTTGTATAAGACTTGATATTGATTCCAAATATAAAAATACAAAATCTCAGCACGATGGAAATAATATTCTGAAAATTATTCGAAAACTAAAAATGTAAAAACTCTGACAATTAAATGATTCTGATAATGAAAATGATATCCTCTTGAAATTTCACATGAACATTCACTGTATTAATCTTCATCCACAAAATAAATTCCACTCAAAACGGACATCTTGTTATGAAAATATAAAGGTGGCCAAAAAATGTTGTATGAGGCTTATTATGTGCATCTTGCATGTGGCCGCAAAATTGAATTTCGATCAACTGCGGAATTTGGGAACCGCAATAACCCTGAAAATCTCAAGTATCTACAATGAACTCTATACAAGTTATTTGGAGTTCATTGGGTATCTAAGACAATTTTTTCGAAAGTTGCCGTGCTTATGGCTGGACGGCCAGAGATTTGGGCAAACCGATATAGCACTCGTTTTAAGTAGAACGGGCGCTCAAAAACTATACATAAAGAGCACAGAGCACTTTCTTGATTTAGTAGTCGAAGAAGAAAGAGTGGAATGATATTTCAATATGATCAACTTAGTGAGTGGGCCCCTAATAGGGGCCCACTCACTAAGAAGGAAGAATGCGCAGTTAAGTATCTGCACGTTTGCTGTAACGCAAACGTTTGCGTTCATATTTCCCACACACATACACTTTTGCGTGTTGGTTTGGATGTGCGACAAGCGTGAGATGACGTCGAAAAATGATCTGATGTTAATGGCAGTGGCGTGTGTTGTTATTAAGGAAAAAATGTCTAAGGTATAAATATCGAACCCGACACTGTGTTGCTAAACATATGAAACGTGAAGAGACTTGTTGCCCATACACGGTCGTTTTTGGTCATTCTTCCACGTACGGTGAAGAATGCACACGCCACACGACGGAGATGATTGCGCATTCCAAATTTACGCCATACACACATTGTTTTAACTGTACCCCGTACAACGCGCATTCAAGTCTTCGCGCTTCCCTCTTAGTGAGTGGGCCCTTTTAAACATTTTATGGACCAGATGAAAAAATATTTCGTAGAAGTATGAAATTTATTAGATTGTTATAACCGAGAATCCATCTTCTGAAGAATTTATGACGTAGTAAATATATTTCAGGATGTTATTTTTTCAATTCAGTTTTCGAAAGGTTCATCAAAAAAGCAATAACAAGAGATTTGATTTTTACTTCCATCAAAGTAAAACGGTTAAGACAAAGCAGGACTTTCAGAAGTCCCGAAGGGTGATCTAATTTCGATGATAAAATAATTTACCTTCTAGCATTTTTCACATTTGTTGAAAACGGTATTTCCCAGCAATACATTTTGATGGCTTGAATTCCTGTTAAGAGTTCATTCATCAGTCTGACTCTTTCGTCTGTTTTTTGGGCTATTTTCGCCCGTTTTTTAGATGTCATGTTTCCAAGTATTACTGAAAAATAAAAATATTGTATTACCTATACAGAATGGCTCTGATTTTGAGAAATTTTGTAACCAACGATTCCTGTGTCCGAATGAACAGTGCTCCTGAAAAAACACGATATCGTATAACGTATTCCAAATATTTTGATTTGATACTCGATGCTTGTATGAAGTAATGATAAATGTATTAATCAACCAGAAATTCAGAAGATGAATATTAAAAGGAGAGGTAAAACATAAAAAAGAATTCAATAAGAGTAGATGTTCAAAATGTCCTTCATTTTCACGCACACACAAGCATTTTCTCAGCTATGAGGTCATTAAAGTAAATTTCAACATATTTCGAAAACGGTACACATTATCGAATTTTTTCAAGAGTATCTTTTTGATGTGAAATCAAATGATGTTTAAATTGAATTGAAATTTTGCTCAATGAATGTTTTTTTGAAACATCCTGTATATTTTTTGCCTTCATGTCAAAATTTAATGAAATGTGTTATACAAAACTGAATATTTAGTGAAGAACAACACTTGCAACTTTCATTAATTTTTTATGAGTTTTAGTACAAGTCATTCAATTTCGGCTCCTGTCTATGATTTACTCACCTTGTACGGGTATGAAAACGAAGAGAAAAATGATTCCCCAGACAGCGCTCACGCCGATCTGTCTGTAGAGCAGATACAGTGCCACTAATGTGAGTAGAGGCGCTATCCAAACAAAATGAGAAAGAAAAAATCCTTGTTCGAATTTTCCAACATCACTTGACAACATTGTTATTATATTACCTAGAGTGGTTCTCTCCAAAGAACTCTTGCTCAATTTAAGTGCTTTTCTGTATATTAGTGATGAACAGGCAATCCTCATTTTCATTGAAATATGCAACAAAGTAAATGTGGCATAATGTGAGAATATGGCATTTACGTAGAGAAGAATTATTACAACTGAGGAGTAGATGTAAAGTTCTTTCTCTGAAACAGTAGTCTGATTTTTTTCGAAGTACGTAACAATCTTCCCAATCGATAGAGGCATCACTAGGCTGAAAACGAATATGATCCAATGAGGGCTACCGCGTATGAATTTTCCGCTAGAGGCGCTAGTGTTGCGTGAGGTCCACGATAATTTGAATTGTCACATATTCAAACGTGATTGTGAGTCTGTATTGGTTTTTTTCAAGCTTTACGAAAATGTGAGGAGTTTCACATACATTCTCAGATTAATAACAGCATAATATGAATTACGGATCAATGAATATCACTGCTTTGAAAACGGAGTTCCAAAAGATAGACCAAATTAAGCGGACCAAAAGGAAAGCTAATTCAAAGGCGAGTTGGTTCAGAGTTTCAAAACGCATTTCTTGTTATAAGACACAATAAAGAAACACACACTTTGTACTATTAACAGACTTTAATGATTAAAAGAAATGAAATAACTGTGTTGTGAGTATACAAACTACTAAACATAATAAAATACAACCTTACTCTTCAAGAGACGAAACCAAAAGGAAAGATGCTAGAGATTACACAGAGGGGGTCGGTTCGAAGAAAGATCATTACGCATGTCGAACATAGAGTATGAATTTAGGTACTGGGTATATATTTTTTAACACCCCCACTTACACAGTACCAGAAATTAAATACAAACACAAAAAAAAAAACTTCTCAAGTATCTTGAATACCTAACATTTTCACAAATACATTATGCTTAACAGGAGGTAAACTTTTTGTTAGGATATCAGCTGGCATTTCATGTGTCGGTATATGTTTCAAAATAATTTGCCCCTCTGCAATTACTTCTCTAATAAAATGGTGCCTAATGTCAATATGTTTTGATCTCTTATGAAAAGTATCATTAGCAGATAATTTAATTGCACCTTGATTATCACTAAACATATTAACACAAAGAGCTATTTCCATTAGCTCGTACAATAAACCTTTTAAATATATAGCTTCCTTCACCGCTTCAGAGATAGCCATGTACTCTGCCTCGGCACTTGAAAGCGCAACTGTCTTTTGCTTACAACTTTGCCAGGAAACTAAGGAACCACAAAATTTAAAAGCATACCCTGTGTATGATCTTCGGTCTATCAAATTGTTGCCCCAATCGGCATCTACATAGCCTACAAGTTCCATATTTTCCTTCGAAAAACGTAAGCAATAATGCTTCGTACCTTTCAGGTATTTTAATAAGCGTTTGGCATGCTTCCAATGTAATTGATCGTAGGATTTATTGAATTGACTTAAATAGCTCACACTAAAAACAATGTCTGGCCTTGTTAAAACAGCTAAATACATAAGACTGCCAATTAAATTCTGAAAAGGATATTTACCAAGATCACTTTGGTCACCGTCTTTCAATTTAGATTACATTCCATAGGTGTTTTCACAATTTTGCAATCTGACATGTTAAATTCCTTTAAGATTTGATCAATATAAGGTTCTTGATTCAAAGTCAAAGTATTACGTTCCTTATCATAACTAACATTCATACCAAGACATTCCTTGATAACACCTAAATCTTTAACCTTGAATATTTTGCTAAGTTCATTCTTCAAGTTATTAGTTTCCACAACATTATTTGAAAAAATGAAAAAATCATCGACGTATAAAGTTATATATATGAAACTATCTTCAACCCTTTTGAAAAATAGACAAGGTTCATATTTAGATCTAGCAAATCCCAATTCTGACAATACTGAATTAATTTTATCATTCCAACATTTAGCGGATTGTTTGAGACCATAAATAGCCTTATTGAGTTTTAAAACTTTGCATTCATCTGACTTAGAGCATTTAAAACCTTCAGGTATTTTCATGAAAATTTTTTCTGATAAATGACCATTTAGAAAAGCGGTTTTTATGTCCAAATGCCTAATATCTAAATTTAAGTTGACCGTCAATGAAAACAAAAATCTAAGAGTCGAATACCTCACTACAGGAGAAAATGTCTCGTTGTAATCAATTCCAAACTTTTGAGTGAATCCCTTGGTGACCAACCTGGCCCGATATTTTACTTCTCCATCAGCACTTGTCTTCTTCTTGAATATCCATCTAGAGTCGACAATGGTGGTATCTTCCTCTGGATTGACTAATTCCCACGCTTGGTTTTCTTCGAAGGACTGCAGTTCTTCTTCGATGGCAATTCTCCAAAAATTTCCATCAGACCTAGACAAAGCATCTGTAACAGTTAGGGGGTTACTTAGGGCAGTTATATGTTCAGAACATGCATATGTCACGAAATCTGGGTCCATCTTCTTTGTTTTTACTCTTTGGGATCTTCTAGGCAGCACCTCTGATTCAACTATAGGAAGATGGGGTTCCGGACTGTGCGCATCGTTTGTGATTTGATGATGGTCTTCGGGATCTTCCTTTTTTGAGAAATCCCCCACTGGCTCTGTAACCACCTGCTTCGATTCTTCCTCTTCTACGGCAATATCAATTTTTCTTGATTCCTCGATTATTGTTACATCCCGACTGATGAAGACTTTTCTGCTTCTTAGATCGTACACTCTGTAACCTTTTGTGCGCTCATCGAATCCTACAAGGATACATTTATTTGCCTTTCTATCCCATTTTTGTCTCTTTTCTTTTGGAACATGTGTCATGGCAGTACTCCCAAACACTCGAATGGCACTGATGTCTGGTTTTTTGTGATGCCACATTTCATAAGGTGTTCTTGGATTACTGGATGTAACAGAACGATTAATAAGGAAGCACGCAGTATTACATGCTTCAGCCCAAAGAAGCTTGTCCAAGTTTTGGTCGAAGAGTAAACATCTTGCCTTTTCTACTATTGTTCTGTTGAACCGTTCTGCCATCCCGTTTTCTTCTGGAGTGTAGCTGTTGGTTCTTTGATGAAGGATTCCATTGTTTTTGAGGTAATCCTGAAACGGTCCACCAACATACTCCCCTCCGTTATCTGTTCTCAGGATTTTTATTCGCTTTCCCTTTTGATTTTCCACTAAACATTTGAATTGGTGAAAATATTTTGGGACTTCATCCTTTGATTTTAAAAAATAAATGAAACACATTCTCGAGTAATCATCTATGAATGTCAAAAAATACCTTGAGCCTCCTACAGATAATTTTTCATGAGGTCCACAGACATCGCTATGAATAATGTCTAATATGTCGCTAGCTCTACTTCCTTTTGCTGGGAACGGCAATCTATGTTGTTTAGCCTCGCAACAAACCTCACAATTAGACATTTGTATTTTTTCTTTAACCTTCAAAGGTGACATACCATCAACTACTTCAGGCATCTTCTTTAGAAAATCTGTGTTGATGTGCCCTAACCTTCGGTGCCATAGTTCTGGTGTAACCATTGCTGTAGCCAACAACGCTGTCGAACTTTCGCTGTTTAATCTGAGTTTATAAACATTGTTCTCCAAGTCGGCTATCCCTACAAGAATGTTATTTTTATTATAAATTTCACATCCTGTGGCATGAAAATTTACTCTGGCTCCGTTTTTGATCAACTGGCTAACTGATACTAAATTAGTAGTTAGTCCTGGAACAAAGTGTACATTTTGAAGTAGCACATTCACAGGTTTTCCTCTCACTATAGTTTCCATTCTCATGTCACCTGCATTTTCTACTGCTAATTTGGATTCATTGGCACATACGATTTCATTCATTTTTGGCTTCCTTCTGTTAACAAGTAGGTTATCGTTAGATGTTACGTGAAAACTTGCCCCACTGTCTATGTACCAGTCGGTATCACTAAATGAGCCATTAGCAAATACGGCACTCAAAGCATAAGTTGCTTTTTTGTTTGGGCACTGTGACATAAAATGTCCTTTTTCTTTACACTTATAACATGTAACATTGCTTCTATCTCGTGTGTTTACATTTTCGTTGGAATTTAACCTATAATCGTTGCTTCTGCCGCCATCTCTAGGCTTCTTAGGGAACTGTTTTCTTTTCATTGCATTCTTTGCAGAAAACGCTTCTCCACGTCCCTGATTATCGCCATCTACTTGCATATCGAGCAACTTAGATTTAATGGCATCTGTAGTGATTGACATACCTGAATGTTCCACAGCCATGATTAATGGTGAATATTTCTCAGGTAATCCTGCCAAAAGAAGTGAACCGACCCATTCTTCATTTATATCGAAACCCGTTCTCCTTAGCTTCTGCGATGTTTCGACGACTTGGTTTATGTAACTCTCCATAGAATCATGTTTTTCCAATCTGGCTGATATTAAGGTCCTCAAAAGTCCAATCTTCCTGGAAAAACCGCTATCGTCGTATAGTTTCTTTAGTTTTATCCATACTTCTTGTGGAGATTAATTTTGCCTTGGTTTTTGCCAATAGAAGGGAGTCCGATTCACTGCCAGTGCACGTTTTCAATGGCGAACACCCATTCTTGATAATTTTCGCGTCCGGCTAGCTTGGGCACACTCGCGAAATAATTAATGGCCATATTGGGTTGTTTTATAATGTTTGTCTGTTCACAGCACTATTTCACAATATATCACTAAACACGTGGAATATAACGTCCTGGGCTCATAACCTGTTATAAGACACAATAAAGAAACACACACTTTGTACTATTAACAGACTTTAATGATTAAAAGAAATGAAATAACTGTGTTGTGAGTATACAAACTACTAAACCAAAGATTATATAGTATAAAGATCGGAAACGACACGACTACAGTTTATGAGCCCCATCTCTGGGTCAAATGTGAACTAATGTCACTATAGAAGGGTTAAAATTCTGGTTCTATGATTATAAGTTTCGAAATCAATATACATGGGAAATGTCATTGATATAAAAAAGTACCAATCAATTCGTTTGCACAAATATTATTTCACTTCGAACGGCTTTTGCCGTTAGTGTCGTCTCGAAAAAAGTGGAAAAAAGATTAGTTTGTACCCTTCAGTAATGCAGATTACGAACGAGATAGTGAAACTGGATGATCAACTGGTGTTTTATGGATGTATGCAGGTAAAGCTATATCTTGGCTTGATCAACGTCAAACATCTGTTGCTATTTCCACGATAGAGGCAGAAATAGTGGCTGATAGTGAAGCTGCACGGAAAATGAAATGGTTAAAGTGACTATTCAGGAAAAGTTTTCCGTCAATTCAAACAGTGATGGTGGACAACGAAGCTGCAATTGAACTGAGCCAGAAACTGGAATTCCACAGACGCACTAAGTATATTCATATTCAATCCATGTATAAATCTTACAATAATACCCTAATATTTCTATAATATCTTCTATAAATGCATAATAAAAATATTACACATGAAATACTGAATTTTATTGAAAATTATGGATTTAAAATATAAAAATGAAACATCCTGAAGGGAATACGAATTTCGCATCAATTCTTATTACAGTTTTCTTTATATGATTTCTAATCCAAATTACAGATTTTATATGAAAATTGATCTTCAGTGCCATCTCTGGGTCAAATGTGAACTAAAAAATGTAGTCGTTTTTTAGTACTACGAATGTAGGGCCGTTTCCTATCTTTCTATACTCTATAATCTATGTACTAAACATAATAAAATACAACCTTACTCTTCAAGAGACGAAACCACAGAACATACAATATAGACGAAACCAAAAGGAAAGATGCTAGACTGCTAGAGATTACACAGAGGGGGTCGGTTCGAAGAAAGATCATTACGCATGTCGAACATAGAGTATGAATTTAGGTACTGGGTATATATTTTTTAACATTTCTTATAGAAAGTATGCTTATTTATTGAGTTAACATTTATGGATTTTATTTTTACAGACCCAAATGATATGATAGCAATGATAATTCCAGTGAAAAATCATTATCATGATTTGAAATAAGTTTATTGCAGAAGTAGGTTATAATTTCAAGAGTAATTGCTTTTTATCAATTATTATTAGATTACAACAATAAATCCCCACACAATCTTTTCATTTATCATTATAAGTGAATATATAGAAAAAAACAGTATGTACCAAAAGGAAAAACTCAAACATCAATGAAAAGTATATTAACTGAGCACTTTCATTTAAGAGTAGGATAATTTATTTACTAACACAGGTCCTTGATACATATTGTAACAGTAAATGTTTTCCTCGAGTTAGTGTGTTGATTGATAGCAAACATAAATGTTTGTAGTTGTAAAATCCAGAATTAATTGTACCAATTAGATTTTCAATTCGAGTATGTTTCTGTTACTCTCAAGTTCCGACGAAAAAGCAGTATCAGTTGAGCTCTCTTGACTGCATATTAATTTTCCTCTACAGTTGAACTGATTCTTGCACTTTAAAATTTCTTTCTGCGTTCAAGAACTCTCTCTATTAGTATTTTCATTCATATCTCTCCTCACCTTCCTGGTACCCAGAATTAAGTTCTCACGGTTTTCTGTATTAGGATCATTAGGTCACGTATTATCATCAGGGTTGAAATGTTTTTTTACAAACACGTGAATTTTTTAAAGGGGTAACATCAACTTTATTACCTACAGTCTAATCGTTCGGACACTTAAGTCCTCCCTTTTTATTCTGAACAATAAGGAACTGCACAACCCTGCGGCATGCTCGATATTGTACAGAATCCAAAGATTATGATGAAGGAATCGAATGTACACTTTTTTCACACGACTAATTACACCGAACACTAATTAATAAGAATTTGTTATAATAATAATAGATCAATGACAGTACAACGAACTTTGACAGGACCTCACGCAACAGAGGCGCCAACTAGTGAGAAAAAATACGGTAGCCCTCATTGTGAATGAATAGTATACGAAATAAGTACAAATGCGTTTATAGGATCGCAAGTAAATTAAAACAATGAAAGCAGAAAATAACATTAATCGAGTAAAATCAACTATACTTCGGAACTAATCGCGTCAACATTCAGAGAACATGCTAGGTGGAAATATCAATCAAAGCATCCGTAGATAGCTATTTCGCCATATTGGGGTACATCAGTATGGAGAATAGCTCTGTTTAAATGAAAACAGATAAACATCTCGCTCTACTTCGTTCATGGTTCATGCATTGGTGGTAGGTGTTCGTAGGGATTCCCAGAGATGGCGTTTTGTTTATGTTTATACTCAGAGATAAACGAAGTAAGGTTTCTAGAATGCCTGTATCATTCAGAGCTTTTCTCGGCACTGATGAGCCCCAATAGGGCGAAATAGCTATTTATGGATGCTATGATTGATATTACCAACTTGCATGTTCTTGGGGCGTTGAAGTGATTAGCTCCAAAGTATGAGTGCAATATTGGTTGATTTGAATCGATTAATAACTTGTTTGAGCTATGTTTCATTTATTCAAGTCATAGAAAGTTTTGCTTTTTGATTTTGTTTTTACTCCAGTAGTAAATTATAAGATTTTTTTCCTTGGAAATGTCCAGTAATAACCTATAATGCGAATTCTTCGTCTGGACGGCTTTACATATAACGCTCGTAGTGCCGTACAAACGAAGAATTCTCATTAGTCATTACAATAGGCGTCAGTAGCGGCTTTTCAGGTGAAGGGAGTGAAGTGGCTCTTCGCCTAAAATTCCTAGGGTCAGGGTCACCTAAAATGTTCATTGAGGATGATAATTATTATTCACTATTTATACAATAATTTAATCGTTTAATTAGCTCTATGTCAGAACTCAGGAGACGTTTATTATCGAGATTATTATCGAATCACGAAACTCATTATAAATATCTTGTCGCTTGCCGCATCGAGTGAAAAGGTTTGTCACGGAACTTGCACCTCGATCGCTCAAGCAGACTGCGTTGCTATGGTAACGGGTGACGTCACCGGGGCTTTCTATTACGTTTTCTCGCTGTAGTGAAGAGGCCTCCAGTAACCCTCTGCACCTGTTACGTTCGTCGATGTTTTACTGTCCGCGCGTCGCCTCTAACTGTGTCGCTCCAGTGAGAACGTCTGACCGTTGTTTACTTTAAGTGCTTCGGCTTCGATATTAAAAATGAACCCCATTAATGACATTGTGTGCAGTTTATTAGAAACTCCGTTCTACATTGGAAAGACGAAGACAAAAAGGACATCTTAAATGAAGGTCGGCCTACTGTTAACTTGAAAATTTCTACAAGAAAAGAAATGAAAAATGGCAGATCATATAATATTAATTTCAAATCATCTTGGTGAGTTTACATAAAAAAGATGTTTTTCTAGATTTTTCTGCTTGTTTAGCTCTTCACCTCTTTTCTCACCCACGAGCCGCCACTGTTAGGCGTTGCTTAAGTGTAAGGCCTGAGTGGACGCTGTTATTGAGCGTTCAGCGGGGCGGAGCGTCTAGCGTAAGCGTCAAACACGTATAAATGAATGGAAGTGTCCTAAGTTATGACTTTTTAGAGCGTTGGATGTTTGCTTTCAGCGGAGCGGAATCCAAAATCTGTCAGTTCCGATCATATGTCTATGGTTCCGATTATTAATAGTGTCACGTTGACAAATAAATTGATTTTTCTCCAACCATCAAAAAATGTTGACATTTTTGTACTATTTTCAGGTGCAAAAGTCATAAATTTCCTTACCGTACAAAAATTCAATCGTTACTTAGCAACACTTTTAATCCTAGGATTAAAAACGCTACTTTTAATCCTTGGATTAAAAGTAAATGCATTTGAAGTCTACTTGACAATCACTGTCATGATTCTGTGCTCAAATTCATAACCAAATTATGAACGATTTTTCACTAAAACCAATTTTATTGTAATTGTGACTTGGTTGGAGAAAAAATAGTATATATTATTCGGATTAAAAGTGCCTATTTTAACTCGCAATTTTGCTTTCGCTCGGCTGCGCCTCGCAACTGCAAATATTGCTCGTAAAAAAAAGATGCACTTTTAATCCTTATAATATAATATACTATTTTACAACGCAAGAATGAAATCAAGAATTTTTAATACAATTACTTCGTTCCTGTGCTGCTAGAGTGTGGTAGTTAAAACGACAGACTGTGTCTACACTGTGAAAACTTTGTGCTACAAGAAGTGAAAAACTAGACGCAATTTCAACGCTGCTTTATAGAGTGATGGATGATGGGATATCCTGATGAAAATAAGAATCATCTGGGGATGGAAGAAGTTTATCGAATTATTCAGTTCCTCTCTAGTTAACTTCCTTTCTCTAATACATAGTATGCACAGTTACCTACTCCTTGATGACCCACTATATTCAGCTTGGTATTGGAATTCATTGTATGAAATCAAAGTGTAGACAAAACGAAAATAATATAAACTCGTCGAGAAAAGATTCATTTATTTATTTGTTTAATTACAACTTGCCTTAATGTGATTATCAATTTTTCTGTAGGCTTGTAAAGTCATTCGCATGAAAATTTGTTTTGGTCACCTTCAGGCGAGGTTCAATCATATTCAATATATAATTGAAGATCCATATGGACATTCTTGTGTATTACTGAAAGTTTGTTTCATAGTGGATCAAGCTTTCATACAATGTAGAAAACTCTCTACATTCTTTTCGTTGTTTCACGATAAAACTTGGACCATTTTTGTACAATTCGAGTTTTAAAAATGAGTTTTCTTCAAAATACATATGAACTATATCGTATGAATCCATTAGCACATTTATTATTATTATTTGGAAAGGATGCAAATTCTCACTGACAATAAAATGTCTTAAAAACAGCAAGTTTCAAATGCTGCAGCAAAGAGAAACAATATTTATCGATTCTACACTCCCCACAAACGCAAAACGCTGTAAGGAGTCAGGCCGCAAAACGCCCGCTTTGAAACGCTGTATTATGAGCGTTCCACGCCACGCTGAACGCTATTCCACTCAGGCCTTACGTTTACGCGTTATATTATGCTGGATCCAGACGGACGTAACCTGTAGGGTATTATTACGTGTAATTTAAAGTTCCACTTTTGGACGGCTCACGAATTCAGGTCGAATCTTGAATCCGAATCCTTTTTCGACTGCCTCAAATATGCCTAATAAAAGATTGTTCGTTATTCCACATTTTTGATAACCAACTGTGCGAACAGCCGTCCAAACGATAACCGCGAGCGCGGTTGAGTTCGCCAGAAAGACCGACACCCCGATGGATGGGCGAGCGTTGGGGTACGTTCAGATGATGAGCGCTCAACGTGCGTTTTGCTAACGCGCGTGTCTATGCAACGCGCGTTCAACGCTGCGCTAGCGCCGTACCGTAGTCAACGCGCGCTAACGCGTGCTTCAAGATCACTGGTTTTCTATGCAACTGTTCAAGATGAACGCGCGCTTTTGATGCTTATAGTCGTGTTTCAAGGTCCGGACAGGAATCGTTCGCAATGGAAAAGGAAACTTTTAATACGGAATTATTTATAGATGAAGTATAAAAACGTCCAGCGATATGGGACATGACAAGTAGTGTTTATTCAGAGTTTATCCTCAATAAGAGCCAGTAACTTATCAAAAGACTTCTTTCTTTCGCGTCTTTGCCGTCGATATAAAATCACCTCTAACACTGTATCTACATCCATCTTCAACAAATGTAGAACTCAAAATGATACTGTACTGGGACGGCCGCGACAGCGCGTTCAACGCCTGCCAAACGCGCACCAATTGAACACTAATCAAAAACTTAACGCGCGATCGACGCGCGTTGAACGCCCATCATCTGAACGTACCCTAACGCTTAATGATCATTGTGCCGTCTAAACTGAGAATTCGCATTAAATTACGCGTTTCATTATGCCACATTTATACCACAAGGTTGTAATGTAATGCGAATTCTTAGTTTGGACGTCACAACGAGCATCAATTCGAATGAAATTTTTTTATCGCTGTAGACATGTAAAAAAATTGTGTTCGATTTTTGAAGAAAATTTTTCACAGATATTCTTAGAAAAATGTGTTTATACAGAAAATAAAATTCATTTTGACAAACGGAAAAAAATTTAGGAACATTGCAGGTTTTTCGCCATTTTGTATTTTTTTTTCGGAGATCGTTAACTTTTCTGAATAAAGGACTCAAAATTACTGACATTTGACTAAAAACCGTTAGTTTAAGTTTTATACATAACTGACCGCACTCAAAAGAATCTTGCTCAAAAATGACGTTTAACACCCTGTAGCTCGCTTATGCTTCGAAAACGGAATATATTGTATGAGGAAAATATAATTTTTTCGATGTCCTCTACACAAATATATGTTTGTCCTGTTTATGATGAAACACCCTGTATATGTGCTAGTGCTAATAGATGAAATTAGAATGCCTATTCGTATAATAGGTACCTATTTTGTTATTCTGGGATGTGTAGGTTTCGTATATTGATAAAATATAATATTTCATTTCATAGCTACTCACAGCAAAGCAAGTTCTTCTAAGAGTTTGATTAAACCCAACAGTAAATATTTGGTTCCAAACATTTTGAACAATGCTCTATAAAGTGCTCGCTTTTTACGTCTTTTCATCTCCTTAGTCCAATAAATTTCCAACCTTTTCCCCAGTACACTAGACTTATGTTCAGGTAATACTTCATAAGTATTTTCCTCAGTTATGTCATGATGAACTGCCAAACGCATTATTTTAAACATGTAGCTGAAAATAGTATATTATATTATAAGGTTTAAAAGTGCATATTTTTTTTACGAGCAATATTTGCAGTTGCGAGGCGGAGCCAAGCGAATGCAAAATTGCGTGTAAAAATAGGCACTTGTCCGTATAACATACTATTTTTTTCTGATCGGTAACGTTTAAGTGTTGTACTTACAAATAGGTGACTTTCGATAAGAAGTTGGCTTTCACTATTGGATTTTCCTTTTTTCTTAGCGTATCTTCATTGTTCATTTTATTTTTTTGATAATGAAGTAAACGCAGCATTTTAAATGCAGTATCACTGATAACACTGATGTTTCTTGAATAATTACATCTTTGACGATCTAACTGTCAAGGACAGGACCTATTCTGTCAAATTTTTCACAGAGTGTTGCATCATAGAAAAAATAATACTTCTAATTTTTCGTAGGTACAAAAGTTTGTCACACGCATAGAAATTATTGTAAGGTTAGTATATCTATGGTAAGGTTAGTATATCTATGGTCACACGTTTTTTATCATTATTCCGAAATTGAATTCGATATTTAGGGTGAAATACCACTATTCAAATCTATGGGAGATGATTACCCTTCAGTAGGGTCCTGTAGCGGTCTTAGAAGAACAGAAGATTCGAAAATCATCACTTGGAACGCCAGACCTGGTTTAAAACACCCTCCTGGCCCAAGAGCAAGAATTAAGTGTTTTGTATCTAAATATTGAAGGTATTTATTCGAATAGATTTAAGTTTCAATTTTGTAAAAACGGCGAGGCAGGGTTTTTTCTCCTGAGGTTTTTCCCTGTGCTCTGGTATCATATGACAGAATAGTATGGTACCCCGTTTTGCACCAACCTCAGCTAGGGACTTTTTTGTTTCATGTATTGTATTTTTTAGCTCTCATTTCAAAAGAATATATATATAGGTACAGTGGCGGCAAGCGAAATGTGAAAGATTTTTTTCCTATTGTACTTTGGGCTCCGTTAGTACAGGTTGATTCCAGAGGGGACCGTCAAAGATAATGTTTCGTTTATGGCTTTTATTGAGATTCTACAGGGCAATTTCTCCTATTCGACCAATTTTTATTTCATTCATAACTTTGGTATGGCTCGATCAGTCTTAATGAAATTTTCAGTGTAGAACAATATGATAGTGTACTTTCAATAATTCCAACAGTTTTCCGAAATCACAAGGTACAAAATATAAAAATGTTCAGATTGGATTTTCAGGCTGAAAAAACACCCTGTATGAACCTATTTCAAAAATTCGCCACCTGCTTCAGATTCTATTATAAATTTACATTACTAAAGCGTTTTTATTTTTTTGCCACACTTTCAGTTAAGGCTTTCTTGGGAGGGAGAATCTACAAGGTCCATTAATTCATACTCCATGCGGTAATATTCTATGAAGTATTCAAATCTCGTTGACAATATTCAAACCATAGTCTATGATTCAAACCTCTGTAAATTCATAAGGGCCTTTGGCTTCGGCATCGACATCGGACGTGTCGGATCGATCTGAACCGTTCGTTTATTACATCCGGATTGAAGGGAGTACACATCTGGAGCGTTCGTCATAAAAATCTGAGCAATCGGACGTCGATCTTTTCGCTCGGTCTATTTCGACGGATCGAAGCGATTTTATCCATAGAGTTTTATGTTTTTTATATATTTTTTCGTTTTATGTTGAGTTTCCTGATCCGACAACCGATAGATTGAAAAATTTTAACATTTTTATTCTTCTGTTTTCATTCATTCATTAAAAACCTAATTAATTATTTAAAAATTTTCGATATAGCTATCGTAGTTATGAATGGGCAGGAAGAGATATTGCTCTTTCGTTCCTTTTTCGTGTAATTAATTAATTAATCAGGATCTTTCGGTACAACTATAGCCGTATTGAACGACCAGAAGGGGATATTGCATTCCTCGTTTCCTTTGCATTCAGTGCCTTTGCACCTAATTATTTAATTGAGATTTTACGATAGAGCTGCGAAAAGGGTGAAAATATCGTTGAAAGCATAGATTATAGAGTATAGATATACTATATATCTATATATATACTATATATCTATATATCTATATATATACTATATAATCTTTGGTTGAAAGATGAGCATATTTCCCAAAATAATGATCTTTGAAATATCATAATTTATGAAAGTAGAACAGAACAGTATGTTTTGTGGCAGATGCTCTGTACTGTTCGTTTATTCCCAGATATTACAGATGAATCTGTACTATCTGTGGTCACGTGACTAAAAAATCCGTCTGCTCGCGGAGGTCAATGCCGAACGAGCTTATTGTGTTTACGGTCGACCGCAACATGTTTTCCTGATGGGAACAAGCGCAAAAAAGCTTTACATCCTAAATAATTATAACTTCTTCATAATTTATTTGATGACTAATGATGTTTTTCAATATTTTGTTTTCGTGCTGCGCTGTATAGAACGGTGGTAATTTCAATAATCTGAAAAAGTTAGATGTATCTAAGATATAGTGCCACCGACAATCATTGAATAATTCATTTTTATTGACACGTTAATGATAGTACGATATAATATTCTGATGAGATGAACTCTAAGGGACCCCGCAGACTGCAGACTTTTAATCGGCCGATAGTTTAGTCAGGTTGGGCTGAAAATGCGCATACCGAGCCAACTTAACAAGTTTGCTCGGTGTGCGCACTTTCAGCCCAACCTAACTATACTATCGGCCGATAAAAAGTCTGCAGTCTGCGGTGTCTCTAAATAATTGAGTAGCTATACCGACACTAAAATTACGAAACTAACAGATTATTGCTTCCGATAACTTAGATCATCTGATTCTCGATATTTTCATTATTATTATGACTTAACTGTTAACTAGCAACTAGGCTTCGATTGAGCTACCTACCTTAAACTCATTCAGCTTGTAGGAGTCAAGAGAATCAGTCTTCTCCATACACCCCTGCACTTATTAGAGTTATTTTTGATCTCTTCATATGAATTATGCAGCAATGAGA
The DNA here is from genome assembly GCA_013421045.1 of Propylea japonica. Classification (NCBI taxonomy): domain Eukaryota; kingdom Metazoa; phylum Arthropoda; class Insecta; order Coleoptera; family Coccinellidae; genus Propylea; species Propylea japonica. Next base: position 14,425,376 of record CM024246.1, on the reverse strand, counting down.
TTATCGTGAGTAATATCATAAGGGACCTAATTTTCCTGAAAAAATAGAAAAAACACGTTGCTAAGTGATGTTTTGACAAAAGGCATGATTGCTTGGGACAACAAAAATTTGCGTCGAAGACGAGGATTTTTTCGCTGCACGAATGCTTTTCGTTAACAATTAATACTTTGCATTGGGTTTTTTCGATTTTTTTGACTGAAAAAATTAGATGCCGGAATGGTATTTGACAAGAATATTTCATGAGTGACAGATTATTATTCTGCATGCATTATGTATATAGTCCGTTCACGAAAGGTTGAGCACATAGTAGGCGTTTCTTAATTTATCTGAAGTTGGCAGTATTTACTGTCATAGAGTAAAATAGAGTCAACGTTGCCGAATGTACTCGGCATCTTCCGACGAACTTGCGAGTTATCACAGAACTCTATGCAATTTTGACAACATTGCGTATCAATCTGACAAGAAAATAAAGAACATAATCTAAAATTTTAATATACACAGTGGAATATGCCAAATTTGCATGGCCAACCGACGGCTCAACCTTTCGTGAACGGAGTATAGGTATAATTTTGACAACAACTGTCAAGTTTCCCTGCGGGTAAACTCGAATAAAATGCTGACAGCTCCTGCCAAACTGTTTTTCCACCTAGAAACCATTTGTGATTCGAAATTGCGCGTTTCTGATTGGTGGAAAATACGACGAGGAAAATAGTCGATGTGGGTTCTTTCATCGATGGAAATAGATTTATTAATATTTCCATTGAATAGATTCATTACGTATTGCCACATTATTGCGATGAAAATTAGGTGTGAAAAATGTTGTCGAATAAAATGATTGCTGCATCGAAGTACACTCACCGGCAAAATAATCAATCTACTCAATAAATCGATGAAATTTTTTTCATTCATAAATATATTATTTCAAGTACGATTTGACTGAAATTCCTTCACAATTGTAGGTTAGTTCATACGAAATCAATTACCAGTTTCTTATTTCGGGAAAACTTGGCGTGTACGTCATTCTATCGTGCGTTCAAAAAAAATCGTGCTCAAGTAAGCTGTGGATTCTATTTTTCCTAAGAGTCTATGAGGGGAAAAATAGAATCCAAAGCCTACTTAACAACGAATTTTTTTGAACGCACGTTAGATAGGGTGAAACAACTCTAACTTTAAAACCACCGGTGGTGTATTCCAGTTGACACATCTTCTCTTGACAATTTCATCCTTCATTCGTTTTTTGTTGTCGAATTGACCAGACGTAAATCCAATGGATTATTTTCTCTGAGTCGTTTTAGAAAGCAAGATCTGAACTTGAAAATATACCAGCCTCGAGACGCCGAAGAATGCCATTGTCTGTAAGTGGGCTAAAACACCGTCAAGGTACGTTAGGGCAACTTGCGATTCGGTTTTTGACCGTCTCAAGGCAACTCTATGGTACGACACAAATTACCTGTAAAGGCCTTGTTAGAAACTTCTTGGCTACTGACTTACTTCTGACACATTGAAAGACTGAGTCGAATTGGTATCAATTTAGCTACTGATATATTTTTTCTATCCTTGAAATATCTTTGAAGAACATCCGTACGATGGTGTCAAGTCTCAAAGGTTCAAGTGGACCAGATAACCTCAGGTACAACCTCTGCTTTTTCGTATAAGTGAAGTGATTGGATATGTTTGAAGATTAAGCTGAATTTATATGTATTGATGAGCTCAAACTTGAAATATAATTTTTTTATTCTCAAAATATTTCTGAAAACTCTGGAACCTGAAACAAATGAAAACGAGACGATAAAATTGAGTGGGTTCAATAACAGAATTGTTCCTATTGAACGATTTTGAATCCACTAATCCACCGCGGAATTAAATAGGAAAATGTATGAAAACTGTCGAAAACAACTTGAAATTTCTAGAAAATTGTTTTCTCATACGCAACACCTTGAACCAGTTTTTAGTCAATTCAAAGTACAACCTTAAATATTTCAAGTCAGAAATTATTTCAACAGAATCACAAATAAAACCTCCATTGAAAATCACATAAATTCCATTTTTACTTCCACATTTCATTAACTGATAAAGGTTAATGAGGACTTAAATCTGGCAGTTCTTGGATTCGAAATAATAAAATTCAAATTCTTGAAAGAATGAAATTTGACCAAGTCTTAAGAACAGCATCCTTTCTTCGAATAATATATGGCAACATTCTAAAGGACTGATAACCAATCTAAAAGTGTAGATCTGATAGAGATGTGTATCAATTACATAAAGAGCCAGCAAGATTCTGGGAAATGTTATTTTTCAATATTATTGTTATTGATAACTCTAATTGATGAGAAGTTCAGGAATTTGAATTTAGGTACAGACATAACACCCCATCTTCGTAATTTCGCATTTGAAATACCTTTTAAGAGTCGTGCTGTGTAAGCAGTCGAGTTGCATTACTTTCAAATAGACTTGAATATCTAAATGCACATCTATGTATGTATAGACATAATGTTACCTAGATTTTTCACTGGCGTGAAGCATATATTGACTGATCATTACTCCATAAAGCTGTATTTGAATGAGAAACATGTTTTACGCGAAGCTAAGACAGCCATTTACAAGCATATATGATATGTTTGATGTACTGAAAGTATGGAATATATGTACAGGAATAGCGTGTTTTTCCAGTGTCCGGCGAAGTGACGGTGTCGTGGTACATTTTTTTGGCCGAGGCGATCAAATAATACCTATAAGTAGGTAAAATTTTTCATATCTTAATTTCAGCGAAAACATTTTTTCCTGAAATCGTACCTAAATAACTGCTTTTCCGCACTGTTTTCATCTCCGAAAGTATCCCACACTGTTTGGGAAAGTTGCTTTCCCGCACAACTTTCGGTCAAGTGGATATTTGTTAAATTTGTGGATTATAATTCTTTAAAAACGAGATAAATATAACGAGTTCATAATTATAAACTTTGATGCAATTTCAACTATGATATCATAAAAAATGCAAAGTTTTTTTCAAAATTATCGAATATTCAGATATTATCAATTCCGAATAAATGAAAGATTTTGTGTCTACTCCAAAAATTGGTTTAATCGAAACATGTAGCACAGTTCGATTAAACCAATTTTTGGAGTAGACACGAAATCCTTCATTTATTCGGAATAAATAATAGCTCCAATTAATAAGATGGACAACATAATATCAGAAATTATCAACCTGACAGCTTTCAAAAATTAGCAATAGCACCCATCGATCTGATTCATTTCTGTCATTTCATATAACAACTTAGGTAAATAACTTAATTGATTCGTTAAAAACGAATAACTTAAAATGAATTGATTTTTTAATATTTTTATGAATTTTTGTCATTTTATAAAACGGTTGTAGAAAAAATATGGTTCCCATCTTGAGCGTAAAGTATTTTCCCCGCACTAGACTGCTTGACCGAAAAGAAATCTCTATTTTTCGATCTAGATAGGAAAATAACTATTTTCACATTCCCCTTTCGAAATATTCATACGAATTATAATTAAAATGTTAAATTCCAGCTATAGTCCGTTCACGAAAGGTTGAGCACATAGTAGGCGTTTCTTTATTTATCTGAAGTTGGCAGTATTTGCTGACATAACGTAAAATAAAGTCAACGTTGCCGAATGTACCCGGCCTCGTCCGACGAGCTTGCGAGTTATCAGAGAACTCTATGCAATATTGACAACATTGCCTATCAATCTGACAAGAAAATAAACAACATAACCTAAAATTTTAATTTACACAGTGGAATATGCCAAATTTCCATGGCCAACCGACGGCTCAACCTTTCGTGAATGGACTATATGTTTATCCTATGCTGATTACAATTTTGTACAAAGAGAGGGAAAGATTGAATCCTAAATAATCGAAACACAATTTTTCATTGCTAGAGCTGCATTCAGGTTTTATTCAGTGGCGGCGCGTGGTTTTTTATTTTTGGAGTGCAGGTACTAGGTGTTCCAGGAATACGGAGGAGGGTTCGAAGCAGCAAAAAACTTTGAAGACTCACCTTCCAAACTCGCATATCAGAGCGATTTTTTACTTTCTTTTGCCTCATCTTGGGAAAAAACTTAGTTTGGCAGAGAGGTGTTTCTCGGAACATTGATGTTTCTTTTCACTGAATTCAATCCTTGACACTGGATCTGGTTCATTCTGTTTGATCTTCACCAGGAACTAACAAACATGGAGAACAATGAAAACTGTTACTAATTTCACAACCTTATATTATCGACAAAAACACTCAAACTTGGAAGTTTGCCCCCTTAGTTTTGGAGTAGCCCCCATTTTAAATTTACTTTTTTATTTTCGTTGAACCTTCCAAATAATATTGATTTCTTTGAACATAAAGGCCCTACAGATGTGAAAAAATGTTTTTTGAAAGATGAAACTACCACTGTTCATTGAAGTATAACAATATAAAAACATTCAACTTGAAAACGCCATAAAAAATTCTTCAAAAGAGTTCATAGTGAAAATATGTACTGATTTTCTCAGTGAATCCGCAATAGTACAAGAACTAGCACATTGAAGTATAATTTTTTTTCAATGATTTAACACGCAAGAATATTAGCTACAAAACAACACTCACATCATTTCTGTAAGTTACATAATTTTAGAGATATTGCTGTTCGAACATGACCCTTATGAAAAAAAATAAAATAAAAAAAACCTCAGTACTGTACTTTCGATAATTTTCAATGATTAAACAAACAAATTAATCATAAAAATTGCTCAAAATGGCCGCCTCTGCTCTGTAGACAGGCAGTGGCCTTCATGACGACCTGTCTTGTGTCTTTTGCTCGCGTAGTGATCATGTTCGAGCAGCAATAACTCTCAAAGTATGTAACTTACAAATATGATGTGAGTGTTATTGTAGCTTATATCTTTGTGTGTTAAATCATTGAAAAAAAATTATACTTCAATGTGCTAGTTATTGTATTATTGCGGATTTACTAAGAAAATCAGTACATTTTTTAACTATGAACTCTTTTAACAGGTTGACTGCCGCATAAAAATAATAAAAAATGCATTTGGTGCCAAGTCGAAAAATGTACTTCTGGCAGAAACCTGAATGAGATGCAATGATCTATTTTATCCAATTCCAAAAAACAACTCCATATTTCGAAAAAATTATAGGGCGGTCGTATACGCCCGCTGGAGCATGGGCGGCATGTTTATGCCTTCCACGCCATGGCGGGCGTCATGGCGGCCCGGCCGTCGTGCGGGCGACTATTCGTGTTAGATCTTGTAAGAATATGTTAGTGTCGCAGTTTACAGGGCATTAGTTTATTGTTTCTGTTGACCGTAAGTCGTAAAGGGTGCAGTGAGCGTGAAAATGAGTTCTCGTGCTAGGAAAATAGTTGATTTAGCACTAAAAAAGCTGAAGGATGAAACATCAGGTAAATATTTCATACATGAAAATATGTTTGGAATTTGATATTACGTATTACTGTGGTTTTGATTAGATTATTTTTTTTACAGAGGATGAAATAGTGCTGATGATTTCAGTTCCTTCGATTCGGATTTGGTTCCGATGTTTTTTTTTTATTGAATGAGATATTCAAAAATTCGTGTAGTATTATGAGCTCATATGCCACAGCGGTCGAAATATATAATTATATCGATCCTAAAAGAGACCGCTGGCGAACGGAGATCATGAAAAGAATGATGCACCATAGCGGGCGTATACGACCGCCAGGCATCTCAGGAAAAAACGTGAGCGGTCGTATACACCCGCTGTGGCAGTCAACCTGTTAAAGAATTTTTTTATGGCGTTTTCAAGTTGAATGTTTTTATATTGTTATACTTCAATGAAAGGTGGTAGTATCATCTTTCAAAAAACATTTTTTGCACATCTGTAGGAAATTTATGTCCAAAGAAATCGATATTATTTGGAAGGGTCAACGAAAATAAAAAAAGTAATTTAAAATGCGGGCTCCTCCAAAACTGACGGGGTAAACTCCCAAGTTTGGGTGTTTTTGTCGATAATATTAGGTATATTTGATGACCTTAAATTATCGCTAAGTCGTGACCAAACACACTGTATATTTGCTCTTGCTCGCTCGCTGTCTTTTCTCCAAAGTACACACATACCAATAATGTGACCGGCATTCCAAACAGTTTCTCCTGAAATGTTTGTGCTTTTGATAAGGGCAATACAATGAACACACTTTCTATTGCATTACTATTATTTGGAGTTGCCTCCAAATATCGGAAATACATACTCTCTAATACTCAGAAATACACTCTTTTCACTTCCTATCGTATTTCTATTCTCAATAAATATCGTAAATAGCTATAGACAACTCTGAAAAAACCTATTGCTCACAAATCTTACCCATTCAGAGAAGTACGGGATATAGAGGGCTCTGCCTACCCTTGAACCGCGAATAGCAGACTCTAGCTGTATCATCATTGTTCTGCTCAAACAATGGTACCATAGTAGGGGAGTCGTAGACTAATGATTCCAATACGGAATAAAGATAAGGCACAAGTTCGCAACGCCGAATGTAGTTCGCGTTCGTAAACAGATTCTACTTATTTTCGGAGCAAATCGGATCAGGTCGAAATTTCATATTTATATAACCGATAACAATTGGTGCGAATATTCGCGAAGAATCGGAAATTGGAAAAAAATTCTTTCGGAAAGTTCGAACTTATTCAATATACTTAATACGAAGATATGTTAATTTTAATATTCCCATTAAGTTCATTGAACTCTATTATTTCAGTTGTGACTGCAGTATCATTGACAGCAACCTCCATGATATTCTTTCAGGATTATTACCCGATGGATACAACAGTTGATGACTACGTTTATAAGGCTGTGTATCTTTTTGCATGTGTAGGATCTGTTATGGCGCGATATTTGTTCATTAAAAGAATTCAACAGTTTTTCGTTGCTTTAAACCTCATTGAAGAAATCGACTTAAAAATGAGGAAGAGACAAATACCTGTGGACTATGAAGAAGCCAGAAAATTTGCAGTGATATGCTATAAGGTTACACCATGTGCTCTGTCAGTACTTTATTTCCTTTATAATGATGTGAATATTACTGATGATGTCAGGTTTTATCATTTCGTGAACTATGCTTTGGGAATCACTTTGCATATGGCTTCTTTATGTGTAGAAGTTGTTTATCACATGATAATTGCCCAAACTATAAGATGTAGGCTCGAAAGCTTAACCGCTCATACAGGTTAGTAATTTTAATTATCACCTATTGAAGGACAAGCTTCTGGTTTCAAAACGTGCTTTTTGATAATAAATGGTTGTCTCTAAAAAGTGTTCAAATGTAAAATGCAGCAATTTGTATTGAGAATTATTCATTCGATATCAAAGTTGTTGTTGAATTAATAAATTCAATATTTCTGCTGCAATTTGTTGTGGAAAAAAATCAAATCAATTATTCATCTGTCATGGAAAGTTAATTTTTTTTGAGTGAAACTCGAAAAACCTTAATGTTAAATTTAATGCCAAAAATCTAAAATGTCGTGAATTTGATGAAAAAAAACTGCTTCAAAAGTGATTCAAATTGAGCTGACGTTGTAAAAAAAATTCACTAAAAAGTACAATGCAGCATCTGGGGGTCGATTCTCGAATAAAGTCGTATTCGCGATTCGACAATTGTTGACCAACTTCCCTGGTAAGTTGATCGACATTTGTCGATTCGCGAACACGACATAATTCAAGAATCGACCCCCTGATACAGGTTCTAGAAGTGTGGAGGAGCCTAAGCGTATTTTGAACATTAACCACATTAACATTGCAAAAATATTCAAAGAATAAATGAAAATTCTTTTATCAGAAATCACATTCATTCATCCAAAATATAATAAATCTGGTATATTTTAACTCAGGAATCTTCAAAATTAATGAGCAGGCTTGTTATAATGATTCGGATATAACATTTAAATAAACGATTATAGAACAACTATTTCAAAATGCGATGTACTGAAGAAAAATATTTACGATTGAATGTAGAGAAATAGTAGTAGTGGTTCAACGAAAATTCTTGCCACTTGGTACAGTTGTTTTTTAGACCCATCTAGATGATTCGGCCCGAAGAACACTCGATAAGTTAAGAAAACGAGATCTGGGTGCCAGTTTCGCATAATTTAGACCCAAGAAATCGGATGGTGGCGTCATGTAATCCAGAAACAGTGTCTACAGAAACCTCCATTTTTATAAATTGGCCCACTCTTGATCGGATTTTGTTTCTAACAACCACTGGGTCCTGTGAGGTATATAGAATTATTTTGTTATCATAAATGCATTCCTTGTCTCAAAGAACCTAAGTCTAGGAACCTTTCAGGACCCAGTGGGCGTTAGAAACAAAATTCGACCAAAAGTGGGCCATTTTCTGAAAATGGGGACTTTTGTAGACACTTTGTATCTGAATTATATTTCACTACCATCGACTTCCTCGTGTTGAAGTCATGCAAGATCGACACCCAGATTTCGTCCCTAGGCTGTACACGTTTTTTTAATTTTACAGTAAGTCTTTCCACACCATATACCTATTAAATTCTATACTGCTAACGTGAAATAAAAGTTGAAGCATGCTAGTTGCCGTTTCCGATCGCCCCTTCAATCATCTGGTCATGTGCAAACTCAAAATTTGACTAGACGTGAAAAATTGAGGTTATAATTTTCAGTTATTTTCATTTAACAAGTCATAATTCAAACTATTCGAGGTTATGTTTTGGTGCTTGCGCAGTGAATTCATCGGGACATTGTACTACGTGATCGCTGCTTCAATTTGTCATAGAGAAGTGGATCCATGTTAGCGGTATAGAATACATTCTGGGAGAATTCTGCATTTCTTAGAAACTTTATAGGTTTTCACTCCCAGTCTCTGAAACATAAATACTTAAAAATGTCTGATTAAGGTGAAGTGCTCCTGCGAAAATATTTGCACTTATTTGTCAGGAGCAAATTGGTCTTGAAAAAAATTGTTGCCTAACAGTAAAACTGAAAAATGAAACAAATTAAAAGGATATTGTAACGTTTCGGTGGTTATATCAGACACCTTCTTCAGAAAAACTCTAAAATTCTTCAGAATTGTGTATTTTCTCATTTGTAATCTGATTGACATTGATAGATTAAAAAAATACACAATTCTGAAAAATTTTAGAGTTTGTATGAAGAAGGTGTCTGATATAACCACCGAAACGTTACAATACCTTTTTAATTTGTTTCATTTTTCAGTTTTACTGTTAGGCAACAATTTTTTTCAAGACCAATTTGCTCCTGACAAATAAGTGCAAATATTTTCGCAGGAGCACTTCACTTTAATCAAACATTTTTAATTATTTATGTTTCAGAGACTGGGAGTGAAAACCTATGAAGTTTCTAAGAAAAGCGGTATAGAAGTTTATAAGTATATGTTCCACACCCGCCGCCCCTAATATCTACTTGCACAGAAAATGTCAAGTAATCTTCGGGCCAAGTCAATAAATGAAGTTTCGATAAGAGTAAGAACATTGCAATCACTTGAAAAACAAATGGTTTCAGAAGAAATGCAAAGCAGAAAAATATTGTTCTATTGAAAAATCACTGAATCGCAATTGACCTAAGTACCTGACATGTTGACCAGCTGTCAATATTTTTGAAGCAGAAAATAGTTATTTATTATACAAGGGAAGAAAGTATTAGATTTTAGCTCAAGGTTATGCTCTTCGCGTCGGGTAACAAAAAAACGAGAGCTAAAATCAAATATTTTTTCCGTGTATAATACACTATTTTTTTCTGTGACAGGAATAACGACATTTAATAGTGAAAGAAATATAACTTTTCACGAAATTACTTTTTTTCCACGGAAAAAAAGTGAGTACTTTTTTCCCGGATACATAGAGATTAATTTTTTTGACACGGAAAAAGTAATTTCGTAGAAAGTTCTATTTTGTGACCTGTCAAGAGATATGGAATGTTAAAATTTTTTCCGTCACAGAAAAAATTATGTTTTATCATGGACCTATAATAATACTAACTGGACGTCGAACTTCCTTACTGCCACGTAGAAAAAAGTGAGGCAAATGGCCGCCATTTGCAGTTTGGGATGAACCACAAATATTTTGATGTTTTATGCCATCTGTGCTCGATTTTTGATTGAAACATAGACGTTCCTTTGAAAGAAGCGATGAAAAACGAACTCTATATATTAGTGTTCTGTGAACTCTGACATTTCGGTCTATTAAAATTATAAATATTTTCGATTCTTTTGATTAGTTATTAAACAATATTGGTAATCCTATCATTTTAATTCGTTGAAATAAAATAAATAAAGGAATATTGGTAATTCTAACATTTCAATTAATAGAAAAAGTGACACCTCTCAAATCCAACCCAAACTGCAAATGGCCGCCGTTTGCCTCAAAATTTTTGACAGGTTCGACATCTAGTTAGTATTATAAATCTATGTGTTTTATTAATAACGTGATTCAATAACCAACCTTTCCAACTAATTTCTGTGATTTTTTTGGTTGCTTATTGAACATGTTTCATATGGTCTCATATGAGAACGAATACATTTTTCCTGTTCAACAGAAGTTTATATTCTTATAAATATGTATTCTGATAGTGCTGTTTTTTCTAGTGAAGCTGATGAATATTCGGAACAGTAAATTGGTTCAGCAAGATATTCGAATGATTTCGATTATTCATATGAAACTATGTCAGGCATGGGACAGTATTTCGAATGTTTTCGGACTGCCAACTATATTTATTCATTCGATATTTTATATCTACTGTCTATATCCGTTGTGTTACTTCGGATACATTTTTCCCCGAATGAGGTATGAAGGGGCACCAGTATGGGGTTTGATGGGCTTCTTCATATTCCAAATTCTCAACATTGTAGAAAAAATGAAGGCTAAGGTAAGGATCATGCCATTATTTCGAATTAAATATAAAAGGTTATCTAATAAGAAAAGATGTCACCTATGAAATTATTAAAATTCGCTCTAAAAATGGTGAAAATTTGACAGAGACAGTTCGTAAAACTCAAACATTTTGGGGTCGTAATGAAGCACCTTATCGGAATGCAGAAAATGGTCGAAAAGTTTGAGCTGTTGCGACAAGTTAGTGATATGAAGAATGAAACCCGTGCACGTCGCTCAAGAACAGCTGAGAATGTAGCTGCTGCAGCTGAAAGTGTTATAGAAAACCCCTGTGTGTCCGTTCGTCGTCGTTCTTTGGAAGAAGGTACATCAGAAATAATTTTTCAAATTTTCGTTCCAATATAAATATTAGGAATGGTTAGTTTTGGTGGAAGGAACAATAAAAATATAGACCTCTATGGCATCGTTTCACTGTTTATTTTTCACCTTCCTCAGGCTAAAATCGATAAAAAAATATTACAAACATAACAACAACATTGTAATTCTACACTAAAAAACTGATCTCACAACAAGTCATCATTAAAAACAAACAATAAAAGTTAACAACAGAGCATTTGAAAGTGATTAATTTTTCAATGAAGGCACTACAAACTGAAAAGAAGAGACTCACCCGAGAAATAATAGTATCATTCCTAAAAAGGGAATACGTTTTTATTTTTTATTTGAGATGAATGGATAATGTGGGTTATCTTCAATGTCGACAACAATTAATGTGATAAACTGTGCATTTATATTGACAAAGTCATAAACTGAGGACTCCTAAACGGCTGCATTCGTTGTTCTAATTCCGATACCCCCATTTTCAACATGCGCTGTGCTATAAATAAATTTCCTATTTTCATGTACATTTTCTTATTAGATAAACTAAAATAAATTGAACGTACAAACGAAAAGGGTAGATTCCTTAAGTGAGTTTAAGAAAAAAAGTTCCATAAAAATGGGGTCCCAAACGTTTCGTTTTCGAGATACAGAGTGTTGAAGTTTGAATTTTTTTCAAGTTTTTTTCTCATAGTATCTACAGTTCACAAGATATTCAACTGAAATTTGGCATAGATATTACATTTGAGAGTTCTCATCACGTGACATGGCAATTTCGATAGAAGATCTACAGGGTGATATTTTTTCTGGAACACTGCCACCTGTTCTTCTGCAGAACTTTTTTTGGTGAGCAACTGTTAATTTGAAAAAATGTAAAAAGAAGCTTTGTTCTTATACTAAACTGTTCGGTCTTTTGTAGTTTTGTCGTATCTACCAACGATTTCGAGAAAAAAATTTTTGAACGATTCTCTCGAAATACTCATAACTATGATAGGAAGGCCAGTTTGTAATCTGTGGTGAATGAATTCAGTGCCAGTTTTGATACAACAAATTATTGAACGTTTGTTTTTCTAAAAAGTAAAGGTGGTTGCATTTGTGGCTATTTATTTTTTTGAATGTAGATACTATGAAAAAAAAACTTGAAAAAAATTCAAACTTCAACACTCTGTATCTCGAATAGGAAACGTTTGCGACTCCATGTTTATGGGACTTTTTTTTCTTGAACTCACTTAAGGAATCTCCCCTTTTCGTTTGTACGTTCAATTTAGGAACACCCTGCGGAACTTCGGTTGGCGGCAGTGCCCCTTCCGGAAATATACCTGAAAGAAACACTGCAGTGAATTCACTGAATTCCGTGGATATACGGAAATTTTCGATGTTGGCCGCCTGTCCTCCCGATCCTTCAGAGAAAAAGTCTCTCTAGGGGGGATGGGGAGACCTTGCCGCCCCCAATGTTGAACGGAGTTGAAAAAATTTCAAAGCAGTTGGCAAAGTTTCGATCGCATATGGCAAAATTTCTATGATTCTATGACAGTCAGCAAAATTTTAAAGCAATTGGAGTTGGACAACCGCCCCCCCTTTTTTTCTACCCCCCTCCCCGCTTACCACGTTGTTTGTCCCCTCCAAAAAAAAGATTTGCCGCCCTTGTGCCGGGCACGCCTTGCACGCCCGCTTGCATATTTGTAAACAACACCCAGGATCGCCAGTCGGCTTTCGCCCGAACATCTATGGTAAATAGCAGACGATATGGCAAATGGCTTGGGTAACTAACACCCGTGATCGTAAAAATGTTCGTTAAAAATCAGTCTGGAAAAATGCGCCAAAAGCGGTAAGATGGATGTTAGTACATCGCAAACCAAACGATTAGTATTGAACGAACCCTCGATCCTAACCTAACCAGTTGTTAAAACCACTGCTTTTAGTAAAAGAGCTGGAATCTTGCACTACCTGTTTAACAAAAAATACAAATTATTTGTCAGAAAGACTCATCACAACCTCTATCTTCATTAGATACAGATTGCTATAATGATTTTGAAGTGTGTGCGAATGACAACCCTTTAGAGGAACTGAATACCAGTGCTCTTATGAATGAGTGGAAACTATTTGCAACGAAATTCACATCCGATATAGAAAAAAATTTGAGGGATGACCCGGAAAACTTTCAAGAAGGAGTGAAAACCCTTATGAACAGTTATAATACGAATGTGAAAAGTTCCTCCAGCCCATTAAGTGGTTTACATACCGCCTTTAAATTGAGGGGTACTAGCACCAAACGATTAATTAACGCTTTTCGGAAGGTCATGAAAATTTCTTTTCAACCAACTACTATTATGCTCAGAAAAACTGAATTTACAGGGAGAAGGCGATTCCAATCAGGGAGAAAACCGAAAAATGGAACAGAGGTTAGCACCCCATGCGATTTACAAAAATGCGTTAAAGATAATAAGTCCCTAGGCAGAAGGAATATTGCTGAATAATATTTTTTATTCAAACTACATATACCTACTTCTCATAACAACCTATTACCTAGAAAACATATTTTGTTAATTAAATTTGCAATAAAAGTGTCAAAATCTATTGAAATTGTTTTATTCATTAACACATCACGCATACTTATAGCACATAATTTGCAATCACGGATGCTATTTTCTAGACGGATGATGCGATATCGTCTGCCGTTTACAATAGGGGTTAGGACAGTTGAAATTTGCAATCACGGATGCTATTTATTAAATAGTATTTGCGATATCGTATGCTCTTTACGGAAGAGGTTACGGCAGCGTTCGGGTTACAACCGAATCGCAATCATGGACGTCGTTTACAAATATGCCGCCCGCTTACGGCGGGCCTGTTTACTACTACAGGTCTATCAAATCACAGTAAAAATACATGACATAATTTCAATTTTGATAATCCAACAATTCTTCACAGAAAAAATAAATTAGAAAAAAGATCGCCAAAAGAAATGATCTCGATAAAGAACACCGAAAATAATGTTAATTTAATTACCGATACCATTTCCCTGAACAACCTGAATAACATCATTTCATAAAACTGAAATGATTGAGCTATTCATACAATATAGGCAAATTCTTTAGATCTTCTTTAAATATGGGATGCTAGTGAATCCTTTGCATAAATTGTGTTTTGCTTCTCATTCGCTTTATCAATAATGGTCTTCTTATTTGTACCTTTTTCTCAATTTTTTTTTATACATTTTGTTGTTATGTATTTTTCTTTATACCTATTATTTTGTATATTGGTTGTAATTTTTTGACTTTGGTTAAGTTGATCAACTCTTGGAGTTACTCATCTAGACTGCGCCATTTTTGTATTTTTCTTTGAAAAATTGTTTTGGTTATCATTTATATTTCTGATTGCAAAATAGAGACATTATTATTAATATAACTGTTATTATTATCTCTCCAAATAAATCACTTCACGTATTAGGCCGGAGACACACTTGGCGTTTTTTTCCGATCGGATATTTTGCCGTCGACGCCGTACCAGAAGTGGCGCGTGGGATCTTATGGTGACGTACACATTAGGCGGAAAAAAGGACGATCGGATTTTTTAACGCCGTCGGTAGAAATGCAGCCGACCGCTGCCACTACATTCGTCGGTTTTTCTATCGACTACAACCAGCAGTGGCCTACGTGACTGGCGGAGGTTGTGACTTGAGACGGATATTTTACCGCCCAGTGTGTAATCCAGTGTGTAAGCCACAATTTTGTTGTACCGTCGACGGCAAAAAAACCGATCGGAATAAAACGCCGAGTGTGTCTCCGGCCTTACGCTATTACGGATAGCTCTTTCTCCATTGATCAGGAATGAACAAACATAATAGTCGGTTTATCTCTCATTTCGAAAACAAAATAGTATAAAAGAACACTTTCATCAATATGTCCTAAGCAATAATCGAAAATAAACGACGAATTTATATTGTTTGAAGAAAAATCGAGATTAAAGGTGCTTCAATCATGTTTCTTTTATTTCAGGCCGAGGAATTCAAGAAAACTTTAGTAATATTCAACCTGCACATAGGAGATTCTGATCCTGTAATTTATTGTTTGGTAAGAGCCTGTTATATGAATTCATCGATTTCCTAAAAATCATGATATTACGATGAGAATCGAATTTGTGCTTTCTCAACTGAACATTTTCTGTAATAATCGAAATATAGAGGGAAGTTTTTCTCTCCAACTTTCAATACAAAATTCTCAAAATTGGTTTCAGTGGCCGATTGACATAACCTACAAATGTCGGAGTTTTCTTTACCGATCTTGTGTAGGTGATATCTCACGGTACAATGCCCTGTGAGAAGGCCGATTAGCAGCCTTAACTCGTTTTTTGAAAACGATAGAGCTTGTTGAGCCTTCTCTTTGGAAGGTTCGATTAGTCTCTTTGCTTGTCTTTGACCGGATGTGTTTATCCAGTAAGAGTGTTTCTCCCTTTTTTCCCAAACGCCTACCTCTGCCCTAATCAGTGTAGGTGATACCCAACAGGAGGGCACGGGTCCGGTGAAGGGTGTGTTTGCTCTTCTTTTTGCAAGGGCATCAGCTTTTTCATTTCCCTCAATGTTCTGGTGGGCAGGTACCCAACTTAGCCAAGTAGATCGAGCGGATTTCATGATCACGTGATTTTCGAGCCTTTGGAGGGTTGAGGACCAGCCAAGCGTTCTCCTCAATTTCGAAATTACAATATGTATTTTCATAACAGAAAAATTGCCTATTGTTCTTTGGCAAATTTCGCATTCATAAATTATTGACAAATTATTATCTGAGCTTTCAGAAGTAAATACCAAATGCACCTTTGGTACTCTATAATTGGTCGTAAGAAAAAGGATAGCCTGTTTTTCTTCACAGTAGAAGTTTTTTGGAAATATGTCTTTATATAAACCTTACCCTGACAATTATGAACACAACAACAAAAAACTATTTACTATTTTTGTAGTCGTTTGAACTTTTATTGGAGCACATAGGAAACCCTCTTTCATAATAGTTTGAGGATTTAATTTACAATTTCAGTTTGGTAACATCAAAACCTTTCAATGAGGTACCTAGTGGTCTTCTATGTACAAATTTGTTATTGATTTGAGGAACAACTCTTTTAGTGATTCGAGACATTATTCTTTCAGGTCAAGACGCTCCTTCTGCAGATCCAGCATGTCGATATAAGTCTTATTTTTGGTGGATATTTTGTCGTCAGTCTGGAATCACTGCTTTCTGTGAGTAAATAATTATCCAAAAATAATTTAGTGATTTCTTCTGATTATAACTACTGACAATGAAATCATTAATCCGATTGGACGTTGACTATTAAATGCATTATGAAAATGATACTTCTACTTCTAAATCCGGAGTTGACTGTCCGCAATACTTTATATCTTTATTTCAAGTATTATTAACATCATTAGTGTTTCCTTCCCAAAAATTTTATTTTATTGATAATTCATTCGAAGCACCCGAAAAACGAAGTTACAAAATTGGTAGTCATGCGAGGAAATGAGAAATTTTAGTTCACTTCGGATTTTTGTGTTGTTGATTTAGAAAATCGAAAACATGGATTGAGATTCGAAAGCATATGCATTTTTTTAATTCGGACCTGGATTTTTCAAGTAATAGATAGTTATATTGCTTGTATAAAAAAAGTTTAATACGACTAACAAATATCAGAAAAATTTTCTGCATGGTTTGTAGTTCGCCACTCCAAAAAATGTGCAAAATCGTTATAATAGCCAGTATATTTGTGAAGAAACTCGTTACACCCATAAAATAAAGTATATTTTTAACCACTTGGAGGTGCTTCATTCATCGTCGGCTTTTTTCCGTTATCCAATGAAACACCCTGTATGAGTTATATTCAGATGAGCGCTTTTCCTGCAGAAAATATATGATTGAACCAATATTTTTCAACAAATAATAATGATAAACTTCTTCCAGGGAATCAAAACTTGTTCTGTATACATGATGTTTTTCCTGCAAATGAATAATTCTAATATGTTCTGAGAGAAATGGTTACCGCATGGGTCAATACTTGGTTGTCTCAAGATAAGTCGAATTGAAATCTCATCCACCTTAGCTGTGTTTTACTACTATTTCTGTATGCAATAAATAAAAACTCAGTCATCCAGAGTCAATTTGATTACCTTAAAGTTTTTGTTTATAAAATAAAAAGTTTATACAGGGTGTCAAGAAAAAAGTACCATGCATAGTGTCACGCGATAGAGGGCCATAAAATATGAGAAAAAGTCCAATGAATATACAGGGTGGCCAGACGATTGAAGTCCAAAAGAAAAAAACAGGTCCCTCGTCTCATTGGGTATTCGAATCACCCCAATGTATGTTATGCGATTTTTCACGGTTTCCGAGTTGAGAACTTTTTTATGAACTTTTGCGAATTTTCAACTTGACCATATTAAAAAAAAAGTACAAGAGTTTTCTGATATATTTTTTTGTAAATAAATCGCCATGAAATGAACTTTTATACATAAAATAACCAGCATCGTAAATTTGATAAAAATTATAGAAATGTTGGTCTCAAGTGAAAAAGTTACGTATTTTGGATCATGATCTAAATTGTCAAATTTAAATTAAAAATGAAAACAGTCTACTTCATGGTTTCTCAGTAGGCCTAAAAACTGCGCTCAACACTCAGCTTTCAGAATCATTAATAAAAAATGGTACTCAACAGTCTACTTTTGCTAGAATTAGTGTCAGTTGCAGGAACGTCCATTAAAATTTAAAGGTCCATTAAACCCTTAATCCTCCATTAGTTCCTTGTAATAATGGAGGTTTAAAAGTTTAATGGACCTTTAAATTTTAATGGACGTTCCTGCAACTGAGCGTTAGCCTTCAAAGTCAGCGAGGTGGAAAAAATCGAAAAACTAGGCGTTTACTCAAAAATTATTTTTTGCCATTTTAAGATTTTTCTGATCAAGTTATGAAAGAAAATGCTGGAAATTTGCTTTAGGAGAAAAGTTTTAGATAAGAAAAAGAAAAAGGTATGGCAATAAATTACACATCATGTAGATGAAATAATTTATTTATAAAAATTACAATAAAAAAATAAATGAATACTTAAATGAATTATGCGAAGGTGTAGAATGTGTATTGAGGCTGGAGGTGGCCTTTTTGTAAACGTATTGTAAATTTTATACATAAATTTTTATTTATCTACATGATGTGTGATTTATTGCCATACCTTTTTCTTCTTCTTATCTAAAACGTTTCTTCTAATGCTAGTTTTCATTCATTTTAAGCATTTTATATCATAACTGGATTGGATCAGGAAAGTCCTTAAATGGCAAAAAATAATTCTTGAGTAAATGTCTAGTTCTTTGATTTTTTCCGCACCTGTTGAGTACCATTTTTTATTAATGATTCTGAAAGCTGAGTGTTGAGCGCAGTTTTTAAGCCAACTGAGAAACCATGAAGTAGCCTGTTTACATTTTTAATTTGAATTTGAAAATTTAGATCATGATCCAAAATACGTAACTTTTTCACTTGAGACCAACATTTCTATAATTTTTATCAAATTTACGATGCTGGTTATTTTATGTATAAAAGTACATTTCATGGCGATTTTATAAAAAAAAATAAATCGGAAAACTCTTGAATTTTTTTTCGATATTTTTTTCTTTTGGACGTCAATCGTCCGGCCACCCTGTATGTCCGAAACTGCTTCCTTTAAGAAATATAGGGTGTTACCTAAATTTTATTTGATAACTTTGGACAATGAGGTGAGTATTGAACAAAATGCGAGATTTTGTATTCCTATCCTATCCGTTTCTAGATTACTAATAGAGGGCGACAAATACATGATTCCTCCACATTTAAATCAACCCTATAACTTTTTTGTCTTACACTGTATGTTATTCTGGACTGGAAAATGTGATTCCTCTATCATTTTTTCTTCAAAAAGTATACTTTGCTTAAGTCGCTAGAACCAACGATTGCCGGTTAAAACGCATCGAAAAGTTATGATGCACGCAAATTGTCCAGAAGCGCCAAAGTAAACTACTTACAATAACAAGAAACAAAATACTTCTAGAATTAAATTATAGACACACTGTATATTTAGTAATGTAATGGTAAAGGTAAAGCACTCCTTTTCCGCGAAAATTCATTTGTGTACACAACATTTGTTTCGTCAAATTATTAATTTCTGGAGGTGAGTTTCATCATTAAACAAACTTATCTCACAGTTTCGTTTACTCTGAATACAAAAATTAACCAAAAAATGTCAAATTCAATTCTATCTGTGAGGCCCTCCGGCCATGAACACGATCATTTTTGACAGGACAGGAGTTGAAATTTTCAGAGTGAGTTCGGTTCCCAAACGCCGCAGTTAAGTTCGTTATTCAGCCAAATCGTACAGGGTGTTTCATAAAATATGGGGATTTAAAACTTTTCTGCCACATGCAAGATATAGTACGTACATTCCTCAAACAATGGTACGTTCATGAAAGTTTGAGCTGTCGGTTGGCCATGACATTTTGGCTTTTTAGGTTATGTTGTTTATTTTCTTGTCAGTTGTTCACCGGACTTGAATCCATTGGACTTTTTTTACTGGGAAGCAGTTAAAGAAAAAGTGTATTCAAGGCAATCGAAAGCGAATTTGAACTACGGCAGCTACAATTTACCAAGTATTATACCATTTTGGAATCCTTACTAAATGCGCCAACTTTTGACAAAACATGCCAAACTTGCGTAGTACATTTTTTTCTCAATACAGTCAGTTGAAACTAGGCAATTGTTTATTTTGAAATTTTTTTCTGAGAAGTTAGCCCTATTTTTATGAAATCTAGAGCAGCTGGTATCAAAATTTTGATTACAGTTTAGACAAGCATTATTCAGGGTTACACAGCAAGAAAAAGTTGCAAAAGGTTGATATTTGAGGCAACAGGAGTGAAAAGACTGTCGCAGGGTGTGGAATTTTGCATGTTTTTTTAAATGCCTATTATTTTAAGATCATGCAACTTAGATTTTTTTTATAATTTTTTGACAACCAGCATTACTTGCCTTTTCACCTGGTTCCGGGTTGACGTCGAGTTTTGGGACACCCTGTATAATGTGAAAATATCGACATAAAATCCTATGAGATTAATATTTGTTAGGTGATCCTTCTGAATTAAAATTTGAAGAAGTTCTTGACTTACAACCAATGTTTAGTGAATTTACTCAACACAGTAATAATGCTCCTGAATACAGAAGAACTTTGGGTTGAATTGTTTATTATGAATCATGAACAATTATTTCTGACACAGTTATAAAATATTTTAATTATCTTTCGTATTCATACTTCAAGTAATAGAATTCCAATTGTGAACTATTATAACAGGATGTGAAAAATAACAACAGGCATCGATCAACAGTATCTATATGCAATACATTACTAGGTATTACTAAATTTCAAATTAGGGTACAATTAAATCATAATTTCCATACAAAAGATTCAAATATCTAAGCAGCATAAGACAACTTCCATATTCCATATGTACCTAATTTGAACAGGAATGTCAGAAATTTGTTCTGGATATAAAGGAAACAAACACTGAACCATTCAGGTGAATATTTCAGTGAAACGATTACAAAATGTGTAAAATGATAAGAATTTTCAACATTAAACCTCAATATTCTGCTAGCATTCTGCTTCACCTTGGTTGTCTTGTCATTTCTTTCCACTTTGTACCTTCCGACTGTAGGTGACAATATACAGACTTCCTACCAATAACTTCAGAGGTGTAAATTGAGAATCAACAATTGTATTTCAACTTCTTGAATGTATATCTGAAATATTGTGAATACTTATTTGTTTGAAGTTTTTCCAGAGAATGGAGTTTGGTTAGAATTATGTCAGTAATAGCTAAGTGGATAACTACGTACCTACCTACTCATATCAGTTTTGAAACTATGATTCCAAATTTATTTTTGTACAAGTAGGTAAACATTATTGGGGTAATTTCCATCATCAGAAAAATCCTTATTAGTAACTTCAAATGTCTTTATAGAAATCTGGTATTCGATAGATTTTCAAAAATTGTTCTATATTATGTACTTATACCTGAAATGAAACAAATTTAATAAAACTTACTAGACAAGATTTCGATCACCTAGAGAGTTTGAAGTTTTTTTTGAAATATTCTCCATCGTTCATTGAATGAATCGATTTCTTCATAAGATAAGCTTCGTTCATATTTATTGAAGCTTTGATTTGCAGACCAGAAAAGGCAAAACGTTATGATAAAAGACACAAGTGCAAGTGTGAAGAAAATAAACAGAATAAAAATTTTCTGTGATTTCCAAGCATATTAACGCATCTATATCGTCCTTAATGACATCTATGATTTCAGTGAATTGCTCATTTGAAAAATGAACATCATTAAAGTCGATGTCCTTTTCAATTCCTGAAAAAAAAAAACATTATTAACCTCGTTTGACCTGTTTCCCTATACGTATACACATCGGCAAAATTCTTTGATGGCAGACACTCAAGGCTCAAGTCAACTGTTTGAGATGATTCAGCTATTTCTGCCAAAACTATACTTGAAGATAACTTCTCATGAATAATTTTCAATGAAATTTGGTGAAGATGTTCAACACATAAAGCGCAAACAATCTTGAGAATATAAAAAAAATCCAGTACATATTTGGAAAAATCAGATTTTTCTGTCAGGTTCAGAATGTTTACCCTGAATACGGAAAAAACAATATTGGGTTAAAAACTCCAAGAATAGCTCTTGCAATAGGTATCGATAGTTTCGGCACAACTGAGTGAGAATAGTTATGTTTGAAATAATATGTTTAGGAAAATGGAATATTTACTGAATTAATATAAGACTATATCACGATTCCTGCTGTTCAGAAGTTGGTGATAGGGAAAAGGATAGCCCCTCAGTCGGAGAGTTGGGGTGAGTTATAGTTGTATGAAAAATATTTTATTTTATTTAGGGCGCCACGTAGTTCAATAGTTAAAAATTTCCCTTTCTAAAGTGATATCTGCTTTCAACTATGAGAGACCAAATCTAAGTGAACAGATAACAATCTATGGTAAACGGCAAATAAAATAGATGCAAGTTTTTGTCAATGTCTCTATTCAAATTGAATGAAATACCTCAATAAATATTCGTGTACCCGTGTATAACGTTGTACCCAGTTTACATAGATCTCATACAAATCAACAATTATAGAAATATTCAGTTAAAGAAAAAAATATCTATCTGACCTCAGTTTTGGCAGTATGAAACGTTGTGTACGGAATTCCAAATCTTCTCACTAAACTGTTAATTGTGTGTTAATTGGTAATACGCATTATTTAGGTTGACAATACATGGAGGAAGTAGGGACCTTCTTCTCTTAGGACGAAAAAACACCCCCTTTTAACACCCAGAAGAAAAAAAGTGGATGAAACAAACAAGCGGATGGCCATTTTCTTGGAGAGCAAAGAGGCTTTATTTGCACTCCAAATGCAACATCCGGAACAGAAAGAAATACAGACCGAAAAAAATGGAAAATCGAAACGGATGTGGAGGAGGGAGAGGAGAAGAGGGCTCAAGCTAAATTTGAATTAAAGAAAGAGCTTCTTGATCTCAAAATTAAAATAAAAAAATGTTAGATCAATATGAAAGAATTAAAGATATAAATTAATGCTTCGATTATTCAATGAGTTTGCAAAGTTATGAAAAAATTCTTCGAACATCTTCCTCTTCATGCATCTCATTTCCTTGAAATACTGTTTGTTTTTCGAAAATCAATCAATAATAACAAATTTTGTTTTTCATTCATATTTTTTTATTATTTTTCTCGACCTTAGCCTTATTTTGAGCTAGGAACCGAATCTCTACTAAGAAATAATATGACTAGCAGTTGGAGTGGTGGTTGAGTTATCGGGCAGTTTTTATCTGGAGTTTTTCCTATCCGGGGGATGAGAGTTTATTTGCGGGTCAAATTTATTCAACTGGAAGTGAAAGCACCGGTCTAGTTATTTGAGGTCCAAACTAATGACGTCGAAGGGGTCATTCATATCATCATGAGTTTAAGTGGGTGAGTTTAAGAATTTTGGCGATGTGTATACTTTCAACTGTTTGTCTATATACTTTTTCCAAATGCGTAAATGAATACTTACAATCATTAAAGTCTCAACATCAAATCGAAGGAATCCACCAATAATCACTTCTATTTTCACGTGCTCCATCTGTAAAAGTAGCGTTGTACACTAAAAATAAATGAGTGATTAAGTCTGTTCCTACGTAATGAGTACCTAATATTTAAGTTCACATTGATTCAGATAAGGTATAATTCGTTAATAAATTTTGAAAGAGTGGATGCGTTTATCCAAATGGAACGCGATTACTACGTTCTATGCAATGTTATTTATTGTTCGAATAAATAATGATTTGAAATAATATAACACTTTTTGAATTTTAATGATAAATAAAACTCTAAGAGCAATATAATATGATCATATTTCTGTAAAAATTCAAAGAGATACTCCTTCATAAACATTTTTCCCTCACACACTCTATTCTATACTATAAGGGAATATGGGGAAATATCGACCATCGGGTAAAATCACGGCCTTCTAAATCTCTAAATGTCTTTAGAAGGCCGTGGTAAAATCGACCACTTTCAAATCTCATGAATTTGGTGCCATACGAGAGAAATATACCGACTAGATAAATAAATAAATAAAGAGTTTGTTTATCTATCGACATGCGTACATGCCGACGATATTGTTGTTTTCCTGACTCTACCTACTAATGCGAATAGTGATCCTCATTCTTAAGTTATAATTTTCCTTTATTTTATAAATTAAATACAATTCCTTTCCATAGTGTAAAGGGGATAGTTAACTACAATTTGGATCTTGGATTGTGCAACTTTTTTATATATTTTTCTTCAAAAAAATTTCAAGATTGTGGTGTACTACTTTGGGTAGTATCGACACATGCTGAGTGTTATTACCCGCCAGTGATCGATATAACTCTACAGTTGTTGAAATAACCCAACCTCATATTAATAATAATGGTAATAATATAGGTACTCTATTTCCAAAAAAAAAAATTTAACCTCGAGAACGGTCGTAATTCCAGATGCCCACACGTATATGTACGAAAAACCGAGCATTCCTCTTTGGCGTAAGATTCCTTGAGAATAACAATGAATAAAAAAGCAATAAATATAATAATAGCAATTACTAATGACTAATATCAAAAAACTATACTCCATTGAAGAAAGAGCACGAAAAATAAGGAAACAAACATGTTAGCGATACGAGAATAATTTATTATTACAGGTTGTAGGAAAAAAGAACTGAAGTATGCTCTGTTTGTGTACATTTATATAATTATATAATTATGTCATTTTGACATAAGTTTGTCACACGTTTTTTATCATTATTCCGAAATTAAATTCGATATTTAGGATGAAATACCACTATTTAAATCTATGGGAGATGATTACCCTTCAGTAGGGTCCTGTAGCGGTCTTAGAAGAACAGAAGATTCGAAAATCATCACTTGGAACGCCAGTCCTGGTTTAAAACGCCCTCCTGGCCCAAGAGCAAGAATTACGTATTTTGTATCTAAATGTTGAAGGTATTTATTTGAATAATTTTAAGTTTCAATTTTGTAAAAACGGCGAGGCAGGGTTTTTTCTACTGAGGTTTTTCCCTGTGCTCTGGTATCATACGACAGAATAGTATGGTACCCCGTTTTGCACCAACCTCAGCTAGGGACTTTTTTGTTTCATGTATTGTATTTTTTTAGCTCTCAATTCAAAAGAATATATATATATATATAATTATGACATTTTGTGGCGGTGTTGTTCATTTGTGAGTTGGGCTCCTGAGAGAACTAATGTTGAAAGAACTTCAGTTTAAATATATGCATGCTAGATTTTACCCTTTAATGTGGTCGATGTCATCCTACCGGTGGAAATTACCCGATTTTTTTCTTATATTCTATGGACCGTTTTATGGAAAAAATATACATATTTTTTCAGAACCAAGGAAACGTCTTCATTATAAAAGAAGTAATCAAACAATCTATCTGATTTGATCGTATTAATACAAAGATGTAAGAGGGTGATATTATAGGTTTGTTCCAACAGCTGACTTTTGTACGGTAATTTGACGGTCACGAAACTGTTAGTAATCGATCTTATGCGCATGTCTAAACTTTGACCGTACAAGAATCGTCCAAACAGTACTTGCTCCAGACCAGGGATCGAAATAACGATCACAAAACCTTTCCACTCACGGTCCCGAAGCAGGATGGAACAAAAACGAAACCGTTCTCAAACGATACATTTTCAGTTGGAACACATTTTTATCTATTGCGCAGAATCCTGACGATCATTGTACGGTCAATTCTTGAGTTGGAACAAACCTTTTGATTAGAGCTCAAGTAGTCCATATTCCCACACTCTTTCCTATTCAACATAGCAGATTGTTCTGGAAAAAAATTGAACTTCTGGTGAATTTGATACTATAGATTTTCTGAATTATTTTTGCAAATATGATGCTGTTTTATTGCGTCCTTCACAATGAGCAAGTGTTTTTCATGTCTTACTTCAGCATCCAAATAAAGCATCGTACATATATCATACAATGTATATATACCAGCTAAATCGTACAGGGTGATCCATAAAATATGTCCGTTCAAAATTTTTATTTCTCAATATCTCATACAAAACGAAACCAATCGGAATGAAATTTTTCGGCCATATGCAAGATTCAATTAATGAGCCACATGTGTGTCAATTTTGTAGGCATAGTGTTAACAGAACCATAGAAAACTCAATTGGAATATTGAAAAGAAGAATCTTTGTATTTCCATAACAAGATATCCTATTCGAGTGGAATTCATTTTGATGATTGAAAGCCAATGTAATCATTACTTACCATTGTATCGATCATTTGTAGCGAGTTTTGTTTTCGTAGGTAGAAGTTGATCAACGTATTCTTCAGGTTATCACACTGTAATGTATTTCAATAATCATAAACAGAATTATTAACTATTAGTTTTCAAATAGGTATGAATAGTGCTACATAACTATGCAGATGAGTAATTCGATATGAAAGAATAATAATATATTTTAATTTTACAAATGAATTCTTCCATAGTATGTTCTCTCGAGATTAAGAAATGTAAAATAAAATAAAACACACTATTACTGTTTATTAAAATCTTTGGCTATCGATTTCGGAATTATTCCATCATCAGGCCAGCTGAAAGTACACAAATGTAGAACATGTATTTATTTAGGTGAGAGTATGCAACTTACTGTCTTGAATTAAAATGAACAAAAACTGTTTTAAAAACATAAAAATGGTCCCCCTTTGTCAGAATTGTTAAAATTTGAATTCTAGTCAACCTTATAACCGATATATCTTTCATGTGGGAATGTCAACTGAATATGGAACTATAGGATATGTGCGAAATGTGATATCTAATATGTTATTTTAGGTGGTCTATTGGTGGCGGGAATTTTTTGAATTTTATTTATTGTGTTTTTTAAGAATCTAGGAGTTTGAAAATGCTTCTTCTGTCAAATTCTATATTATCATTAAGTAAAAATTGGTTGTCTTTATTTTTTAAAATTTCTAGTTGTTCGAGTAAAATTATTTTATGGTAGTTATTTTCTTTATGCAGTATTTTCAGATTATCTAATGTGATATGATGTCCGGTATCGTTTAAATGTGTGCCTAAAGCGGAATGGGGTTGATTTCTTTTGTGTTCTTTGAATCTTTTTTCTACATTACGAGTTGTCATTCCTATGTAAAATGAAGGGCAGTTTGTGCATGTTATTTCATAGACTCCGCTGGATTGTTCAAGTTTAGATTTCATTTTATTATTAATCAGTATATCTGCTATGTTCTGTGTCGTTTACTTGTTAGTGTATAATTGTATTTCTCTAAAGTATGTTTTAGTTTTTCATGTAGATCTCTGTAGTACGGTGTTGATATGAAATATTTCTTGATGGGTGTGTGGGGGTAGATCTTATCTAGAATTATTTTTCTTTTCATTGATATTAGAATTTCGTCGATATATGATTTAGAATATTCATTTTCCCTGCCTATTTGGTATATTATATCTAGTTCTTTCTTATAATTTTCTGGTGTTAAAGGGGTGTTAAAAAGTCTATGAAATAAATATCTAAATGAGCCGCATTTAGATATTTATTTCATAGACTTTTTAACACCCCTTTAACACCAGAAAATTATAAGAAAGAACTAGATATATATACCAAATAGGCAGGGAAAATGAATATTCTAAATCATATATCGACGAAATTCTAATATCAATGAAAAGAAAAATAATTCTAGATAAGATCTACCCCCACACACCCATCAAGAAATATTTCATATCAACACCGTACTACAGAGATCTACATGAAAAACTAAAACATACTTTAGAGAAATACAATTATACACTAACAAGTAAACGACACAGAACAATAGCAGATATACTGATTAATAATAAAATGAAATCTAAACTTGAACAATCCAGCGGAGTCTATGAAATAACATGCACAAACTGCCCTTCATTTTACATAGGATGACAACTCGTAATGTAGAAAAAAAGATTCAAAGAACACAAAAGAAATCAACCCATTCCGCTTTAGGCACACATTAAACGATACCGGACATCATATCACATTAGATAATCTGAAAATACTGCATAAAGAAAATAACTACCATAAAATAATTTTACTCGAACAACTAGAAATTTTAAAAAATAAAGACAACCAATTTTTACTTAATGATAATATAGAATTGGACAGAAGAAGCATTTTCAAACTCCTAGATTCTTAAAAAACAACAATAAATAAAATTCAAAAAATTCCCGCCACCAATAGACCACCTAAAATAACATATTAGATATCACATTTCGCACATATCCTATAGTTCCATATTCAGTTGACATTCCCACATGAAAGATATATCGGTTATAAAGGTTGACTAGAATTCAAATTTTAACAATTCTGACAAAGGGGGACCATTTTTAATGTTTTTAAACAGTTTTTGTTCATTTTAATTCAAGACAGTAAGTTGCATACTCTCACCTAAATAAATACATGTTCTACATTTGTGTACTTTCAGCTGGCCTGATGATGGAATAATCCGAAATCGATAGCCAAAGATTTTAATAAACAGTAATAGTGTGTTTTATTTATTTTACATTTCTTAATAATAATATATTATTTCAAATGCAACTGCCGATATTTTTATTTATTTACCGATTCAATACCAAAGTAGGTATAACCTACAAAAAATTTTTTCTCTGCCGTGCACTGTTGCCAAGTTGTGCACACATTCTTGAAATTTTTGACATCTGCATTGCAAGTTTGGAAATGCAATATCTCGATTATTTTCTATGCGAACTGAACTAAACTCAGCAGTCTCATAGTAGAGAATCCACGCTTTCATGTGATATATTCAGTATTTTGATACATCGTAAGGATCTTCAAAAATTTTGATCCGAAAATGTGGAACTTAAAAATGAAATATTTCGAGATTTTCAAATGGCAAACCCATATTATTTTTACAGCATTCCATTCTGAATAAAAAATTAATGGCAGTCTCCTTTCACACTTATCATTTATTTCGGATAGTTTAGATTATTATTTCGAAACTTTCCACTAAATTTTCACTTCAACTATCGCGTGTGTGAAACATTAAATTGTTAATATTTCACAAATAACTGATGATATCGGATTCATTTCAACATTGGAACAAATCGGGTACTAATTATTGGCACGGAAGAAATGAATGCGAATAACTCAAAAATTAAAAATGATATTGAGATTTTTTCAACAGAACAAATTTGAACAAATTCGGTACTGATTACTAACTAAACTTTTTTTTTTAAATTCGAAAATGTTGGTGCTTAGTATGAAGTCAGCACCAAATAATAAAAATGTTAATTACTGAAAAACTATAGTGGTGTTTGAAAATGTTTTATTAGAACAGATTGAAACAAATCGGGTACTAACTATTCTGCCTAGTTTTGGAATTTGTTCATTATTTTTGAGACCTATTTACGGTTTTACTTTTTCAACGATGATATGTTTGTATTGAAATGTGTTGTTTGATATTTTTTAGTTCCTTTTCAAAAATATATCGGTGATGTCATTTTTAAGAAGAAAAAAATCAATGTTTAAGTATAGAATTTTGTTTCAGTTTGCCTATTTGCTGTCTTGAAAGTCATGCATGATGTTACCCCATGAGGTGCTCGATATTGCCCCTCCGGATGGGGTAATACCATGAAATTACATTTTCACAGATTATGAGAATATTTCAATATTAGATTATTCTTTTCTAGTTTTTCATATACTTCCTTGAAGAGAAGAGAAAAAAGAGATATGCTAATAACTATAAAAAAAAATGGAAGCAAGCCCTGAGCAGGAGCTTCTGAGCGCTCGTTCTCTGGTGGAGCAATAGGACTATCATCTCAAAATTCTGTATATGACTTGAAATTGATACTTTATATATAAACAATTAAAAAAATTCAATTCTATGGTCACACTTGAAAATTAAAATAATTAAATTTTATGGTTCTGATGATGCGATCCTCTTGAAATTTGGCATGAACATTCAGTATATCAATCTTTATACCAGGAATAAATTTCACTCAATTCAGATATCTTGTTATGAAAATATAATTTCTTTTTTTTTCAATATTCAAATTGAATTTTCTATAGTTCGGATGATGCGATGATCTTCAAATTTTGCACAAACTTTCAATATATAAATCTCAATTCCAAAAATAAATTTCATTTGATTCGGATATCTTGTTATGGAAATATAAAGACTCTTTCCTTTAATATTCCAATTGGAATTTCTATGGTTCTGATGATGCTATCCTCTTGAAATTTTGCATGAACAATCAGTGTGTCAGTCTTCACTCACAGAATGAATTTCAGTTAAATCGGAAGGTTCGTTATGGAAATAAAAAAATTCTTCTTTTCAATATTCCAATTGAATTTTCTATGGTTCTGTTAACACTATGGCAACAAAATTTTGCAAGAGGCTTACTATGAACATCTGGCACGTTGCTGCAATATTTCATTCCGTTTGCTTTCGTTTTGTGTGAAATATTGAGTAACAAAAATTTTGAATGGCCACTTTTTATGGAACACCCTGTACGATTTTTTTGGTTAACGAACTTAACCGAGCTATTTGGGAGCTGAACACACCCTGAAAATTTCAAGTCTCTAGGACAATCCGTTCGAGAGTTATTGTGCTCACGGACGGCCGGCCGGACGGCCCTACAGAATTTGATTTGACCTCATATTTTCCACCAGGGAGTCGAACCCTATCGTTTGAGACCATTTTCGGCTCAAAATTCGAAAATTACAGACATTTGGGCAAAACGATATAGCACTCGTCTAAGTAGAACGAGCGCTCAAAAAGATAATTCCAAAGTACAGGGTGGGCATATTTCGATGTTGTAGCACTACAACTTTTAAACCAGAGGTGATAGACAAAATCTGATACCCACTTCTCGATCTCTTTTTCTGAGAAACTAACGAGAGTAGTATTCATTTTTGGCTACCTTCTTTTGTTTTCGAGGAATAAGCGAAAATTGGAAAAGTGGCAATATCGAAAAAAATTCATATCTCCGCTAATACTGATGATAGAGCTCTGAAATTAAAACATTATACAGGCACTTTTTTACGTAGAATCCAGTGGCGTACTCGCCTTTTTTGCACCATTTCTAATTACGGAGCCATGACGACCAAAGTTATGTTTTTTAAATGAAATACTAGATTTTTGTGGCATTTTCTGAAAGCTTAATTTTTTCTGATTTCAAAATATATAACATTGTATGGTTTGTATCAATATGAGTAAAGAAAATGATCAAAAACCTATTCTCATTTGAGTCTCAATATTTTCTATGGTTGACGAGCACAGAAAAATGGAGCTTCCTATAACAAGAGCAGTCTCCTTCCGTCAATCTCATTATTTCTATGCTTTCAACTAATTTTTCAAAAAAATTCGAACATGGATATATTTCATAAAAACTTATATCTTGAAATGGATTTGGAAATAACAAAAAGATCCACATGATCCTCCTTTTCAATCGATATACTTAGTTATAATGAGATGGATGCAAGAGAATATTTTTATTGCACTCCAGAATAAATACGCACAAGTGCTTAGTAGTCTATTTCAAATCGCATATGAAATAACGCATAAAGATATGATTGAAGTTATCAATTCAATCAGAAAAGTAATGAAGGAAAAATATTTTTCAATACCTAATAGTGATTACAATAAAAGGTCAGTAGGTTATAACTAAGATGTCTTATTTTAGACATCTTAGTTATAACTTAGAATGAGGGATCAAGTTTCACAGCAGTTCATCTTGGAGAAATTGAGTAAAGAGCATAGAAATGAAAAGAATACTGGAAAGATATTGTGGTAATTATACGATGCTAAATTTTTCTGTGCTCATCAACAGTTGAAACCATAGAAAATATTGAGACTCAGATGAAAATGGGTTTTGATCATTTTCTTTACTCATATTGATACAAACCATACAATGTTATATATTTTTGAAATCAGAAAAAATTAAGCTTTCAGAAAATGCCACAAAAATCTAGTATTTTCATTTAAAAAACATAACTTGGGTCATGGCTCCGTAATTAGAAATGGTGCAAAAAAGGCGAGTACGCCACTGGATTCTACGTAAAAAAGTGCCTGTATAATGTTTTAATTTCAGAGCTCTATCATCAGTATTAGCGGAGATATGAATTTTTTTCGATATTGCCACTTTTCCAATTTTCGCTTATTCCTCGAAAACAAAAGAAGGTAGCCAAAAATGAATACTACTCTCGTTAGTTTCTCAGAAAAATAGATCGAGAAGTGGGTATCAGATTTTGTCTATCTCCTCTGGTTTAAAAGTTGTAGTGCTAAAACATCGAAATATGCCCACCCTGTACAGGGTGTAACTAAATGAGTGTAAAATATTTCAGGAGGTGATTCCTCATCGAAAAAAAGATAGGATTTTTTATATAAAGAAACTTCATTGGAGCATCCCTTGTTAAGATACAGCCCCTCAAATGGAGTACATAAAATTAAATTTTTTTTTCACAAGCACCAAAAAATTTACAATATTGAAATCAACCTGACGTTTCCTACTAGCCAAAAAAAAATTATCACTATCGCTAAAAGTGTCCTACTAGATAGATTAGTTTCGCATTTATGACGATCTATCTCTGTAATAATTTTTTACTGCGAACTGGTTCATTTTGGGCAAAAAACTCAGGAGAAATTTTTTGTTTAGAATGAAACAGGCTATCGGAAATAAATTTTGAAATGGTAAACAAATAATAAGACAAAAAGTTACATTGGAAATAAACTTTAGGGGTTGCGTTTCCCACCCTTACAACCATGGGGTGAACCAAATAAATAACTGGATAAGGAAAGAAAAATATTGGGAAAATTGGACACGATTTATTATCTATTGTTTACTTCGTGATAATGCCGACGTTTCGAAACAAATCGTTTCTTTTTCAAGGCTGTGAATAAATAAATTACATTATAAGACATACAACATGACAAAACATGAAAATAAATTACCTAATTACGATAAACAATATTGTACGCTTATTAAAAACATTAAGATTTTACAAAGAAATCAAAATTTCTTGGAGAGCAGATACACATCGCAAACATCCCATCACCTTGTCAGTTTCAATATTTATGACAATGACATCAACATAAGGTAACAAAATATTAATCAGGGATGGTCTTAACACTATTAACGAGGCCAGCCATTACTTATTACTTTTTGAGTATATTATTATAAATCGTGCTTAGGTGTTGAACATCTTCTCTATGATTAACAGTATAATTTCTTTTTATGTGGATCATCTCGCTTATATTACGCCTATAACCAACCTCTTCTTTATCAAGAATTTCTAAATTTTCAAAATTAAATTTATGGCCCATTGTCATTTGATGTAAAGTTAAAGCTGTTTTGTTGAAATTGGCAATATTTTCACTATCATATTTATGTTGTTTCATCCTTTCGCTCAAATACTGTTTTGTTTGGCCAATGTAACACTTGTTACAACCAGCACAAGGTATTTTATATAGTACCCCCGATTCTAAATTATAAGGTGTTTTAAATTTTAAATTTGTGAAAAATCTCTTTGTGGTGAACGAATTGTAAAAGGCACACCTGAGATTCAATTCTTTAAATATTTTGTTAATTCTGTGAGAAAGACCAGGTAAGTACGGAAACTTGAAGTAGGAAGAAATAGACGAGCTGGAAGAAATAGACGAGTTAGAAGAAACATTAACTATACGACCTCGGTTGGATGTGTGTTTATTTATTGTTCTTTTGACTAGGTATGTGGGATAGTTATTCTGCTTTAAAATACTCTCAACTTTATCTAAGTTCTTCTTGTGAAACTTTTTGTTGCTCAGTTTTAAAGCTCTTTTAATTAAATTCTCCATAATACATATTAATATCATATTAATAATAATAATAATAATAATTAAATTATTAATAATCAACAAATTTGTTGATTATTAGAGAAAACTCCAGTATTATTACTGACTGGTACACAAAACCAGTAAGTACAAACAGATGCATAAATTTTTACAGCAGTCACAGCATGCAACAAAAAACTAATATTATGGAAAATTTAATTAAAAGAGCTTTAAAACTGAGCAACAAAAAGTTTCACAGGAAGAACTTAGATAAAGTTGAGAGTATTTTAAAGCAGAATAACTATCCCACATACCTAGTCAAAAGAACAATAAATAAACACACATCCAACCGAAGTCGTATAGTTAATGTTTCTTCTAACTCGTCTATTTCTTCCAGCTCGTCTATTTCTTCCTACTTCAAGTTTCCGTACTTACCTGGTCTTTCTCACAGAATTAACAAAATATTTAAAGAATTGAATGTCAGGTGTGCCTTTTACAATTTGTTCACCACAAAGAGATTTTTCACAAATTTAAAATTTAAAACACCTTATAATTTAGAATCGGGGGTAGTATATAAAATACCTTGTGCTGGTTGTAACAAGTGTTACATTGGCCAAACAAAACAGTATTTGCGCGAAAGGATGAAACAACATAAATATGATAGTGAAAATATTGCCAATTTCAACAAAACAGCTTTAACTTTACATCAAATGACAATGCGCCATAAATTTAATTTTGAAAATTTAGAAATTCTTGATAAAGAAGAGGTTGGTTATAGGCGTAATATAAGCGAGATGATCCACATAAAAAGAAATTATACTGTTAATCATAGAGAAGATGTTCAACACCTAAGCACGATTTATAATAATATACTCAAAAAGTAATAAGTAATGGCTGGCCTCGTTAATAGTGTTAAGACCATCCCTGATTAATATTTTGTTACCTTATGTTGATGTCATTGTCATAAATATTGAAACTGACAAGGTGATGGGATGTTTGCGATGTGTATCTGCTCTCCAAGAAATTTTGATTTCTTTGTAAAATCTTAATGTTTTTAATAAGCGTACAATATTGTTTATCGTAATTAGGTAATTTATTTTCATGTTTTGTAATGTTGTATGTCTTATAATGTAATTTATTTATTTACAGCCTTGAAAAAGAAACGATTTGTTTCGAAACGTCGGCATTATCACGAAGTAAACAATAGATAATAAATAGTGTCCAAATTTCCCAATATTTTTCTTTCCTTATTCTAAAACAATGGATGATAACCAAGTAACTATAACTGGATAAGTGTCTTTTTGCTAGTAGGAAACGTCAGGTTAATTTCAATATTGTAACTTTTTTGGTGCTTGTGAGAAAAATTGTTATACAAATTTTATGTACTCCCTTTGAGGGGCTGTATCTTAACAAGGGATGCTCCAATGAAGTTTCTTTATATGAAAGATCTTTTTTTCGATGAGGAATCACCTACTTAAATATTTTACACTTATTTAGTTACACCCTATATTATTGCTTACATGCACGGTATTACCCCGCTTTTCCCAATTGGAAAACATAATTGACCACCAATTTCAAATTGTAGTTGTGAATCACTAGACATATGAACTTTAGAATAAATCAATTAATACTCACCGAGTTCTTAACGTTTTGTAATATATTCAGTAGACACATTATGAAGGGACTAAAAACTATTATCAAAGGAATACATTCAGCCTTCAAACGGGGTAGCAGATAATCGAACCATAGTAGAGGATAATAAGATAAAACCACAACAACCAGATATAAACCAAGGAGTGCTGGTCCAAGAGAAGTTCTTGCACAGTCCCATGCTTGACATAGTTTGAGGTGAAGCGTTGATATTACTTGAAGTTCTTGCAATAATATTTTGGAGTTTTTCGTACGTTTCAATTGAGCTGAAATTAATAAAAACATCAAAATATTTGCAGTGGAGAAAAGCCAAGTAGCCATAATGCCACATTGGGAATCTCTGACCAATCAATATTTTATAAGTGTTATTTCCTTCTCCATTATACAGGATCTTTCATTTCAGACGAGCTACCACGCATATTTTTTATCCTATAGTGATTGAAGAAATTTCACAAAAACCGTCGATTGATTTTTTTCGGAGATGAAGGGCATCTTCTGACGTATACATATTTGAGGCTTGAACGAGCAACACCCTAAGAGGGGCGCTTTAACCCTTCAAAATTGAATGAGCGACTGAGGTTCAGTGATACTTTATTTTGAAGGTCTTGGAATTTTTTTCAAATTTTGTATAAAAAACGCAGTCGTAACTCAACTCATCTGATTAAAAAGTGATCGAAGAAACGTATTATAAACAGATAAACATCTTCCTAAAACAAAAAACTAAGGTCACGTAGCAAGTGGTCGAATAAACATATTATAAACAGATAAACACCTTCTTAGAACAAAAAATTGAGGTCACATAAGAAAATGTTTCAATATTATTTATTCATTGTTTGAGATTTTTTTTCTTATTACCTGGAAAAAAACTGCAATTGAATTTTCTTCAGAATTTTAAAACATTCAAGGTGCCTCATTTGAGCTAAATATTCGATTTTTGGCGAAAACGGTTCATCAGAATGAAATTTTGCATACACCGTTGAAAAATAAGGTCCAAGACCTTTCAAATGAAGTATCACTCAACCTCTGTTTCTTTTTTGAATTTTGAGGGGTTGAAGTGCCCTCTCTCTGGGGGTTGCTCGATCAAGCCTCAAAGTTACGTCAAAATATGTTCCCCAAACAAAATCATTGTCGACGTGTTTCGAGAAATTTTTTCAATCACTATGGGATAAGAAATATACGAGGTGGCTTGTCTGAGATGGAACCACTGGCGGATACGGGTTGTGTCTTGGGGGGATATAAATACCTTGAACAACAAAAGTGAAAGCTGAATATATTTTCTAAAGAAATATAGAATAATTTAACCCATAAAAACCTATGTTTAACGCATAGGTAATAAAGAAGGAAATACAAGAAATTGCATGAATAATGAAACAACGTATCACAAAAATTATATAAATCCTAATAACTTCGGCTGAACAGACTAACAAAAACATAAAATTGAGCATATCATCAAAAGAATATATAGGTACTTATAAATTAATTATATAAATATCGCAGTCATTTTACAACACATATCTTCCGAATCTATCAAAAATTATTTCTACATTTACATCGATATTCCAATGGAAATGTAATAAAGCTAGACCTGGGAATCTCTCTTCAGACATCGTGGACCTCAGATATTTTTTTATTTATCAACTGAGGAATACACAGGTGATTTTCACACCCAGAAAGGTATTCACAAAGTATTATAGAAAAGTGTACAATATTTGGTTACATTAAAAAAATACAAAACACATGAGGCTTTACATTACTTTACATTACGAAAAAAATCGAGTTAAAGTTCCCCGAAATATTTTATCAACATTTTCTGCTTGACCGTTCTGGAACTGTCGAGAAATATGTCACATATTTCTGCAAACATGGAAGTCTCTTTTTGCATACGATACATAGGTGAATTCTGAGCAGCAACAGTGTTGCTCCGAGGGAGGTAAAAGATGTCGTGTTTCCTCAGTGATATACTCGGGGTATAAAAGGTAATACCGGCAAGAAGACATTCTGCCTCCAATGAGCCATTCAAAAATTTTTGGAGCATCAATACGTCATTTATAGTTCTGCGATATTCCAAAGTGACGACTTTATAATGTTTTTGTCTTATAGAATAGTTTTCGGGATCACCTTTTTGGATCATGAGGCCGGACTTGTAACTGAGAAATCTCAGGAATTTTTTCTGAATATTTTCGAGTCTCAATTTGTGAACATTATAATGAGGACTCCACACAAGCGTTGCAAAATTTAATCTGCTGAATATGAAAGCATAATAAAAAGCTAATAATGCTTTTACATTTTTGAAGTCTCTGCATTGTCTAGTGGCGAAACCAAGCATTTTATTACCGTTATTGATTACAGACTCAAAATGATGATGGAAAGTGAGTTTGGAGTCGAGTACTACTCCCAAATCTCTGACTTCGTCTTTTCTAGAGAGAGTCTTATTGTCAATGGAATAGTCAAAAAGAATAGGATGCTTATTTCTCGTGAAAGAGATCACCGAGCACTTAGAAATATTCAGAACTAAGCCCTTCCTTCTGCAATACTCACAGAATTTACTCATCTCTCTCTGCATAGCGATGCAATCATATATGTTGCGAACCACAATAAAAATTTTCAAATCATCTGCAAATAGCAGAATTTTACATTTAGTGAAACATTCTCCAATTCCATTGATAAAAATCAGGAAAAGCAACGGACCCAAAAGAGACCCCTGAGGAACTCCCGATATAGCATTAAAGCGTTCTGAACAGAAACCCTGAACTACAACATACTGACCTCTGTTCTCCAAGTAAGACCTGAACCACCGCAGCACAGAACCGTGAACTCCTATCGCAGCAAGCTCGGACTGTCTATGTCAACCTTGTCGAAAGCTTTGCTGAAATCAGTATACACTGCATCAACCTGCTCCCGCTCGTCAAGCCTATTGTACAGATATTCGACAAAAATCAGCAGGCTTGCTGGAATCCGGAGATGACAAAAGCCGCCTCACCAGCAAAAGACGATACCAGAAGATGAAACTTCTGGACTGGCACCAGGGAGTTATTTTGATGCACTGGGGCATCAAAGAGCGCGATGAAGGCGGGCCATTCCTAGTTTGTTTCATGAAAACAGGGCAATTCAACACGAGGAATGGGAAGATCAACAGAGGAAGGCTTCGCAGCCAAAGAAGACGCGGTCAGATGGCTGTGAGCGGCACGGACATGCAGGCAAATTAAAAAAAAGGCAGCGAACTTTGAGGGTGCCTCGTCCAGTTCCCCCTTCAACTGAGAGTTGAGCTTGACGATCAACTCGTCAGCCTCTTTGAAGGTCTTCTCCACCTCAAACAACTCGGCCAAGCACATGTTGGCAACATCTGCTTCGGTGGTCAAACCTTTGATCAATTTTAGAAGAGTGGAAGCCGCTGCAAATGTATTTTCGCGCTTGATAACCGCCTCAGAGATAGAGGCCTTCAATTTATCCATCGACGGAATTCTAACTTTCGAACGACCCCGGTATACACGAAATTTTTGAATTTTTTTGTATAGCCCAAGATAAGATGTGTAAATACTAGCAACAGTATAAACCGCATGGATTTGATTTTTGATAATTTTTATATCGGTGTTCTGTGGGATATGGTTCTATTTGGTCTAATTTATGTCATTGGAAAGCATATTTCGAATAATTCTTCATAGGTTCCGAAAAAAAATATCTGCTAATCGAACTCTGCTAATATGTTGCGAAATTCGGAGTGTCGTTTTTCTGAGCATAATATATAAAAATATACTGTTGAGTCGTGAATGTTGCCTAGCTCCTGGAGTAAATTGTTGTTCCGATAGCTTGCGCCACCAATGGCCGCAGATTCAACGCCATTATTATGATTTTCCCAATAACAACAAAAACTTGAGTTATTGATAATTTTAAAAAAATCATCTATCTTCTTCCACTATGCAGCTTCTTCAATTTCATCTGTTCTTCTGTTAAAACCGACTTTGCAATTTCGAGTGAAGTATGTGAGACTCGACCACCTAAGTGATAATCACAGAGCCAGAGCAGAAAAGATTAATCAATTCATCATCCCTTTTCCCTATCCCCAACGCCTCTTTTGCTACCAGATTGGAGTGACTTCACCGACACCTTTTCTTTTAACTCTCGAGATGAGTGCATACATATTAATTCTGTAAATTGCTAAATCTTGTAATTATCCTCTGAAATTGATGGCAGTCATTAACAACCATTTATATATAGTCCGTTTAAGAATTATTGACATCGAAGCATGCCATGAACGTCCAGTCGGGGCTTTATTTCTAGTTACTAAAAAGTCACTAAAAATTTCTGTGGGTTCATCAGAGTCAGAGAAGCGAAATAAATAAATATAACCTAGAAATATATTTAATACAATATTTTTATTTTCCAAAGCAAGTTTTTGAGCTTGAGAATGTTCTTGATTCTTAAATACCATTAGGATTGTGTAAATCTCTTTACCTACCAGAAGTATATAATTTCTGACACTGTATTGACAAATTTTCGTATTTACCATCAATTACAGCTAAAAAGCGAGGAAACCAGAATAGGTATAGCCCCTAAGCTTATGAATATCATGAAAAATAAACAGTCATTTATTATTTCAGTCCAGTTCAATCAATGGGATTCAGGTTCTATTACTATATCGCTGCCTCAATAAATAAAACTATAAACTATCGAAGTACTCTAATGAGATGTCATTCATAATTCACCCATGAAGATTTAGACTCTATTGAAGATAATTAAGATAAATGTTCTTTTTCTCTGACAAACTTTCATAATTATAACTAAAAATGATTGTGTTCAACTCAAATTCAACTGAGGTAGCCAAACTGGTGAAACGAAACAGTAAGAACTTGTTGATATTCTGAAATGTGTGGCCAAATTCGTTAATTGGTTATACATAATAAGACAAAAACACTAATAAAAGAATCTATTCAGTGGGTATGTTAATTGTATAACTTTAATAAACTTATCACCGATTCTGTATGTTTCAGTAAGAGGAATATTTCATTGAATAGCTAAAAAATATAAACAGAGCTTGTTTGGCAAAGGTGTTAAAATTAAATGAAGTGAAAAAATGTGGACCACAAGATGTTATAATTTTTGTATGAAATTCATACTTGTTTCAGAATATACTATTGCACAGATTTAATAATGATTTCATTCATGTATATGCTTAGAATATTATGAATAGAGAAATGGTGAATATTTTGGGTTTTAATGGAAACGATTGTCAATTTAGCTTTATTTAGGTCTTGTCGGTATTATTTTAGATAAAAGTTGATTGAGTTCCTTTGAGTGTTTGGAATTCATAGAAAGCAAAAGTTAAAGTTTTAGCATAAAATCCTTATTTCAATCCTTACCGTACGGGTAAGGAACACACTTATTCAACATTTCATAAACTGACAATTTACAGTGAAAAACTAAAATAAGCTTCTGTACAAAATTGAGAAAATTAATTCAGAACATTATTCCAAAATTTTATTGTTAATTGGAGACAGAAATATTACATGCAATCATAGATTCATTGAAAATAATTATTAAAAGTACAGTGGAATACTTATAATAGACTTATACATTTTACTATTTATTTACATATTAGAATTATCTTCTAAATGCAGTGCTCCAAAGCGAACACAACATGTAATATAACTGTTACAGTAAACAATAAAATTGTATTAACAATTCAACTTTCTATAAAATCCAACAGAGGATTTAAGTATTCCTAAGTTAATCAATTATAGGAAACTTATGTTCTTGTAGCCATTGCCGAATTAATTGTTCAGTAATCCATTAATGAAATAGTTCCCCATTCATTGTCTTATGGTAATCCATATCATTGATACCACTGTCAAAAATTAGATCACATCCAGGTAAAAATCCATCAAATTGCGTACCTCCTGCTTTCACCTATGAAAATACTAGGCAAACCTTTAGGATTACTTTCTAATGTCCACTGGCGGATTTGACTGCCACTTTCAAATATCCATGTTTCATCTAGATAAACAAATTTTACATTTTCTCTCAAGTATTCAAGATATTTACCACAAAACCGTATATTCACGATATCTTTATGTTTATCAATAAGAATTTTCCTTCGATCAACTTTCTCATACTTGTAACCAATTTTTTTGATTTTTTTTGATTGATTTTTGACTGTATAGTGTTGACTTAGAATGATCGAAATCCAGGTGTTTTTTAGCCAGTTCAAAAATGATATCCAAAGTGATATACTCGTTGTTTTTGATTTTAGAAAAAATAAAGTCGTTTAATGTCTCTTTGAAGGTATAATCATGTGGAATAGGTTTCCTTCCAGTGCTAACTCTGGCTCTACCAACTTGCCTTTTTTCTCCGAAATTCTAGGACAGTTCTAGGAGAAATCTGAAATTTTAAAACTCATTACTTAATCAGAAAACACATTGTACATGATCGTTTACCTGAAATACCAGCACAATGCGTTTAATACTAGCAGAAATATCTGCTGAATCCCTAAAGAACTCGCAGTAACACCGATACACTGCCTGGCGTTCTCTTGCAGTAAGGTGAGAGGCATCTGGTTGTATTCCGGCCATTTTCAATTCAGTAATCAAATCAAAGTAGATTTAAGAGATATTTAAATCCAATTGCCGATTAAATCAAGGATATTCACAAATAAATTCGAAATATCTTCAATAGGTTAACTCAAACTGGAAAAGTCAAAGTCAGTGATATTTTCAACACCAACCTAAAATCGGAAAAACGAAATTCACCGAACGGACCGATACCAACATATTTTCGATTTCCCACAGCCACCCGAGATGTCAATCATTCTTAAACGGACTATACCATTCTTCATTTTAAAGTTTGTTCTTGCGCTTTTTATTCTGTTTGTTGAAAAAATTAGTATACCTTTATATTCATGATATATGATGAATATTATTAATAATATAATATAAAGTTTTTGATTTTGTGCGAATAATGTCGTTGTCTTTTTTTATCGTTAGAATCAAGTATTACGGGCATCATTGGAGCATTGGATACGTCAGGCTGCCGTGATATACGAATAGAGAAAGACAACAACATTATTTTAAGTAGATCTCATTCATATCGTCATGAGTGTGGCACATAAATCTTTCGAATATACTACTGTTCAACTGGACTGGAAAGTTCTTTCTCTGATCCATCGAATATCGTATGTTTTTAATGTTAATTTCCAAACCGATTTATAGGTTCGCCATTGGGTAGATGACCTAATGACCTATAAATATTTATTAAGAACAGATCATAGTATTGTTCCGAAATTTCTCTATTGGTAACGTGCACTATCATATAATGGTATGAATTTCACTGAAATGTGGACCAATGTTTTTATTTTGAGTGTATTAATACATCGTCGACCTTTCGAATTTTTAGGAAACTTTTATGTTGTGGGCGTTGATGGTAATGTTGAGAGGCGCTCAGTTAGGAAACGGTGTTTTCTCACTGGACCCCATCGTAGGACTCATCAATATGGCTTATCTATACTAATATTATAAAGAGGAAATATTTGTATGTTTGTGGGTTTGTTGATTTGTGGATTTGTGGGTTTGTCGGTGTGTGGCGTTGATACGAGTTAACTCATAAGCTACTGGACCGATTTCAATAATTCTTTTACCCTTAGAATGCTACATTATCCCTGAGTAACATAGGCTATGCTTTTTACCCGAGAAAATTAAGGAAACCTACTATAACTTCAATAATAATAAATATGAGTACCAAAATCAGCTATTTTTAGGTGCGCTGCAAAAACCGAAAGACTTACATGGAAACAATGTATGACGGAAATGTACCTCTTCAATAGTTCTACAAAAAAGTCCGCGATAGCATATATCTATCTTTCAAGGTTTACTCGGTATCACCTTTTAAAGGTATCCGAATGTTTCTCAAAATAATGCATTATTTGGGAGTATTTTTTTATGAATACGCTATTGATCCTTATCCAATTAAATACGTCGTTCATACCCAGTATTTAATTTAGAACGAAATTGCCTTTTACATCATTCAATTATGATGAATACATCAAAAGATATGGCAGGTTGAAGATGAAATCGCACCAAAATGCCTCTCCGAGATAGGCACTAGGCGGGTAGGAGAAGGTACCGAATAGATGTATTTTGGATTGCCGATGCCCGTATGTTTATGATCACAAATCAGATCAACAGATGGCGCTGTGGTCGTTATTTAGGTTATTCATCTACTCTGCAACTAAAGGGCTGGATCGAATTGAATGATTTTTTGTGTATACAGAACAACGTCTGTTGGGTCTGCTAGTACTTGATAAGAGCTTTGCCATGGGCGCTCTGAAAGCCTACTTGCCGTAACATATGAAATAATGAAATTTTTATTAACGATTAAGCGTTGGAAGTCCTTCTAGAAATCATATGGCAATTCCTGAGGAAAATAATTGAAAAATAATAAGATAAACACTCACCCAAATATTCACTCAAAGCGTTGAACCTCTCTGTAATGGTCATTGATAGTATAATCATATATAAGGAAAGCACAAGTAATGTGCATATAGCTATTCCTGAATTGAGTAATACAAATATGAGATGATAATATCGATCTTTATCAAAAATATATTTCTGATTATATATAAAATAAAAAGTAACCATTACGATTGGTGCAGTTACAATTTGATATCCTTCAATCCATTTTCTACAAGTTTCATAACTTGCAGAAATATTCTTCCTCCTCAATTGTTCATCTACTTCTTCTATGAGTCTGAAAGCATTCAAAAATGTCTCTATTCTCATACACAATGTGATTCTGCATATGATACCACCCCAACAGAGGGTAATA
The DNA here is from genome assembly GCA_013421045.1 of Propylea japonica. Classification (NCBI taxonomy): domain Eukaryota; kingdom Metazoa; phylum Arthropoda; class Insecta; order Coleoptera; family Coccinellidae; genus Propylea; species Propylea japonica. The sequence goes on along the minus strand of CM024246.1, from coordinate 14,381,224 downwards.
TAAACTCCCTTGAATATAAAATCATCCAATGGCGTATCCATAATAAATAATTGGCCGATGTACATCATCAAATTTCCCATCACGCAGAACGCACTTATAACTGGAAATGAATGCTTTCAGAAAAAAAATGGAGAAAGCCCTAAGCAGTTGCTTTTGAGCGCTCGTTCATTGGTGGAGCAATGAGGCTATTACCTTGAAATTTTGTATAGGTCTTAAGAGTGATACTGAATATACAGGGTGTCCTGAAAACAATGGATAAGCCTGCAACTATAGATAGACAGTGTCGTGGTCTAACTTATTCCAAATTTTGACCTCATTGAAAATTCGACGTTTTCCGAGATATTCATGGTTTTCGTATTTTTAGAAAATTTCCAAGTGCGATTAGTTTTTCTAGTGCCATTTCTACAAATGGAGAGGTATTTCGATATGGTTTTTTTTTATTTCACACGAGATAGTTCAGCTATTGGAAACAAAGACTTAAATTCATCAAACTAGTGTTAAAAGTTAGAAACTCGTGAATTAAAAAAAATTGAAAACTTAATGAAATTTCTTTCAAGTCTGATGAGCTACAGTGTAAAAAAAATGTAGGACGCCCCAGGTAGACATCATCCTAAAAACTTGCTCAGTTATTGCAAATTCCAAAAAGGTATCATAAGCCTAGACATTCTGTAGTTTTTCATTCTCGTAACTACTTGATTACCAAAGAGTCGAAAAATTTCGAAAAACTATTTTTGTTGTATTCGTTATTCTGAGCTCATGTGTTAAAGTCAGGAGGCCATTTTTGTTGGAATCTAGTGGAAAATTACGAAAATTATTTTTATTCTGAAAAAAGCAGTAGCGTATCGTTTCTTTTCTCGGGTTGAATAGAAATATGGCATTATTTTCATTCAACACACCCTGTATCTCGAAAACCTTACCGGACCTAATTGTATTTTACAAAATTTCTTATTTTCTGACATTCTGTACAGTGTTAAAAGAAAAGTATCAACTTAAAAAATACCCTGTGTTGCTACAATAGAGGTATGTGGAATATTCATTACAAATAAAATAAAACGAATTATTACCAAATTACTACTCGATGGAAAAAATAAAACGAATTAGTACCAATTACTTATTCATTGAAAATGAATAAAGATTTCGAAATCAAACAATGAGTTCAGTCATTCATAGCTTAAATTTATTCATAAAAAATGAAACTCTGCTTGCATAGAACAATAATAACACAGCTCATTACGCAGTAAGAGTGAGAAATCACCTGAATGCAAAATACCCTCAAAGGTGGATAGGCCGGCTTGGCCCTATTTCATGGCCCCCGAGATCACCGGACTTAAACCCCCTGGATTTTTTTTATTGGGGGTGCCTAAAAGATCTAGTCTACTCCAAGCCAATGTCTTCGATTGAGGAGTTACGGGCTCGTATCCAAAATGCAGCGGCTCAAATTAATACGTCGCATTAAAAGTGCGTTCATTAAAAGGTGTAGAGCGTGTATTAGGGCGCAAGGACGTCAATTTGAACATTTAATATGAATAAATGTTCGATATGAATAATGAACTTATTGTTTCATTTTGCATTCTTCATTCATTTCCAATGAATAGTAATTTGGTAATAGTATTAAAGTTCTTTAAAAGATGCATACTTTTGCTATTGAACAATAACCATAAGGTTAAACAAATCAGAATAGCTAGGTATAATCATACATTTACATTAACACATGAGCTCAGAATAACGATTTCAACGAAAACAGTTTTTCGAAATTTTTCGACTATTTGGTAATCGAGTAGTTACGAGAAAGAAAAACTACAGAATACCTAGGCTTATGATACCTTTTTGGAATCTGCAATAACTGAGCAAGTTTTTAAGATGATGTCTACCAGGGGCGTCCTACAATTTTTTCACACTGTAGCTCATCAAACTTGAAAGAAATTTCAATTAGTTTTCAATTTTTCTTTGTAAATCACGAGTTTCTAACTTTTTACACTAGTTTGATGAATTTAAGTCTTTGTTTCCGATAGCTGAACTATCTCATGTGAAATTAAAAAAAACAATATCGAAATACCTCTCCGTTTGTAGAAATGGCACTAGAAAAACTAATCGCACTTGGAAATTTTCTAAAAATACGAAAACCATGAATATCTCCGAAACCGTGGAATTTTCATTAAGGTCAAAATTTGGAATAAGTTAGACCACGGCAGTGTCTATCTATAGTTGCAGGCTTATCCATTGTTTTCGGGACAACCTGTATAAATGCATAATCTGAGCACGATCGGAATAATATTCTGAAATGTTCAAGTCTCTAGGAAAATGATTTCGAAAATTATCGTGCTAATTAACGGATGGTTGGCCCCACGGACAGAATCGAATTTGATCATCAATAGGTCTTTGTTTTATTGTTACTTGAAATTTTCAGGGTGAGTTTGGTTCTAAAATGCCTCGGTTAAGTTCGTTAACTAGCCAAATCGTACAGGGTGTTCCATAAAATATAGCCATTCAAAATGTTTGTTTCCTAAGATCTCAGACAAAAGGAAACCAATTGAAATGAAATGTTGCGGCCAGATGCAAGATAATAAGCCTCATGCAAAAATTTGTGGCCATAGTGTACACAGAACCATAGAAAATTTAATTGGATATTGAAAAGAAGAAACTTCATTTTTCAATAAATAGATATTCGATTCAGATGAAATTCATTTTGTGAATGATGATTGATATACTGAATGTTCAAGCAGAATTTTGTGGTGATAGTACTAACAGAACCAAAGAAAATTAATTGGAATATTGAAACGAAGAATCTCTATTTTCAGAACAGGATATTCGATTCGACTGAAATTCATTTTGTGAATCAAGACTGAGTATCGCTTCATCAGAACCATTGAATATAATTTTTTCAATTCTCAAGGTTTCACACATTTTAGTTTTTGAATAATTTCCAGAATATTATTTCGACCGTTCAGAGATTTTTCATTCTTATACTTAGTATTAATCTCAAGTCCTTTACAAAATTTCAAGGTGATAGCCTCATTGTTCCACCAATGAACGAGGGCTCAAAAGTACCTGCTTAGGGCTTTATAATTTTTTTATATTATAATATCGAGGTTATAACAATAAAGTGTGGAAAATATTCTAGTATAGTCCGTTCACGAAAGGTTGAGCACATAGTAGGCGTTTCTTTATTTATCTGAAGTTGGCAGTATTTGCTGTCATAACGTAAAATAAAGTCAACGTTGCCGAATGTACCCGGTCTCGTCCGACGAGCTTGCGAGTTATCAGAGAACTCTATGCAATATTGACAACATTGCGTATCAATCTGACAAGAAAATAAAGAATATAACCTAAAATTTTAATAAACACAGTGGAATATGCCAAATTTCCATGGCCAACCGACGGCTCAACCTTTCGTGAACGGAGTATACATAGAATGTCTTTATACTAATATTCGTATTCATTTACCAAATGGAATGATGAAATCTCCTCTGTCTGTAAAATGAACTTTTATGCCAATATTGTTCCGGACACTGGTGAAGCACGCCACACCCAAAGATTTATTAAAAAGTGTCATTGCTGGAAATATATCGAAAATACTTTCGTATGGTTTAGTGAGCTTCCACATGCTTGCGTTTCACTAGTTAGAGTATGTTCATCATCAAGCAAAGTTATAGTAGGTGAATAATCACAAGAGGTATCATTAACCATATTTCGTTAATTTGCTGAACACACTGCTCCAACTTAGTGGAGTATGTTTCATGGCTTAGGAATTGATGCAAAATCGGTGATTCTCATAACTCAATACCGAAGTTGTCGAAAAGCTTCGGCAAAACCTTTTCTTTGATGTAGTTAGGGATTGCATACCGGTTTACAGATTTACCGGTTTACCGATTTACCGCCTTAAAAGTTCTTCAAATTACCGACGAAGAAATCGGCATTTTTTACCGGTAATTTCGGTAAAAAATGTCAAGCTGACAACATCAAAATCAGATAATGCTGCATTGTCCATTAAAGAAAAGCTCCAATTAGTGAGCAGAAACAAAATTGAAATAAACAGTACTCTTCAAATCAGATGACATCAGGTTACATTTAACAATATTCAGAATAGATATTTATTTTCAATAATTATTGCGATATCCTAAGGTACAACAATAAAATGAATATATATATTTTCGGAAGGAGGGGATTCAGAGGAAATTCTTCAAAATGGTTATCGCAGCACTAATAACAACTTGGCCTTCTAGTATGGAGTCCGAAAGTGCCTTTTCTGCGGCAGAAACACTTTGCAATAAGATTAGGACGCGGCTAAGTGATAACACCTCATGAAATAAACATGGAGATGCCCCTACGCTTGAATAGTACTGCATTGTAATCAACCAAGCATAACAGTGAGATGGAAAATTTCACTGCCACACTGGGGTGAAATAAACAATTGGTTAGATTTGCATTTCTCCTATTTCTGAATATAATAAAACATTTTCTTAATTTTGCCCAAGCCCAGCTATAATTAACGGAATAGCCTTAAGCAACAATAAACTTCCACCAAATCTTTGAAATAATTCAATTTATGAACTTCAAATCGAAATGAAAATGTAAACACATCGCATCAAGAAACTGAACACTAACAGATAATGTTGCCAAACTGACAGAATTATCTGTCACAGACGCAAGCCTATAGTATCAGAGTGGGAGAGCGGTAAAGCAATTATCCCAATACGGAATAAACATACGGCACGATTTCGCAACGCCGGAAGTTTGTTCGCGCGTATAAACAGATTCCACTTGGCTGCATAACAAATGCGTGAAGGCAACTCTAGGTTTACTTTTTACTCTGAGGATAACAGTTTTGATGAACTGCGTTTTCTTAGGGCCTTTTTTATAAAACAAAAACCATCGAAAGATAAAGTAAGAAACCACGGATATTTTTTTATTATATAGACTATTTCGAGTTGAATTGGCATATTATTTTTTTGAGTTTACCTAGAGTTTCACGTTCCTGCGTTTATTATTGATTAGGAATTAAATAAAGTGTTGGTATTCATTTTGTGGGTTAATTTTTCTTCGGTAAGAAAAAATCGGTAATGTCTCAAATAATTTACCGAATTACCGGTAAATTGAAATTCGGTAAATTTGCAATCCCTAGATGTAGTCCAGAACAATTCTCGATTGATATGATTTAAATACAATCATCATTTTCATTGAGATTATGTGAAGAGTTGTGCTACTTTTCATTTTTTTGCCAGCTGTTATCAATTGATCAGAATGAGTATCAATCGATTGTTTGGAAGCTTTTGAAATTACCAATTTATAACGCGACATTTTTGAAGGATTAAATTAACATTAATAGTTCTGTTATTTAGAAGAGAAATAACAAAGGACACCCATTTAAAAAATATACAGGGTGGTTGGTAATTCGACGTGAGCTTTGGGAAGGGATATACTATTCGTCATTTGCAGTAAATTGCGTCGAATGCATGGTCCGAAAATCTATGGTTACGAAGATATGGCCATTTTTCAACTTTTTTTAAATTTTTGAATTGAAAATTACTCGGAGAAAAGTAGTACGAACTAGGTGTACAAATGTAAAGAAAAACTTCCTTGGTTCATCACCTTTTTCAAAAAGGTACATATGTCAATAATGCCTTCATGGGATCAAAAAATATGGCGGGAAAATCATGCAGTCAAGAGACTTTTTCGAGTCATTGAGATATCCTATTTTATTTGTAATTCGTAGGCGGGCCATGGTTCGAGTGGAGGTGGGGAGAATGTGATATCTGTATGGCTCGAAAAATTCAGTTGTCTGCTTGGTTTTCTGGTCATATTTTTTTATTGCATGAAGGAATTATTGACATATGTACCCTTTATTCACATTTGTACATCTAGTTCATAATACTTGTTCTGAGTAATTCTCAATTCTTTTATCAAGGTTTTATGATTAAAAAAGGTCCAACCATTCATGACCCTGTACATCTCATGTTAACTGAATTTTTAGTGAATAATTTTTCGCAAGAAATAAGGACCATCTCCTCAGCTTTGAAAAAAATATTCATCGAATATTTAAAGTCGAGTAGTTTTCACAAAATGAATTATTTTCTGTAAAGAAGCAAAAATTTCAAAGAAGTTGAATAATACTGTTTCAATTAAGCACCTCACAAAAATAAGAACAAACACAAAATTATATTATTGCCATCGGACAATCAAATTCAGTCAGTTACAGCACGTGAATCGCTTGAAAATACAATTGTGCAACTGCACGGCAAAACTATCTGCCTGATGCATCATTATATATCTTATCTTTCCGATGTGAGTTTCTAATCCTGTATAGTGAACTTATATGCTTCATTCGACGCCTGGAACTCCTCACCGAACTTTTGACAGTCAAAATTGTATTATCTACCTATCTGAAGGAAGAAGAAATGATGCAATACCTACATTTACGAATGTCACTCAACATTATAATTATGTTTTATTGAAACACACATTGTTGTGTGGGTAGTATATGCAAAAAACCAATTCGATAGACGGTTATGTTCCCGAAAAGATCTGATAATTCATCTTGCCGTAATGATTCTGTATGACTTGATGGAACTTCATACCATTGTATTATGATCCCTCAATATCGTTCAGAATAATCGGAAGAAAGAATCATTAGGCAGTTTTCCATCATCCATCAGTACTGAAATCTTTCATATTATGGTGTAATGAACTTCGATTTTCCGAAATGATATTCGTACTGTATTTTTGGTAGGTATTTTCTGTATTTCGCGATATACTCAGTTCAGTTTTTGAAACGAAATTATTCGAATTCATATTTTAATATTGGTTTTCGTGTTTTTCCGAAAAGAAATTCGCAATATTGAATATTTTCGGCATTCCGTAATTAACTTAATTCAACTTCCCAGAACTTATTACTGGCTTATTACGGCTACTGCGGACGCTCAACACCGTCCGTTGCAATATGCGAATGTTCGCACGGTTTTCGAACGGTCAAGAATAGCACCCCAGGGGTGCTATTCTCTCGAAATTACGCTTCGTCTCGTCTCGTCCAAGTGAACGTCAACCTTTAAAGTTTTGAATATAAAATATGAAATATTAGATGAGAGAAACCAGAAATGAAACGTCATATGAAGAAAATATAAAATCGACAATTAAAATACAAACATTTAACAATCAGAGCGGTTTGAACCTTTGACAGGATTGACAGTATTGGGAACTTGAAATGATGTCGATCTCGAGACAAAATCGCAGTAGGTGGTCACATATGATTCGCTCCAAAATCTTTGAAACAGATGAAAGCACACTGATAGGTCGATAATTAGAGGGTTCGACTTTATTACCCTTCTTGAAGATGGGGGTAATTGAAGCAGAAAGCCAATCAGATGGGATACACGAAGAACTTTATTATTTATTATTATATCATTATGATTTGAAGAATAAAATATGAAGTGGGGTGGTAAAAGCGTCAGCATAGTTTTTGAGCAGACGGGTAGTTGTTTTTTAATGGTTCTGTTAGCACTTACTACTGTTTGAATTGTCCTATCCATAGATCAATGAAAACTTACAATGTTTAGTCTCGAATCACCAATATCGATTTATTTTTCAACTCTGCTTCAAGAATTCGATCTACACTAATGTATTATTTCCACTGTTGTAATTTAACCCGCGATGGTGGCTGGTTGAGGTCGCTCAGATGAGTGATGAGTAGTACAGATATGTCATATTGATTAATATCGTGATTTGATATTGCTTTTCTGTTTTATTGAATTTATGTTTTTCTTAGTTAGATAACATTCTTGCTTTTTGTACTTTTGTATACACTGTATTGTGGACACTGTTTTGGGCTCGTCCCGTTAGTGTCTCGAAGTAATAAATAAAATGAAAAAATAAATAAAAGTACTAGGGTTATCAATTGCGATGAGTTGATTACTCCTCTACCAAACAAGGTAAATAATAATAGATCGGGATCCAGTAGATCCCGACCTTCATTCAACATGAAACCTGAAGCAAATGAAACACTTGACAATTTGCATAAAAATACGTTGTCTTTCGAAGACTTAGATGAGTTAGGATTAAAGTTAACACGATTAAGGGAACAAGCTGAAATAAATGAAGATTTAGAAATGTTAGAACAAATAGAATCATTATCACGAAATATTGAAATTGCAAAAAACAACATGAAAATTAACGAAAACAAACAAAAAACTATTTATGAATATAGATCAACAGATTTAGGTATATCGGGTGTTCCAAGATGAGTGGCCTATTAGATTATTATTATTATGATTTTTTTGGTCCATCCTGTATAACTGACAACTATAATTCAAGAGCAATGACATAGATCAGATCATTATCTGATGACTTGCTAAATTTCTGACTCAAATAAAAAATATTGAACGAACTATAGTCATTTTCGTAACACGCCAATTTGATCTAATAGGTCACTCACCTTGGGACACCTGATATATGTAGTGTACATTGAGGGTACAAAAGGTAACATTGGTTATGGACATCTTTTGAAACATGAAAAATATCTTTATAAAAATAATAACCTTAATCTCGATATTGAAAATGTGAAAAGGAAAAAAATAGGGTTGGAATTGAATTTGCCAATCATGCCAAGATATTTGCCAAAAATACCAAATTTGATGATTGTAAAATTTATACAGGGTGTCCCAGGAAGAATACTAGAAACGGATACCATGAATCAAGTACATCAAGGAGGAGTCGCATCAAGAGGTTTTAATCGTTTGAGGGCCTTCGTTTGGGAAATACAGGGTGATATTCATCTTATGGTTGGAATTTCAAAATTTAAGTACTTTTATACAATTCGACCGAATGATTTCAAATTTGGAAGTCTTGTCACCCTTGACGATTGCCATCTTTCAATGTTTCATGAATTGAATAAATCAGGACTAAAAAAATATTTTGGGTTCTTTCTATTTTCATGAATATTTGAACACCCTGTAGGTGAACTTGATGTTTTGTTTCATTTTCGTAACCACAAAGAATCAAATAGCTAGAAAAATTCAAAACCTCTGCTTGTCATGGTAATACATGGTGATCAAGTCAAGAGGTGATCGAAAAACATTACCTCATGAGTGAAATTCAAGAGTACAATAATTTTCGAACCTTTCGACCGAATAATCTTTCAATATTTCTGAAATTGAATAAATCAGATAAGGACTAGAAAAAATTCAGACGTTTTCTATTTTCGTTAATATTTGGTTGCGTTCGCAATAGTCGCTAGATTAATAACCGAGTTGATTACAAGATTTTTCCGGAGAGCTCAATATGAATTGTGTATGAATTCTGATTGAAATACACTCACATGTTGCACAAGACATACATTTGACATAATGAAATTTTTATGTATCTATATTCCAGTAGAGTTTTGATATTTCTCATAGTGCTTCTGAATACTTTGTGTACGGTTGTCATGAAGAGACACATTAAAATCACCTTTAATTTTGAGTTCTACAGAAATATAATTTTTTCACCGACCTCGAAATAAAAGGCGATTTTAATGTGTACAAAATTGAGCATTAATGACCCATTTTAATGCAAAATTTTTTTAGCCATTTTAATGTGCAATCCTCATGGCAACCGTACACAAAGTATTCAGAAGCACTACGAGAAATGTCAAAACTCTACTGGAACTTAGAAACATAGAAATTCCATTTTGTCAAATGTATGTCTTGTGCAAAATGAGAATGTATTTTAATCAAGAATTTATACACTATTCATGTTGAGATCGTCGGAAAAATCTTGTAATCAACACGGTTATTAATTTAGCGACTAATGGTCTCGAACTATTATTATTATCTTGACCATTAGTCGCTGTCTTTAATAACCTAGTTGATTAAATAACTATTAATACTGACTCTATGAAGCATTGACATTTGGGTGGATTACACAATAGTCGTGGATCAAAATACTCTAATATGAAATAATTGTCTGCACATTTCTATAAATGAAATTTGTTCGGATAGTATGTGAATAATTCAACATTATCACTACACATAACTTTTATCGCACCTCCCAATATTCGTAAAAGCCTAAATAGTCACGAACCTCAATTCTCCCCAAATCACTATTCCATTTTTATCTTCAAATAGACATCATGTTTTTTCGGAGTCTCCGAAAACCATACAAAGATATATTCGATATATTTAAAAGCTTGAAACTCCACAACATGTTGCTAGGACTTGCATGTTTTACCAGTGTAAGGAGGAGCGATGGCGTTAAAATACATTACGTTGAAAGAGGAGACCAAATCAATTGTTTAGGTAGGTTTCTCATTATAATTTGAAATATTTTTCTTATAATATATTGCTGAATTGAGTTTATTCCATCGAGAAATACAAAAAGCACTTAGTGGCTTGTACCGGGTTTTTCCCTATAATTTGACCCCCCTTCAACTTTGTTACTGAAGGAGATACAAAAAATGTTTCGTATAAAAGTTTCACGAAATCAACTGGGGTTTTTTTATATGAGTCCAGAAACTGAAATATATACAGGTTGGCCAACATATTGATGGCAACTTTATTTTTTCAAATAGAACACCCTGTATATTTTTCCATATCTGGTTAGCTCCTTTTCCCCTGATTTCGAATATGTAACATATGTTGGTCTATCTTTCTTATTTTGAGCACCACAGAGTTTGAAATTTCAATAACCATCTGGCAAAGCGTTTTGGAAGTTCGTGAATATTTAAGTGGCCAACTTGATCTTTGGATTGGTAATGGCGCACCCATTTTATGGCCACCAAATAGTCCCGATTTAACACCGTTGGACACGTTTTCATAGCCGTTCCTATAGGAGAAAATTTACTTCAGAATAATATTGATGATATAAAATCAATGAATATTAAACCCATAATTATGAACTAATCCCGTCAACGCACAAAGAATAATTATAATATTGTAATGATTAGAAACAAATTTTGAAGCTTTAATTTCTGTCTTCAATCGGAGCCATAATAATGCTATAAAAATAGTCTAAACAACTTGAGACAACTATATGAATTATGTGTGTTGAATGAAGGTGGTCATTTTGAGCAATTGCTTTAGTTGATGTTGTTCTTACCATAGTACAATAGTTCATCATTTTTATTGGTTAATAATTGTTAAGTATTCATTCTAAAATAATACTTTTGAGTAGATTGTTTGGTAATAAAGAATACCGTAGGTATCTCACATATTGTTTTATTCGGTGTCATCATTTCAAAACTTTGTAACTCTGAAAATTGAAGAGACACATCCACATACGCATTTGTATTCGAGATCAGGAGGAAATAGCCTATCAAAAAAAAGGAAGAATATACTGGACTGGACAGGGTGTCCCATTTGAAAAAATATAGTTGCATTCAATGTTGTTCACCGCGTATATCTTCCCATTGACGTTTTATAACTCTGTAGAGATGTTTTGGATTATTGATCTGATTTCGGCAATCAACCTGATTACCTGAATAACAATCATTGTTATTGATTTCAAACACCTTGCATTAATTGTTTTCATTACAACACCTGCTGTAATCGCACACTTACCCAATTGATATAAATTGTTATTGTTGTTATGGATGGAGAATTCAATTATAGAAAACTGAAGAGTAAACATCTCTATTATTTCCACCGGTTTCCCACTACATGGCGATCCTGCCAGGATTGCTTTATATTGGGTATTGGCGATATGACTACATATTTCGACAATTCGCACTGTATAGTTACCGCATATCGATTTCCTAGCGATGTTTTAGGAAATGGTCCAACGGTATCGATACATACTATATCGAAAGCATTCTGAGGAGTTGGTGTTATCACGAATGGTAATTGTTGATAAAGATGAAAGACTAAAATTAGTTGAAAAGTATCACAATGATCCCATGTATGGTGGTCATTGTGGACAAAAGCGGTTGCTAAAGAAATTGAAATCGTGCTACTATTGGAAAGGAATGTCGAGAGATGTTGCTCAATACACTAGGCAATGTCATAACTGTCAAATTAATAAAATTAACAGAAGGCATAATCAACCAACTCCTCAGAATGCTTTCGATATAGTATGTATCGATACCGTTGGACCATTTCCTAAAACATCGCTAGGAAATCGATATGCGGTAACTATACAGTGCGAATTGTCGAAATATGTAGTCATATCGCCAATACCCAATAAGGAAGCTCCTACGGTAGCGAAAGCAATCCTGGAGGATTTCATTCTTATATATGGACCCATGAAAGAAATTAGAACGGTTAAGAAATGAAAAAATAAAATAAAACACACTATTTATTGCTTATTAAAATCTTCGGCTATCGATTTCGGAATATTCCATCATCAGGCCAGCTGAAAGTATACAAATGTAGAACATGTATTTATTCAGGCGAGAGTATGCAACTTACTGTCTTGAATTAAAACGAACACAAACATTTTAAACATTAAAAGTGGTCCTTCTCTGTCAGAATTGTTAAAATTTCTAAAAATCTAGTCAACCTTTATTACGAATATATCTATCTTGTGGGAATGTCAACTGAATATGAAACTAGGATATATGCGAAATGTGATATCTAATATGTTAACATATGTGGTCTATTGGTAGCGGGAATTTTTGAATTTTATATTTATTGTTGTTTTTTTAGGAATCTATGAGTTTGAAAATGCTTCTTCTGTCGAATTCTATATTATCATTAAGTAAAAATTGGTTGTCTTTTTTTTCAAAATTTCTAGTTGTTCGAGTAATATAATTTTATGGTAGTTATTTTCTTTATGAAGTATTTTCAGATTATCTAATGTGATATGATGTCCGGTATCGTTTAAATGTGTGCCTAAAGCGGAATGGGGTTGATTTCTTTTGTGTTCTTTGAATCTTTTTTCTACATTACGAGTTGTCATTCCTATGTAAAATGAAGGGCAGTTTGTGCATGTTATTTCATAGACTCCGCTGGATTGTTCAAGTTTAGATTTCATTTTATTATTGATCAGTATATCCGCTATTGTTTTGTGTCGTTTATTTGTAGTGTATAATTGTATTTCTCTAAAGTATGTTTTAGTTTTTCATGTAGATCTTTGTAGTACGGTGTCGATATGAAATATTTCCTGACGGGTGTGTGGGGGTAGATTTTATCCAGAATTATTTTTCTTTTCATTGATTTTAGAATTTCGTCGATATATGATTCAGAATATTCATTTTCCCTGCCTACTTGGTATATTATACCTAGTTCTTTCCTATAATTTTCTGGTGTTAAAGGGGTGTTAAAAAGTCTATGAAATAAAAATCTAAATGCGGCTCTCTTCATTGTGGGTGCGTGGTAGGAGCTAAAAGGAATGATGGTGTTAGTTTGTGCGTTGGCTTCCTGTAGATTTCGAAAAGAAAAATATTATCATCTTTTAGTGTTATGTTCAGATCTAGGAAATTCAGTGAGTTTGCTATAGCGTGTTCTATGGTGAATTTAATTTTATATCTGGAGTTGATTTCTTGGTAGAATTCTTCAAGTTCTGTATTTGTTCCTGACCACATGCAAAAGATGTCGTCTATGTATCTTTTCCAGATTACTATGTTTTTGCTATGTGGTAGGAGCATTTTTTGTTTTTCTACGTGATCTACATAAGTATCCGCTATAAGTCCGCTAGATGGTAGGCCCATGGGTAATCTGTCTTTCATAATATATACTTTTTCGTCAAATATGAAAAGTTTTGTTCGGTAATTAGCTGACCAAGTTTTGTTATATTTTCTATATCCTCAGTTTCCAAATTTAAACTGTTATTGTTGTTTTGATGTGTTATTAATTGTTCTCTAAGTAAATTGATGGATTCATTAATGGGGATATTGGTGTAGAGGTTGACTATATCAAAGGATAAAATCATGTATGTTTCTCGGATTTTAATTCGAGGGATTGTATTTCCTTTATTAATTCCAGAGAATTTTTTATAGAATAATCTGATCTGTATTCGAGTCTTTTAGAAAAGAAGTTGTTAATAAATTTTGAGATTTTGTGACATGGGGACGATATTGCCGATGTTATTGGTCTTATGCTCTTGTCTGCTTTGTGAAGTTTAATTGTGCTGTACATTTTTGGTAGTTGTGGGTTCTTTTCTTTAATGTATGAATTGTTTCGTTGAATTTTTTTAATGTTGAAGAGCTGTTTTCAATGTATTGTTACTTGGTGGTATATTTTTGTAAGGGATTATTCTTACATTGTATTATATTATTTTCGTTGAAAAAGTTGAGTGTTTTCTCGATGTACACATTCTTTTCTAACAATACTAGTCCTGCGTTTTTGTCAGCTTTGGTTAATATAAGGTGTTGTCATTTATTTTCTCTCGTATTGTTTTTATAGTTGTTGTTAGTTGTTTATTGTTAATAAATTGTTTTCTGTTGCATACTCTTACCTTTTCATTTTTATAAAGTATAAGGTCTTCTGTCAAGGCATCAGAAATTTTTTTGTAATCTGTGTTTTTTTTCTTATTTGAACTTCTAGGTCAACTGCAGTCTTGTGAACATCCATTTTTTTAGGAACTGGTGCGAATTTGTGTCCCAGGTTCATCACTCTCATTTCTTCTTTCTTCTTCGTCAGTGTTATGTTTGAGAGGTTCGTGAATTTGTTGTAAAATTCATGGGGTTTGGTGTATCCGAATTTACTTGGTGGTTTCCTATTTGTCTCTGCCTGGGTGTGTCTTTCTTTTCTTTTTCTTCGATTAGTTTTCTGAGTTTTGTTCTTCTCCTTCTATCTGCTTCCCAGTTTGAATAGAATACATCTTCTTCTATTTTATCGATTAAAATTTGGTATTCTATAGTATGTAGATATTTTTGTAGGTGATGGTGAAAGAATTTGAGTTTACTGTCGACGATTCCTGATTGTTTATATTGTCTTCTTATTTCTTTCCTAAGTAGCGTTGACTGTATTTGGTTCTTGTTGTAATTAGATGGTATTTTGAAGTTCAGAAATTTCGGTGTGACATTATTCCTTTTGCATTGTTGGAGAAATTGTATGTGGTTGTTGATGCGATGTCTTTTGTTCATTGTATATTTCAGGTGTTGGAAGACTTTGGATAGCTCCAATTTTTCAATTTTACAAATGAATTCTTCCATAGTATGTTCTTCTGAGATTAAGAAATGAAAAAATAAAATAAAACACACTATTTATTGCTTATTAAAATCTTCGGCTATCGATTTCGGAATTATTCCATCATCAGGCAGCAGCTGAAAGTATACAAATGTAGAACATGTATTTATTCAGGCGAGAGTATGCAACTTACTGTCTTGAATTAAAACGAACACAAACAGTTTAAAAACATTAAAAGTGGTCCTTCTCTGTCAGAATTGTTAAAATTTCTAAAAATCTAGTCAACCTTTATTACGAATATATCTATCTTGTGGGAATGTCAACTGAATATGAAACTAGGATATATGCGAAATGTGATATCTAATATGTTAACATATGTGGTCTATTGGTAGCGGGAATTTTTGAATTTTATATTTATTGTTGTTTTTTTAGGAATCTATGAGTTTGAAAATGCTTCTTCTGTCGAATTCTATATTATCATTAAGTAAAAATTGGTTGTCTTTATTTTTCAAAATTTCTAGTTGTTCGAGTAATATAATTTTATGGTAGTTATTTTCTTTATGAAGTATTTTCAGATTATCTAATGTGATATGATGTCCGGTATCGTTTAAATGTGTGCCTAAAGCGGAATGGGGTTGATTTCTTTTGTGTTCTTTGAATCTTTTTTCTACATTACGAGTTGTCATTCCTATGTAAAATGAAGGGCAGTTTGTGCATGTTATTTCATAGACTCCGCTGGATTGTTCAAGTTTAGATTTCATTTTATTATTGATCAGTATATCCGCTATTGTTTTGTGTCGTTTATTTGTTAGTGTATAATTGTATTTCTCTAAAGTATGTTTTAGTTTTTCATGTAGATCTTTGTAGTACGGTGTCGATATGAAATATTTCCTGACGGGTGTGTGGGGGTAGATTTTATCCAGAATTATTTTTCTTTTCATTGATTTTAGAATTTCGTCGATATATGATTCAGAATATTCATTTTCCCTGCCTACTTGGTATATTATACCTATTTCTTTCCTATAATTTTCTGGTGTTAAAAATTAAAAATTCCCGCTACCAATAGACCACATATGTTAACATATTAGATATCACATTTCGCATATATCCTAGTTTCATATTCAGTTGACATTCCCACAAGATAGATATATTCGTAATAAAGGTTGACTAGATTTTTAGAAATTTTAACAATTCTGACAGAGAAGGACCACTTTTAATGTTTTTAAACTGTTTGTGTTCGTTTTAATTCAAGACAGTAAGTTGCATACTCTCGCCTGAATAAATACATGTTCTACATTTGTATACTTTCAGCTGGCCTGATGATGGAATAATTCCGAAATCGATAGCCGAAGATTTTAATAAGCAATAAATAGTGTGTTTTATTTTATTTTTTCATTTCTTAATCTCAGAAGAACATACTATGGAAGAATTCATTTGTAAAATTAGAACGGATATGGGTACAGAATACAAGAATGAAGTTTTCTCGAACCTTGCGGAACTGCTCAAGATACAACACAATTTCAACAGCGTATCACAGTCAGACTATAGGAGGATGTGAAAGGAATCATAGGGTCTTAAATGATTTCATTAAAATGTATATCAATGAAAGCCAGTCTGACTGGGATACGTGGACTAAATATTTTACATTTTGTTACAATACAACCCCAATGACGTATCACAATTATACACCTTATGAGTTAGTTTTTGCAAGAAGGGCTAACCTTAGCTCGGATATATTCTGTGATAATCGAGTAGATCCTCTTTATAGTATTGAAGCATATGACCAAGAAATACGTTTTAGGTTACAGTTCGCGCAGAACAGAGCTAGAAATTATCTTGACAGTGCCAAAAGAAAGCGTAAGGAGTTGCATGATAAAGATGCTTCTCAATTGCATATTGAGGAAGGAGACCTTGTTCTCATAACGAATGAAGCCAGACAAAAATTTGACCCTTGTTGGAAAGGTCCCTATACAGTTGTCTCTGCAAGTGGGCCTGATTGCATAATTGTCGACAAAGATGGAAGACACAGTACTGTGCACAAAAATAGAATTAAGAGATATATGAGATAAAGTTTGAAGGATATTTATAGTAGTTTTGTAATAATTTTTATTCATTTATATCTAGGATTATTAGCAGTAGGATGGTAGCTACCTGTAGGTAAGAAAACATGTAACTTAGCAGTAGGACTTATATTGTTATATTCGTTGATTCTATCCTGATGACAATTTATGGTAATTTTGGGTTCAAGTAGATATTTCAAATGAAAGTTTAAATTTCAGAATTGTTAAGAATCTTCTCATTTTTAGAGAACGATCTTCATAAGTGGCCATAGTGAAAATCGTTCCTCAGGAAGGGAAGGTGTAGAGATGTTTTGGATTATTGATCTGATTTCGGCAATCAACCTGATTACCTGAATAACAATCATTGTTATTGATTTCAAACACCTTGCATTAATTGTTTTCATTACAACACCTGCTGTAATCGCACACTTACCCAATTGATATAAATTGTTATTGTTGTTATGGATGGAGAATTCAATTATAGAAAACTGAAGAGTAAACATCTCTATTATTTCCACCGGTTTCCCACTACAACTCCAAAAATGAGCATTTTCAGTAAACGCACTTTGCCACTTGTAAAATGATTACAGATCTTGGCAGGTGGTTCTTAAAATTTGAAACTCTGTGTTTCTCAGAATAAAAAAGATAGACCAACATATGTTACATATTCGAAATCAAGGGAAAAGAGCTAGCCAAACATGAAAAAATATACAGGGTGTTCCATTTGATAAAATGAAGTTGCCATCAATATGTTGGCCACCCTGTATATATTTCAGTTTCGGGACTCATATCAAAAAACCTCAGTTGATTTCGTGAAACTTTTATTCGAAACATTTTTTTGTATCTCCTTTAGTAACAAAGTTAAAGGAGGGGTCAAATTATAGTGAAAAACCCGGTACATGAAGTAGGGAGCTTTAGATCCTAGAAGCTACGCCGTTTTCAGATGATACTTTGGAATACTGATATTCATGAACTCTTATTTTCAGAGGAGTTGTGAGTAAAATAATACTCATTGTTATCCTGATATTATTTTTGAGCGCTCGTTCTACTTAAACGAGTGCTATATCGTTTTGCCCAAATGTCTGTAATTCTCGAATTTTGAGCCGAAACTGGTCTCAAACGAAAATGTTCGACTCCCGGATGATTGGAATATTGAAAGGAAGCATCTTTACATTAGATATTCGAGTGAATTAACACTCTCATATATGCCATGAAAAAACACTCATTTTACGCACTTAATACAAAAATGACTATTAACGATCCCAACGGCTTCATAATCAAAATTATGAAAAGAAGGAGGGTAGTCACAATAATTTTTTCACAAAAATTAATTCCACATATCGCAATTATTCAGAAGAGACACAGCACAGAAAGATTCACAGTATAGAATTCACGTAAATCGAAAACAAACTTGTCGATACAAGAAAACTGGTTGAAGAGGGGTTTCCTATGGGCAGTGGGACGAATATGTCCCACCTGGGCAGTTTGAACGCCTCATATCAAGCGACAATCGGATCGAATCAAAGTTAGTAGTAAGGATCTGCTGAAGAACGTCCTACACATCCGTTAACACGATAGGCACCTACATATCCCTCATAGTTTTCGCTAAAGAACAGGTGGGACATAATAGTCCCAATGACCTATAAAGGGTTACATTTTTGCATACGATCATCTCGAACAAAAGATTCCAACGTATCTACAAAACACGTCAACGCACAAAAGACCTCATTAGTGCAGTGTAGAAGGGTAGTCACCGTGTCAATCGACAATAATCTACTCTAATCTCGGCGAATTAAAATTACATTTTCATAGATTTCACCTAGAAGATGTCCGATCGAAGTTCAAGATCTATCAGTTGATAAATAAGTTTAGAAGTCTTATGTAGAGTGTCTAGCGACAAACCCTAGGTAACTACATTAACTGCCAAAATGATAGCAAATTACCGTATTGATTGATCTCAAACTACTTCGTTCCAGATAAACAGGGTAATTGATAAATATTCACCATATTTAAAACGGGGATTATGCGATCTGGTTGCAATTATTTGACACGTTATCATTCTGAAAACGCCATCATTTGATATTTGGCGATTACCTGTTCTAGCACAACTCGCCTATTCAAAAATGAATAATGAAGAAGTCCAAAAGGGGAAAATATAATTTAATACCAATTGCTCGATGAAATTTTGAAAATAATCCAGACTTAAGAGATTAGAAAGTAAGTGAGGTAACTACAGGCACGATCTGAAAAATGTATGGATGTTTTTCACTTCAATACTTGATGAATTTGTCACCAGGGAGTCGAACCTTATCGTTTGAGACCATTTTCGGCTCAAAATTCGAAAATTACAGAATTTGGGAAAACGATATAGCACTCGTTTAAGTAGAACGAGCGCTCAAAAATGAGGTCCATTCAATTGTTTGTATTTTTCGAACTTGGTCCATTTTCAAAAATTCGTGTATACTTGGTGCTATAGTTAATTCAACAGAATATTTGTTTTAGCTGTAAGTGTTGTCAGTACAGCAGCAATGAGTATGTTATTCTTCTGCAACTGTTATCCCAACGATTCAAAATTCGACAAAAATATTTATATTGTCTTCACTATCTATATTGGTTTTTGTGGGACAGTATGTAGACTTATACTCAACAAACGCATTGGAATGTTTTTGAAAGCGTTCTTTTTGATCCAGGAAGTCGACAGAAAATTCATTCGTAAAGGTATTCCAGTGAATTATGAAGACAGCAAGGGTTTGGCAAAAACAACAATAGTAGTTTCTATCATTGTCGTTCCAATTGCGTTTTACAGTTTTTACAACGACGCGAATGTTACTGATGATTTGAGGATGTATCATCTTGTACATTATGCTTTATCTTCTTCATTAAGTGTAGCTGTTGTACTCTTGGAATGTATATATCTCCTGGTAATTGCGAAGACTATAGAAAGACGATTCGAAAATTTGATCAAGTACACAGGTAAGAATTTCTAATGAGGGCGACCGCGTATGAATTTTCCGCTAGAGGCGCTAGTGTTGCGTGAGGTCCACGATAATTTGCATTGTCAAATATTCAAACGTGATTGTGAATCTGTATTGTTTCTCTTTAATCTTTACGCGAATGTGAGGAGTTTCACATTCATATTCAGATTAATAACAGCAAATATTAATTACGGATCAATGAATATCACTGTTTTGAAAACGGAGTTCCAAAAGATAGGCCAAATTAAGCGGAAAGCTAATTCGAAGGCGAGTTGGTTCAGAGTTTCAAAACGCATTTCTTATGAAAAGTACCTATGCTTATTTATTCAGTTTACATTTATGGTTTTTCTTTTTACAGACCCAAATACCATTATAGGAATGATAATTCCAGTGGAAAAGCAGTATCATGATTTGAAATGAGTTTATTGCAGAAGTAGGTTATCATTTCAAGAATAATTGCTTTTTATTATACTAACATGATACCTGGGATAGCTGAAAAGTATTAAAGGTTGGAGTAAAACAATAAATCCCCAAACAATCCTTTCATTTAACATTATAAGTGAATATATAGAAAAAACAGTATGTACGAAAAGGAAAATCTCAAACATCAATGAGAAGTATATTAATATTTTGTTGTTGATCAATTAATCAAGAGTTTCCTTTAAGTATTTTATTGTTTCTTGGTCAAGAGTACACAATTTATAAAGTTTATATTCTAGAGCCAAAACAAACGTGGCTTACGACTTATCTAGCTAGCCGCCTTCTAACCTAGAACTACAACCATAGAGCATCATCATAACCTCTAGCAGTGTTACCACTAAAAAACATAATATATGACAATTAACTGATTACTTTCATTTGAGAGTAGGATAATAATTTATATATTAACACGGGTCCTTGATACGTATTTTAACAGTAAATGTTTTCCTCAAGTTAGTGTGTTGATTGATAACAAACATAAATATTTATATATGTAAAATCCAGAGTTAATTGTACCAATTAGATTTTCAATTCGAATTATATATGTTTCTGTTACTCTCAAGTTCCGACGAAAAAGCAGTTGAGCTCTCTGGACTACATATTGATTTTCCTCTACAGTTGAACTGATTCTTGCATTTTAAAATTTCTTTTTGCATTCAAGTACTCTTTCTATTACTATTTTCATTCATATCTCTCCTCACCTTCCTGGTACCCAGAAAATTGGCTAGGTATTGCTTTCATTTTTAATTTAGGAAAGGCTGAAAAATTTGCAACAGTAGATTACAATTGATACAACTATGTAGGATAACTTTATTTGTTCAATTTTAAAAGTAAAATGACAATGTCTAAAGCAACATAATGTAAAAGATATTTAGGTACTCACGGTTTTCTCTATTAGGATCGTTAGGTCACGTATTATCATCAGGGTTGAAATTTTTTTCACAAACACGTGAATGTTTTAAAGGGGTAACATCAACTTTATTTCCTACAGTCTAATCGTTCGGAAACTTAAGACCTCCCTTTTTTTCTGAACAATACGGAACTGCACAACCCTGCGGCATGCTCGATATTGTACAGTATCCAAATATTATGATAAAGGAATTGAATGTACACTTTTTTGACACGACTAATTAAACCGGACACTAATAAATAAGAATTTGTAATAATAATAATAGATCAATGACAGTACAACGAACTTTGACAGGACCTCACGCAACAGAGGCGCCAACTAGTGAGAAAAAATACGGTAGCCCTCATTATATCCTACTTTTGCGGATGCATCATTCCGAGCATGTATTGATTTCTAGTTAACCTAGACCAGTTCAATGCATAAACAAAATATTGCGATACCATAGCAACTATCAATAAATTATTAGAAGTCAGTGTAAAGTTTGACCTCAAAAAAATAAACCAGATTTAAGCGATAAATTCAAAGATGTCCATCATCAAGTACCTGTATTCAAAAGGATTAAGAGATGCTTAATACCTTTGGTGATCAATGTCCAATAGTCTGAGAGCCCGTGAACCCCAGACCTTCGTTATTTCATAAAAGCTGAAAACTTGTCTACACCGAAAGAACATTTTGGTTACATTAACTAAGTATTCTTAACTAGCACCGAATTAGTGATTGAAATATGGCTTATTAAACATTTGCTATGGAGAAACAAATTATTTGTTTACAACTTGGTGAATAAAGACTTATACAGGGTTATCTTTATTTATTCCATCATAATAGTCATTGTTGATAATAAATAAACATTTTGATTTTTATAATGAATGTATCATAACTATGAATAAAGACTTATTCAAGGTTATTTTCTGTTTATTCCATCATAATATTCATTTGTTGATAATAAGTAAACATCTTGCTTTTCATAATAAATGCATCATAAGTATGAATAAATACTTATTTATTATTCGTATATGCTTGTTCATAAGTACAACATGAAAACAATTTAATAATTAATTATCAACAAATATTTTGTTTGCTGGAATTACTCATTTTATTTCTGTGAGAAATATTTTGTGAGGATTATTTGAGAATTGATCGACTTCTAATGAATGTTTCATTTATGAGAGCCGTTATATATTTTCACCTCCAGATATGAAACAGACGGATAACTTCAACTGATATTAGTTAGTTATCCGTCAGTTTGATACCTGGATGTGAAAATACTAGCTCTCATAAATGAAACATTTATTAGTAGACAAATTATTCCCAAATAATCCGAACCAAATATTTTCTCACAGAAAAAACAAAACTCAATGAATATATTATAGTTATACCAGCAGACAAACTATTTAATCAATAATGATGAAACCTGTAATAAAATTAAACTGTCCATTTTAATTTTCAATGGCCTGAGGAAAAATCAGAAAAACATCTTTCATTCAATAAATATATTTTCCATAAAAAACAAAAATACAAATATATAATAAATCATATAACGAAAACAATTCCACTATTTTGTGGTTTAATAATATAATTGTAAGTGTGATAACATTAACAAAGTAATAAAATATAAACTCTCTCATTCTTTATAATATTCTTCTGGACTTAAAGATTAATTAGTAATTTATGAAAATTTTTACTCAAAAAATATCACTGCTTAACGTATGTGCATTTGAAGATGAGAATTACGAGACGAGGAAAGGCATGATTTTGGAATATAAATACATATTTGAATTTTCGTATCATTACTCACCTGCTCAAATTACTGTAGGTTTTTGAAGCATTGAAACTTGAAGTGTTATTGTCCAGAGGAGTTTCAACTGTCCCAACACTGCCAGAAGGAGATATTCTGAAATGGATACGTATATTACTTAAAATCAGTTATTTCTTATATTTATTGATATTGCTTACAGTGTATCCAATAAATTTTTACTCTTCAATTTTAGCCTGATTTGAACTCTAGTTCCCATACTGTTTGAAATCAGCGTCATTTTCAAATTCGTTATTCCATTTTCTGAAAAATTGTTTATTGTTTACACCAGCAAATATCAATTATAAAATAAGAGAAAAATTTTATAGTAGAATTTTTCACTATAATAAATTCATAAGCTAAGGTGAGGTACTTACGTTCAAAATCTCTCAGCATCTCCTGGGTAACGCCACATTCCGCAAGGAAGAACGGAAAAAACTTCAATTTTTTTTTATTAAACTCACAACAATTACAACCAGTCGCACAGCAAGACGCTAACATTAACCTTCAGGAACAAAATAATCTGGAAACTGACACCGTTGGCACTTGGCAGACCGTTGGCGTTACTTCGTTATTTGGCGGCACAAAATATTGTGGTTTGATTGGAGTTCCGATACTGATGTAAAGGCTATTCGCTGGGACTTATCTGTACAGGAATTTACGCTCAGGCAAATAAAGTTTATTATCATTTATTATCCTAGATTTATTATAAACAAATGATCTATTAAAATCATAACCCTAATAATAATAAACATATTAACAAAGATTTATTAACAGATAATTCTACATTTATTGATAATGACCAAATGATATTGATTGGAAACCAAATTTATTGATAAATATATTTCAATCTCTGTAATAAATAACTTATTTATAATAAAATTATTTTGTTTGAATTCAGTAGAACAAAATCGTTTGTTTTTAGTGAATATTAAAAAATGTTACTAAAAGTTTTAATAAATGAGCCATATTTGTTGTGAATCTTATTGAATAATTTTCACCAAATTTGGCAGTAACAAATATTTTATAACTATAACTGAGAATTTTCTTTCAGTGTACGCATGCTCCCAACACAGGTAAGAACGATGGACCATTATGAAGTTTGGGTTACCCTGGCTTTGGCAGGTAAACGGTATTAAAAGGGTGTAAAATACTGATCTAAATTTTATTTAGCTGTAGCATCGAATGCCTTTTCTTCAGATGTTTTTGAGATTCACTTAAATGATTAAATCTGTACCAAAAAATTTATTTGCAGTCATTATAATCATGCCTTCTCACCCAGGGTAACCCAAACTTCGTAATGGTCCATCGTTCTTACCTGTGTTGGGAGCATGCGTAGACAAATTTTCAGCTTTTATAAAATAACGAAGGTCTGGGGTTCGCGGGCTCTTGCTCTACAATGTAAGCGAACATGAAAAATTGAATTGCAAGCTTCAAAAGAAGTAAATTTTCCATTGAAGATGATGACCGATCGGGACGGCAAGTTTCTGTATCAGTCCTCGAAAACATTTGTATTATTTTTTTTCCATACAATATGTCGTTAAGCAAGGATGTCGATGCGTATGTCACTCTACAAATTAATATTCCCCAACGTGAGTGTTGAAGAGAATCTGTCGTGAAAAGTAGTACAGTAGTGTTTAATTTGCAGTAAGTGATTTCACCCTGGTTGTAGGACGAAAATGAAAAAGTGCTGTGAGACTGAATTACGTAATTCCGTTTCTATCCATCAAATGAGTGGTAACATATCACCTTTTTTTTCTTAAAAACTTTATAGGTTTTCATTCCCAGTCTCTGAAACAGAAATAATTAAAAAAATTTTAATCAAGGTGAAGTGCTCCTGCGAGAATCTTTGCACTTATTTGTCAGGAGCAAATTGGTCTTGAAAAAATTGTTGCCTAACAGCAAAACTGAAAAAGGAAATGAATTAAAAGGATAATGCAACGTTTCGGTGTCTATGTCAGACACCTTCTTCAGACAAATTCTACAATCTTCAGAATTGTGAATTCTGAAGATGAACATGTGACAGGAAAAAAATTGACATTTTATATCTTTCGATAGGTCACAAAATATAACTTTTTACGAAATTACTTTTTTCCCTGTCGAAAAAGTGAGAATCTATGTATCCGGGAAAAAAGTGAGTACTTTTTTCCCGGGAAATATAAATAATTTGGTGAAATGTTATATTTCTTTCACTATTAAATGATCGTCATCCCTGTCAAGGAAAAAATTGTGTATTATACACGAGTAAAATAGGTATTAGATTTTAGCTCTCGGTTTTTTGCTTCAACATAACGTCGAGCTAAAATCTAATACTTTTTTCCTTGTATAATAAATAATTATTATACTACAAATAGCATTTATACTTTGGATATTTCTCTTATAGATAAATTGAAAAATATTTCAAATGGAAAAATAGTGGGACAAGAACTTCTGATGATTTCAACCGTTCATATGAAACTGTGCCAGTCCTGGAATTGTGCTACTGCATGTTTGGGACCAGCTATCATATGTCAATATGGAATATTTTATATTTATCTGTTGAGTCCATTAGTATATCTTGACTACTTCCTTCCTCGTCTTAAAAACGAAATGGCACCAATATTGATACTCATGTTTTATATCACTTATAAAATTCTTAATATACTGGGAAGTCTGAAATCAACGGTATGTAAAAAATTGAGAAAAGCACTGACTCGTCAAGAGCTTTCATTGGTTTTCTTACATAAGTTCATTTTTTGATATTTGAAACATAAATTGTATAAATTTTATTGAAACCCTCAAAGAGACCTTGATTATATTATATTAGGTTTAATTCCTATCCATCCCGAGCTATTTTCAAATTCTGCTGATATTACCACTCTTCAGATACGTGCTGGATATTTTTAAAGTTTTACTGATGAATCCTTTCTCTATTTGTATCTCGAAGTATTTATTTAAATATTATCTGAAGTCATCTGAGAACGAAAAAATTCAAGTCTGCAAAGTATTTTTATTTATCATCATTTGAATACTCAAAAGAACATGATCGCATTCTCGAAAATATAAGAAATACAGATCCTAAATTGTTAATTCCCGCAGTGGAAAAAAAGACGCAATCCGTGTGATAAGAAAATTGCCCGAAATATAACAAAAAATCATATTATCTCCTTTGAGCCTGACGAGAGCATGCACGGAATAGACAATACTTGCCATGTGATCTAAATATTTCGCACATGTATACAAAGATTTTCGAACGAAGTTTCCAGAAATCACATTTTCTCATGAACTCTACAGATAAGAAATTAAGAATATAAATATTTCGTTTGCCAACTTGGATTTGGAGAGTGCTGGACTTGTGAAAAATTCCAAATTCACAAAAAAACCTAAATCACAATGGAACCGACTCCGGCTGTAAAATAAATGGGGAGACATACAAAAATGCGCGACAGAAGTATAGAAAAGATGCTGAGTAAAATTTGTGGGAATACACTATGTGTTTCAGCAGATCTTCAAAAGAATAAATTTTATAATATCTTTGAAGTTCTTTGAAACATCCCTAATATATCATACTTTTCAGGTTAAAATGCTTCCTCGATTTGAAAATTTCATAGAAATTAGCCGAGAATCATTACCTTCAATGAAACTTTTGTTTTTTTATTTAAACATCAATGAGAACCTGATTCAATAGAACTTTTTCACCTTGAATCAGACTAATTAATTTTTATCAACAAATAGGTTGAGCACACTAAGTTCAATAAATAGAAATTAGGAAAAGAAGTACTTCAGTGTGGTCAATTTATTCTGTAAGAACCAAGTGCTTTCGGCCTAGGCCATCATCAGGGTTCCCCGTCCAGGAATAATGCCACAAGCTGGAATGCCAGGATAGTTGCAACGGGGAACCCTGATCATGGCCTAGGCCGAAAGCGCTCGGTTCTTTCAGAATAAATTTACCACACTGAAGTACTTCTTTTCCTACTTTCTATTTAATTAATTCTTGATAATACAAAGCAAACTTGTCCTATCTACCTTTTTTCTAAAAAAATATACTGAAATTAAGATATTCTTGAAAATATGTATTGAATCGAAGGGATCTAGCAATATCGTATGCCAATTAACAAACTTTTTGTGATTATAACACAATATGTGCAACTATATGAACTTTAAATTTGATTTTCTCGGTTCGCGCTTTTGGCAGATAGGAGCTTTTGTTCAATGAAAGCAGTATTCATGCAAATAAGCATGACACTAATAATGATAGTTTACTTGGAATAATTTTATGCTGAAATCAATAAATTTCAATCAATAAAATAGCTTCATTCTCTTCAATTTCTAAAGTTTAAGAACCATTCGCCTACGGTTTCTAGTATTTCATAAATTAAACTTGGTCACAGTTTGAATGGCTGATTATTTTTGAAGCAATAAAACATCGTAATACAGTGATACTTATAAACTTGAAATTTCAGGCATATAAACTGAAAACAACCATCATTTATTTGAACTTGGAGAGAAGAGCACCTGATTTGCAAATTGAAAAATTGGTGAGTATTAATGAACGAAACAGTTGAAAACGATAATTTGAATTATATGTGAAATCTGCATAAATTGAATATTGAATCAAAAGTAATGTTTGCATTTGTCTTGATTCTGAATTAGAGTGAGAAACAGTGCACTGTCCATTCGATTACATTCAGACTGAAATATGTTGAAGGGACATAGCATTGAAAAAGAATGTTTCGGTCAATCGAGTTCCAGTAATCATTGTTCCAATAACTGACTGTTGAGAATTTTACCTCAATTCCACCGAAACCTCTTTGAGACTCCATATTTTTCCAGGGAAATATTCTCGATAGATACCTACCGACTTATGAATCAAATCATGCTCGTTCTAAATTCACGCCATTTTTTATGGAATATAATATCGGGTAAATATTTGAATATCGGTGACCAGCAGATATCGGCCAGACTTTGGTGTCATTGTATTCATTGAGTATTCCTGAACAACATTAGTGAAACCAGCAACCGGCGGTCTGTCTTAGTTCAGAACATAGACTAACTAAACGGAGAATAGCTGAGACACTAGTAGAACAAGCTTCAACGCCATCTGTTTTTGTACAACATTACTAATTCGTGGAAAAAGCTCAATTGAAAAAGGAATCTGTGTCGTAAAGCTGCCTCAAAAAGAATTCTGTAATGCACCTTTTGAATAGGTAGTTACACCCATATACAAGAGGCAAAAAGTTTTTTGAAATTCAATTTCCAAAAGGAAATATTTTCAAAAAATAACAATAATGAATTCAATAATACAAAATATGAGTATTTACCTACTAAACTTATTCAATATATGAAAAATTTTTTTGAACACTACGAGTATCTTAATTCTTATAGGTAACAGAATATACATATAAATTTTATAATTACCTTCTTGCATCTCGATTTTCACATTAGATAACACAGCACGTCTTCACTCTTGCAGGCATATCGAAATTTATTATATTTCAAAAAGAACGCGTCAAACCACTCCTTGAGTCAGTTGACAATTCAAAGGTTTTTTGATAATAATGATTTTATATACCTACTATTTTCTCGATAGGATTTCCATGAATGCAACGACATCTAACTATCAAATTGAAAATAATTTTTTCGTGTATTAGTCTCCTCCTCCGACAGATGGCGCGGAATATACGAGTGGCTCATCTAATTTTTTAGTTTGTCTATGGTTCAGAAAATATGGACCCCCAAAGTTCCAAAAATTTTCCATCGTTTCGTCACTTTTTTCACTATAAAACTCCACTGCCCCAATATAATCTATGAATCTTTCCTTCGAACTTTCAAATAACTATTTGATTAGTTTTATTTCAGGCATTTTCAACAATTAATGCAGAAACAACGAAATGCTAGAGGCACCACATATCCACAAATTCTAAGGAAGGCCCGCCGTTTTTAATGGTAGATTTGTGAATGGGTGCTTTAATGAATCAAAAAAATTCCCGTCATAAAGTTGCCCATACCAATATGACCGAACTATGTGACACTCTTGGAACAAAGGAAATATAGGATATGCTCCCTCCCGTTCCTTTACCACCATGGTATAATCTGCCATCATTTGATATCTCACTCTTCGAAGGACGGAGCAGTGGTGCCAAACTTACCATAAAGAACGGCGGGACTTTATTTGAATTTGTGGAAATGTGATACCTCTACCCAATAAACACACAAACGTATACAAAACGTTTATTTGTGGCTGAAGTAGATTCAACGTTGTACGTTGAATTTGCTACGTTACATCCACACACAAATTCAACCAAACGTTGACTCTACATATAATATACTTTTACGATTCAACTGGTTGATTTATCCACCATTAGGAAACGTATATTCATTACATTTTCTCAAACGTTTTTTCAATGTGTGCTCAGAAACATTGAATTAACGTTGAATGATCCTCTTTTCTTCAACTAAGACGTTAACCAACTTTTATTCTACTCAAAATTCAACCAATTTTTGAATCTTATCAATTTACCATAATGCACCCAAAATTCAACCAAACGTTGACTCTACATATATTATACGAACACGATTCAACTGGTTGATTCATCCACCCTTAGAGAACGTATATCTTACATTTTTTTCAACGTTTTTACGAAGTGAGCTCAGTTACAATGAAAAAACGTTGAATGATTTACTCTTTATCAACTCAGAAGTAAACCAACATTTTTTCTACTCAAGATTCGTCCAGTTTTTGAATCCATTCGATGATCAGTGTGTAGATAATACGTTCAATGTAATTTTGCAGGGAACTTCCCATCGGATCATGTCAATAGAAAACGTACGCAAAGGAGAACTTCCTTTTGTTTTCAATTACCTATGAAGTACCATATTTCAACGTATATTCTCAGTAGAAATTCAACGTTAAATAACTGGTAGCGATAGAACGTTTTAAAACCTAATTGCAAAATTGTGTTTCGTGAGCGCAACTCATCTCTACCGAACTTATTTCCTACATTCCTTATTTTGAATTCTTCATTCGTTCAAAATATTAAATCAATTATAAAAAATAACCTTACATTCATAACATAAATCGTCTTTACTGAAGTCATTCAAAAAAAAATTATGAATATTCTTGAAAGATAATGAATTATTGTCCCTGGCAACGGTGTACAAGAGTCAGCAGGTGTTGTGATGACGTTGATCTGGATAATGCTAGGGCGATCTTGTTGCATTCTGCAGTCTACAAATTGAGTAGTGAGCCACCCGACCGTTTGCTTTAGCTATTTTCAACTTTCGTCATTATGTGATTTGTTTACCTATAAGTGCGATAGGGCCTACAGAGATTTTGGTAAGTACCTATCACTACCTTGAAGTTTCATTTTTATTATTGATTTATGATATTCATAAGAAGTATATGTTTTTCTCAAAAGGATTGTCAGTTATAAATCACATATCTGAAACCACTCATCTGCTTTTCCAAAAACAATTTTTGTGTTTTCCATACTAAATGATTTTTGAAATTGTCCACACGTATACGAATAGTAGAAAGTAAGTTCATGAAAACTAGATAGAAAAAATCCCAACTGCCGGCGTTGTTTTGTGTTCAGAAATATTCAATTTAAAACTACATATAATCAATTAGTTCGAAATTCAATCTGTTCAAGTAAATAAAACGAAAATAATGATTCTTTTTTTTGTAGGTTGCCCGATTAAGGCCTGTCGAAGAATAATTGTCTTGAAGACCATGCCAGAAGAATTTTGAGATTCATTATGAGTTATGACAAACGATTCAGGCTGCCTCTACAATTGGAAATGCAGGGAAAAAAAGCATTTCCAAGGCAATGCAACTCATTTATGGTAAGGTTTCATTTTGTAGACCTATATTATCGATATCTAATGAGCATTATTTGTGTTGTTTCAGTGGCTGCCAAGAAAGAATTTAGGACAGCGACAGATTTACAAATAGCGAATACAACGAAGGCTTCCCTAAAATTTGCCAAGAGAAGGCTCAAGGATACTGCAAAGAGTAGAGAAAAAAAGGTTTAATTCTTATAAATGTTGATTCAATGCATTTAGAAATTTGTGATTTTGTTCCTATGTTTCCTATGTTCGAGATTTATATTTTTGTTAATATAAAATATTTACAAATCTGTGTTTAATTCAAATAAAAATTCAAAAATATTTTTACTCAGGGTTGATTCAGTCCTTGAGATGTAGGTTACTTTGAAACTCAATATGAACGTTTCATATTTGTGGTATTTTGGTATAAAAACAAACGTTGAGAATTCGTTTACCATCAACGTTATTTCCGAAACCAAAATTCTTCGTTACATTGTAACCAAATAATAACGATACATCACGGTATTTTACCCATGACAAGGAGGAGGCTTGCAACGTTAAATCAACCTTGAATCAACGTGCGATAAAAACGTTACGGTGAAACAAGAACGAAACGTATTTCTCTACGACATTTTACAGTTTTTTCAACGATGAAATATAGTGACGTTACCTAAGAGATCCAACGTGTTTTAATCGTTACTGTGTTTATTGGGTAGAATTTCGATGCTTCTGCATAAATTATTGAATATACCTGAGATGAATCTAATCGAATAGTTTTTTGAAAGTTTCAGGGTGATTTATATATTAAATTGGAGCAGTGAATTTGTGACTTTATAGTGAGAAAAACAACGTGAATGTGGGACGTTTTGGAACTTTGGGGGCTCATATTTTCTGAACTAAGACAGACCGTCACCTGTTGATTTCACTAATGTTGTTCAGAAAGAGTCAATGATTACAACGACACCAAAATCTGGTCGATATCTGCTGGTCACCGAAATTCATTATTTACCTAAAATCGTGTGGGCGTTCATTCTGGCACTTTTTTTTTCGGAAGCACTTTCATTGATTCACATAGATCCTAGATAATTTGAACCATGTTACATCTGAGGAAAATATTATCAATAGGCAAGTCCTAAAACGTAACATAACCTAGGTCATCGGTTTTTTTTAACTTGGATCTATGCAGCGATATTTTGCAACACAAGTATTAAGCATGTTTTCTCGACTCTTATTATATTGAAATGATTATCATAATACTAGGCATTCAATTAAAAAAATAATTTTTTATTAGCACATAGAAAATTCGAAAATTGATCCGCTGTCATTTAAAAATCCTATTGAAACTTAAGTGCAGCGATTTCAATTCACAGTAATTCAAACCAGGAATATCAACCATAATTATTAATTATTTTTGCTTTCAGTGCACAACCCTTCTTCTGCAGATGGAGCATGTGAAAATCGAACTTGTTTTATGTGGATTTTTCCCCGTTGATTTAGAATCTTTACTATCTGTGAGTAATCTGCTTTTCGAATTTTTAAAGTAATTCTTTAAGAATTCAGTATTGATCCTGATATCAAATTATTCGAGAACATAAAATACTACGAGTATAAGAAGAATATAAATATTGAGCGTTTCTAGCCGTAGACTTCGGTTGAAGACTGCAAAATGCGGTCCACCATCCGTAAATCGGCAGATGGGTGAACTTCGTCTTTGTTGTCCAAGGTTTCTACATTGTCGGCACAGAATACTGTTATGGAGGTAGGTAGGAAGTCCCAAGGATTGGTTCTAGATGGCGCTAATATGATTGAATTCTCACAAGTTGACTGCCAAAACTCATAATCGGATCCTAGAGTACCTTGGGTCATTCAGAGTTCGCTGCATTGTTGACGGCTAAAAAGCCAGAAACAGCTGTCTACAGAATTACAGATCCTCTAGGACCTAGGTGACCAGAGAATACAACGAGACAGTCAACTCATTCATTAGATTTGTCCGATTCAGACTGTGTAATTTATCTTTGTCTATATCATTTAAAATCGCATTTTTGTCTATCTCAAACGACCCTGAAAATAGAGAGGCTGCGTACGCCACTGCTGGCGTTGTCAAATCTAACCTTAGAATATAAAACCATTCTATATTCTATTAATCTGACAATATACAGGTTTGGAAATTCACATTTGAAACATACGATATTCAATGCATTAGAGAGAGTATTTTGCCGTGCAGTTGGACAGTGTTATACTGGACAGATTTAAATTCTGTTTTGCTTTCGTTTCATGCGATGGATGGTTCAATGAACAAATGATATGGTTGTCTTTCTCAAATCGTCGCATTCAGTAAATGTGTCAGACTGCGTTAGTCGATGCGAGTACTGAAGGTTCCCTACCACACTGCTCGATTGAGCCACTCCCAACGATGAGAGAGAAACCAAACTACGTTATTCCAACAGGTCGCTTATTCAGAGAGTTACGAATCATGTGAACCTTTCCACTGGTCAAGTTCACGGCAACATTCTCTCTTTGGTGGATTGAATTTTCTTTGTTTCCGATAAGAATTTTCAAACCTGTATTTAATTTGATACTTGCCACTGATAAAATTCCATCCGATTTCAAAAACGACTGTGGTGCCAGTATTCAATAGGGAAATAAGAAGAATAATATATCTGATTATAGACCGATAAGCTTGATATTCACTTTCGCTAAAATAGTCGAGGAATGTCTGAAATCTGAGCTTTTTGACTGATTTGGTTTCGTGGGTGGTGATAGTACTAGTGACACTATGTATTGTCTAGTCAACAATATTAAAAGTAATTTTTGACATGAATAGGAAATGTATGGGAGTTTTTTGGATCTAGCGAAAGTTTTCGATACGGCCAAACAGGAAGTTTTACTAGATGTAGGTACTTTTCAACTACGCAATAAGGGGCACAACATTAGGACTGTTTCGAAGTCATTTATCGGATAAAATGCAACAGGTAAATTTCGATGCGTGTTTCACAGAATATTGTCATTGGGTCTCTCCTATTCATACTTTATATGAATTCCTTGTTAAGCTGTGGTATGAACGAAACTGCTATCAGATACTCAGATGATACTGTTCTTCTGTTCGATGCTCATAATTGGGAAGAAGTAAAATAAAGATTAGAAATGGGTTTAAGGTGAAAAAATAGCTGGATCGAAATGAACTCTAACTAAATATATTGCATTTTCTCCAACAAATATAAGAAGAACTGTCTATAACAGTCTGGAGGTCCCTAGTAGCCCCCATTACATTGAGATCCAGGAAACACTTAGCCATAGCTCAGGAAACTCATACCTAAATTTTATAATATAGGCAAATTTTTCTGCTGTAATATTTGAAAACTTTGTACGTTTCACTGAATCTTGTTTCGATATGAATTATTCTATGGGGAAGTTCATATGAGAGCTCCTTGATACCCTTGAAAGTAATTCAAATTATTTATTGAGAATATATTTCAGAAAAAAGGTTATATCCCACAAAATTATTGTAAAGTCTTTACATACTCAATTTAAGGATAATTTATTTCCATGAAGTATTATTATTATATTTAAACATAATATGGAAGAAAGCCGTATTTGAACATGGTTATTGAAACACTCCAGGTGGCACCCATGAACCCCAGGTGTCTTTTCAAAGGAAACCATTAAAAGGATTATAAGTAGTATTGCTCTCAAGGTTTTAAATGCATTTCTGTAAAAACAAAAGAGTTGCCAGAATTATAAAAAATTTCCAAGCAATCTATTCGTACATCGTGTAAAGAACAGTGCCTTTTTGATTTTACAAAATTATTACTGCATTCTGCAACCAGCAACCAAACTATTATGAAGAGAGCAAAATTGAATGTACACTGCTCAACAATTGATAGGATCACTTACTTGTTCTAAATTTATTTCTGAATATTCGCTCCAAGATTATAATTTAGTCAGATATCAGAGTAATTTCAGTGGATAATATGTTTCACTTGAGAAAGAATGAAAAATTGAAGTTGGAGAGAAAAAGACCTTTATTTAGGAAAACTCAAAATTCTGTGTTTGAATAACATAAAAATTTTATGATGAAACCACAAAAGGCTGAAGTTTCGGTTAAGCTAGTACCTAGTTGGTCCCCCACGAGCTCGTCTCAAGCATTCTACCCTACGAGGCATACTTTCGATCAAACGATTTATAAACTTTTGGGGCAAATTCGTCCAAATATCCCGTAAAGCGTTAGAAAGGTCCTCCAGGTTATTGATCGGTTGTTCTAAGGTTGACAATTGTCTAGACATCTCAGACCAGACATGTTCGATGCAATTCATGTCTGGAGAGCGAGCTGGCCAGTCCATCCTATCAATAGCATGAGTTTCTAGCGCTTCATTAACCAGACGACTACGGTGTGGACGGGCATTATCGTCAATTAAAATGAAATTCTCGCCCACGGCAGCCGCAAACAGAACAATTATGGGTTCAATAATCATAACGTGATATCTCTGGCTGGTCATAGCAAACAGAACAATTATGGGTTCAATAATCATAACGTGATATCTCTGGCTGGTCATAGTGGTGTTCTGCAGAACAACCAACTCTGTGCGTTGGTTCAAACAAATGCCTCCTCATACACGTATAGAACCTCCGCCAAAAGCTGTTGTGGGTACCATAAACTGTTCTGCATACCTTCTATTCTTTCCCTCCAAGCAAGAATACGTCCATCGGAGTTGACCAAACGAAATCTAGACTCATCCGAAAATAAACATCGGCTCCAATCTTCAAGTGTCCAATTGCGGTGCTCCTCAGCCCATTGCCGTCGATGAACCCGGTGTTCCCTATTCAAACGGGGATGTTGTACCCTCCTACGTGCTCTCAAACCACGAACATGTTGCAACTCTCAGTGATCTATTGAGGGTGGGATTTCTCCTATCATTGAGGATCATAAGATGATTTTGGGCAGCTGTTGTACTGCGCTGCCGACCCCCCCCCATGAACATAAGCTACTGAGTCGTTTTGGATGAACCTATTCCAAGCCCGACTCACGACACTTTGCGAAACATTCAACCGCCGGGACACTTCTCGCTGGGACAAACCTTCCTGTATCCACCGTATGATTTAATCCAGTTGCACAGGAGCCAAACGTCTTCTCGGCATGACTGATAAGCTGATATTTACAGTAGAACCTCGATTATCCGTGCGCGCTTTATCCGGGCGGCGGATTCTCCGTGCGGTATCCTGACAAGCTTAGAAGCTTAGAAAAATGAGGGAGATTATAAAGTGTTGAATTTACGAAGCCCAAAAACAAACAAAAATCGGTGATTTTTTCAAGCGATTTTTCAATGTGACATATAGACACTGTTCAATGTACGTTTAGACATTATGTTTAAATATTAAAACTGTTATTTCTTGTTGCATGTATCTAGTATTACGTTTTTTTTTGTTTGTTTGACACATAGCCCTGTCTAAATAAATGGTTGAAAATTAAAACGGGTCTTTGGATTATCCGTGTTTTCGATTATCCGGCGAAGGCTTGGTCCCGACTGGCACGGATAATCGGGGTTCTACTGTATTTATTTATTTATTTATTTATTTATTTAGAAATGATACAGAGTTGAGGCAAAGCCTATAAAACTCAAAATTAATACATTTACGTTCTACATAAAATCAAAATGTGACAAATCATAAAAATAATTGAGAAATTTCCACTATCACGAGTGTCACCGATGAACGCTACGGCATAAACGGTCATAATTGTTTTTGAAAGAATTGACAGACTGTGAGTTCACAACTGCCGACGGCAAACTATTCCACGAACTAAAAACCCGGTTGGAGATGAAGTTTTGCCTCTGCGTCGATCTAAAATTTTCCTTGGACAGCTTGTATGCGTGACCACGTAGACGACCATCGGAGTTTAAAGTGAAAAGGCTGCTTAGGTCAGCTCCAAAGAGATTGTGGAGAGCACGGTAGGTTGTGATGAGGTCGCCTCGAATCCTCCTGTCAGCAAACGACGGCAAGTTCATGAGAGATAGCCTCTCTTCATAGCTTGGTCGCAAAATCCCATATGGCAGACGCGACGCTCGACGC
The DNA here is from genome assembly GCA_013421045.1 of Propylea japonica. Taxonomy (NCBI): domain Eukaryota; kingdom Metazoa; phylum Arthropoda; class Insecta; order Coleoptera; family Coccinellidae; genus Propylea; species Propylea japonica. Next base: position 14,344,103 of record CM024246.1, on the reverse strand, counting down.
TGGACACCCTCCAACAAAGCCAAATCTCTATTCAGTACTGGACACCATACAGGGGCAGCAAACTCCAAGATGGGGCGGATATATGTCTTGAACAGGACAGCACATGTTGAGGGATCGCATCCGTTAAAGGCCTTCTGTATCATGAACAGAGATCTTTTAGCCTTACTTACAATGGAAAGTATATGGTCTGACCAGCTGAGATTCTCGTTAATAATCACACCGAGATCAGAATGACTACTACAGGTGCTGATGGGGACATCATTCAGATAGTACTGATGACGGGGATTGTGGGAACCAAGGTGTAACACAGCACATTTCTCCTGATTGAGGGGCAGTTGCCACTCTCGGCACCAATGGGTCAGCGCCTCCAGGTCCTCCTGAAGTTCGACAGCGGCTGTAACAGGGTTTCCGAACAATTTCGTGTCATCGGCAAATTGGGAGCACTTTGATTTGAGGATTTTGGGCAAATCAGATATGAAAAGGAGAAAAGAAGTGGCCCTAATACAGACCCTTGAGGAACTCCGCTTAAAACTTGCCTCGGTGAAGACAAAGATTTGCCAACCCGAACTCGGAAAACCCTGTCAGTGAGAAATGCCTCTATCCAGCGAAGTAGACGGCCACGAATTCCCAGATGCTTTACCTTATGAAGGAGGAGCTTATGAGGTACGCGGTCGAAGGCTCGTGAGAAATCTAGATAGATAACGTCGACTGGATGGGACTTATCTAGGGACTTAGACCAGAATTGATACAGTCGAGAAGGTTGGTAGTGACTGAGCGACCTGGTAGAAAACCGTGTTGACTGTCTGGTAAAAGGCGGTTTTCAACAGCGAAGTGGAGGACCCTCTCATGGATGATCTTCTCGCACACCTTGGATATAATCGGAACCAAACTGATGGGGCGGTAGTTGGCAGCATTACTCTTGTCTCCTTTTTTGAATATAGGCGTCACCATTGCACTTCGCCAAGTTGAAGGCAAGCGAGAAGTCTCAAACGATCGTGTGAACAATAGGGAGAGAGGGTATGAAAGGGATTTAGCACATTCTTTCAAAAGTTTGGCAGAGAAACCATCAGGACCCGGAGAGGAGTTGACATCTAGGGCAGAGAGGTGTGCTTCAACGACAGAAGGAATAAATTATTTCCGTGATCTCCGAAGATTGTATGGACCAATGGGTTCAGGTAGACTGGTAAATCCACTGGTGAAGGAGGAGGCAAAACAATCCGCCAGTACATTAGCAGATTCTTCGGAGCCGGAAGACGGTTGACTGTTCGAATTTGTAACTAGTGGGATGTCGACTTTAGAATTGAGGGTGGATCGAACATATTTGAAAAACTTTTTTCTGTCCTTGGAATGAACTAACTTGGATTCGTAGAGCTTTTTAGTATTTCTCATAAAAGAAGAAAGAAAATTGGAGAATCTCCGATGATCGCTGTAGTCTTCCACCCGTTTTCGGCGCTGAAAACGCCGCCATATTGTCTTCTTATGGTGCATTAACTTCAGAATGTGTCGATCAATCCAAGGTTTGGATGGAACTTGGATGATTTCCCGTTCATGCGAGCACTCATCCACCAAATTCTGGAGGATTGATGAGAATGAGGTCCAGCCTTCTTCAACATCACATGTGGGCGTTATATGTGTGCTCCAGTTGATCTCACCAAGTTTGCGATTGAGCAGTTGATAGTCGGTAACCTTCACAGTTTTGCTTAATTTTCGAATTGTTGGGAAATGCAAATGAAGAGAAGCCATCAGGATGATGTGATCGGACTTTCCCAATGGTGGACATTGTTCGATTTTGGAAACAAGATCGGCATCGTTTGTCAGAATAAGATCTAAGAGAGAAGGATTTTGCGTACCACGAAAGCGTGTGGGGAAATCGATCAATTGGAACAAATTGTTTTCATGGATGGTGTTAATGTAAACATTGGATGGCGAATTGTGCGTTATGGGTGCAAAAGGCCATTGAACATCGGGCATATTGAAGTCACCAGCTATAACAAGGTTGCGCTTGGAATTGGAAAGTTCACCTAGGTGAACTGCCATTGCTTCATCAGATTGGCAGGGACGTGGTCTATAGATACAACCGATGGTGAAAACGCAAGATCTGCCCTTTGAAAGATCAATAAATAGATTATCAATTCCTGGTGAATCAAGATCCGAAATCGTCAGAGTAAAAGAGTCGGCAACCTCTCTTAAAACGTAGGCGCAAACACCACCGTGACCGACGGTAGACGTGCTATCGTGTCTAAAAATATCGTAACCAGGGATTGAAACAAGTGTGTCCGGAATACCAGGGTGTAGCCAGGTTTCCGAGATCAGGATGAAGGTAGGATGATTAATGCTGACAAATGCCAGCAGCTCATGAAACTTGGACAACAAAGATTGAGCGTTGGTATAAAAAATTGTCCACTCGTGAAAGTTTTTCAGTTTTTCGAACTCGTATCACTAGATATGTTGGTAATTGTGGGTTTACCAGACGTACTTTATGTCTATGTTAGACTCTCCCTCTTTAATTCTGCGCTTCAGTTCAATACGCAAATCATTTAGCTCCTTGATCTGCATTGGTGACTTATCGTCAGTGATGTTGAATTTTTGCCACTCGGGTACACCAGCCAGAGCTCTCTATTTTTGAGTATCTTTGATACAACGAGAGGGTTTTGAAAGAGACCTTGATGATTCTCGGTCGACTATTATCGGATTTGCCCAGTCTAGACACAGAAATGCGTTGGGAATTAGCGTTCGGACTTATATAATCGAGAACCTGAGAAACAACATTTTCGTCACTTTCAGCACTTGCTTCGGGAATACCACGAACCAAGATGTTGTGGGATCTACGCAGACGTTCAAGCACCTCTGCAGGTTCGACAGGTGGGACAACAGAACCCTCAGCAAAAGAGCCGACTTTGAAGATGTTATCTCGGATATTTTGGTACAAGCAGAATCTACAGCAAGCTTGAGGTCTTTGTGTATTTCGGCTAAGTGACTTATCTCCGAAGTGCAGGTTTCGATTTGGGAGTCATGTTGGTTATTGATTGAGCATGTCTATCAAGAATGCCCTCGTGGCGTTTAATGTCCGACGAGTGTCTCTCTAAAATGGTCTTGCACTCCGACAGGTCGGTTTGAAGAACCAATTGGGTAGCCTTTATTGAGGAAATATCATTTGCTATCTCGCTTAGTTTCGCCATAAGTAAGGCGAACTGGTCGTCTCCGGGTGTAAATGAAGTTTGCGATCTGACCGTTGGGGTTGATGTACCAGAGGAAACCGATCCACTACGGAGTGAGCGGCCCTCCCTCCGGCAATAGTTACAAAGCCAACCATCACCCAATGAATTCAACTCGCTGGTTGTAAATTGAGGCAACTAATATGGAAAGCGCTCTTACATTTGAAACAACTAGTAAACTTAGTTGAAGTTGTCTGTTTTGAGCAAACGTGACACTTACTCATCTTCACACCGCTAACCTTTCCCCTATATTTATAATTCAAAACGAAACAAGGAAGTGGATAGGGATAATCACAAACTTCACTCTCCTGGGCCGATAAGAGAGGCTTATAAAGATTAGGAAGGCCACGGAGGGGGAAAGGTAACAAAATGTTGTAGGATTAGGTAGTTTTATGGATTGAAATCTTAGATTATTTACACCAAGATAGAGCATAGTGAGAGAGAAAACGTGGCCGAAATAAGATAGCAATATGTTTATTATTTTCGTCAAAATCAAAACACATTCCCGCAGCTCCCTATTGGTGGCTTTCTACCACGTGACCTGGACGTGCGAATGAATTTCATTATGGCCGCCTTCTTTGACAGCTGATGCTTAGGTGGAACAAGTTCAAACTTTTCGTTTTGAGTTAACCAAGTGATTTTTGTAGTGAAAACGAGGTTGTACAATAATTATTTGCTGTATTAAGCTGAAAAATGGTTAATTCCTGTGTGATATGTAAAAAAAGCACCAGTAAAGACTGCGGGCGATCCATACATCGGTAAGTAAACACAACAAATAATAATTACCATAGGCGTAGCTAGGAGTACCTAGCTCTCAATATAAGCATATTGTAAACTTATTTTAAAAGCATTTTCTTTTAATAGAATGCCTAGTGATAATGCCAGACGGAAATTATGGATGGATCAATTAAATTTGGGAAATACAAAATTAGCGAAGGAGGTATATGTTTGTTCTGACCATTTTTCTGATGAAGACTTCCTATATAAATCAGCAAAAAGATTTTTGAAAACTGAAGCTATTCCGTCCAGGATTTCGTCATCGATTCATTGGTAAGTCTATTGAATATTATGAGGGTGTTTTATTATTCAAATTTGATTTGGATAATATGAACATCTAAATATATATAATTTAAAGTTTTTACATCTGAATGTCTTATTTATAGTATAGAGGTATTTATTGGTTTTTTCACTGTAAATGTTTTGTATGACATTTTCATAATATTTTTAGGCCTGATGAAGCAAACGAGAGTTTGCGAAACGTTGCTGAATATACTTTAAGATCTTTTGAGAGTTTGTCCTTATCCCGCAAAATACAGTTATCAATTTATTAATTATTGTGGAGGACACTAATATTTGCATTCTCTAAATATAATATTTCTAATTTCAGTTCCAGTAGCACATCTCCAGATGAAAGGCCTGTGACTCCAGAACCATTAGATACTAATAAGCTAGGTAGTGTCAGGGAATCCTCAAAACTGAGTAATTCTGAACTATCCAGAACTTCAACAGCTAGTGATTTGTCTGCTACACTGACTACTTCAGATTTATCTGCTACATTGACTGCTTCAGATTTATCTGATACATTAACCGCTTCAGATTTATCTGCTTTTTTGACCGATACAGAATCCTCTGGTGCTTTGACAGTTTCAGAATTGTCCGGTACTATGACAGCTTCAGAATCGTCAATCAACTTGGTATCCTCGGAAGTATTAACAGTAGCACATCCAACTACGTAAGTTTTACTTAATTTTATATTTATAATATTGCAAAATATATTCTGGTTCATTGTATAAAACCTTCATTATCTTATTTCAGTTCTGAAGCTAAAAGTTCTGTACCAAGGCCAAGAAAAAGAAAATGTTTTGTTGGTGATGTAACGGATGAAGATTTCAGGACACCAAAACAAGGAAAATTTGCCTTCTCCCTTGCTAAACGAAAAATTGCAGAACAGAAAAAGAGACTGAAAGCATTGAGGATGAAGAACAGAAGACTGCAACAGAAAATTTCAGATATTTCAGGACTACTGAATAATTTGAGGGAAATGAACCTTATATCCGATAATGCTCAAGATTATATAGAGGTAAGTAAGATTCAGCTTTGCATATATGTGTGGAATGTAATTATTTTCAATATTTCAGGCATCGTTACCAGGTCCTAGTAGAGATATGGTAAATAGACTCATAAGGGGATCAAAAAATCAGAAATTTACACCTTCTCTACGAGCATTTGCCCTATCATTACATTTTTTACTCGCCTAGGGCCTATAATTATGTTAGGGAAAAATTCAATAATTCACTTCCACACCCAAAGACTATTTCTAAGTGGTATCAGACCATTGATGGAACTCCTGGCTTCACAACTGAAGCCCTCAGTGCATTGAAGAACAAAGTGCAGCAGTCTGCGGGAGAACAAATTTATTGCAATCTGGTGATTGACGAGATGGCTATTAAAAAAAAAATCGAATTCATTGCTGGTAAATTTTATGGATCAATAAGTTTTGGAGAAAAACCTGAAGTGGATACTTTACCAGAAGCTAAGGAAGCACTTGTGTTTTTAGTTACCTGTATCAATGGTCACTGGAAAATTCCAGTAGGCTATTTTTTGATAGATGGATTATCAAGCAGAGAAAGAGCCAATTTGGTAATTAACTGTCTGGAGTTTTTGAATGAAGTAAATTTGAGAATAACTTCTGTTACTTTTGATGGAGCAGCTTCGAATTTGAATATGGCGAGTCATTTGGGTGCTGATTTTTCGAATCCTCAATCATTGAAGACTCACTTCGAACATCCAGTCACCAAAGAGAAGGTATTAATTTTTCTTGACCCTTGTCACATGCTCAAACTCTTGAGAAATTGTTAGGAGACAGTAAGATTTTGAAAACAAAAAATGATAAATTAATCAAATGGACCTATCTTGAAGAACTTGTGAATCTTCAAGACATAGAAGGATTGAATGCAGCAACGAAGATAAGAAAACGTCATTTACATTTTGTGAAAGAAAAAATGAGAGTGAAGATTGCTGCGCAGACATTCAGCAGGAGTGTGTCGGATGCTCTTAAATTCCTTGAGTTTGATTTGAAATTGACAAATTTTAAAGGTGCTGAAGAGACTGCAAATTTCTGTCTCTTAGTTAATGATTTATTTGACATCTTGAACTCAAGAAATAAATTCTCTCCATATACATATAAGAGGGCATTGTCTTTCGAAAACATTGATTTATACGTGGAAAGGTTTTCTGAAGCAAAAGAATACTTCATGGAACTGACTCTGAATGGAACACCAGTATTATCTTCAAGAAGGAAAACAGGGTTTCTAGGGTTTTTAATATGTATGGAGAGTCTTGAGGAAATATTTAGAATGTATGTGGTGTCAAAAAAATTAGACTTTTTATTGACCTATAAGTTCTCTCAAGACCATCTGGAGGTAGTTTTTTGGTGCTATCAGGAGTCTGAATGGATACAACAACAATCCCACAGCCAGACAATTTCAGTCAGCATATAAAAAGTTGTTGATAGCAAGGGAAGTGAGAGGTGCTGATTCTGGAAATGTTGTTAATTTGGACAATACATCAATTCTTCATGTTTCGTCATATAAAAAAATAACAATAAATGATCATAAGGAGGACTTGGAGGAGACTGAAGAGTATAAAAATTTGTGTGCAGCGTTAAATGATCATGATTACTTTGGCTCTTCAGGATGGCAATTATCTTCATATATACAGGATGTTTTAATTTATATAGCAGGATTCGTTGTCAAGTCATTGAAAAAATGTATCACTTGCTCAAAATGTCTTGATATGTTGGAGACTTGTGAAACATATTCATTTCTACAGAAAAGAAAAACGTATGGCAATTTATTCAAGGCATCCAAATTTGTCATTAAGATATGCACACAAGCAGAAAAAACAATAAGATATATGATTTCTAACAACCCTAATATTTTGAGTACAAAATCTGAAAATTTAATCAATAAGTTGATTCATAATTGTATTGTCTGTTTACCAGATGATGTTTTAAATGCATTTGGCAATCATGTATTTGATGGAGGGTTTCTAGAAAGTCATGAATTGCCTTTGATAAAACTGATATTGAAAAGATATTTCACTATAAGAATTCACCACGAGACAAGAAAAATGAGCGATCAAGTGGTGAATCGAGTAAGAAGCATGCTCACACATCTGATTTTGTATCAGAATCAATAAGTTTTTTTTTATCTTTACAATTGTTAGTTTTAAGTTTTAGGGTGATCAGGGTGTATAAAACACTCTTTTTTGATCGTGTACTTTTCGATCCTGTTTGGATTCAATTACCAAGGACAATAGCAGTAGTAGATTCTTAGTTATTTTATTATAAACATTTCTGAAGAATCGATTATCAGTATATTTTAGTTACCTATCGTATTTCTTCAAATCATTATTGTAAAAATCATTTATTTTATGTTACATGTTATTTTTTATGGAAGTTATTAATACATCCTTGCTTGATAATCAATCCTGATTATGCAGGCTTTCAAGTTTCAATTGCTATTCCACTTTAAATACTGATGCCCCGTCCATTCCATTGCAAATCTAACAAAATTCCAATCATCTATCTTATATAGTGGAACAAAACTATACATTCATACTATCATTTGCCTTCAAAGGTGCAGGTAATGGATGGACAAGGTTCAGTAAGTAAGTAAGGCCTATTACAGCATTAATGAGATCTGATATGATTATACTTCACACTTGATGTAAAACTGACCTATCTAATACATTTTCATGTCGAACTGGATCAATAAATTTATTGTTATTTTTGTTATTCAATTTAACATAGTATTCAGGTGTAATATCCTTAAATTTCAAACCTTTGCAGTCAAATGAGCTCCATTTGTAATAACATGGTGGTCCCCAATAAAAATCTGGACTCAACTCAGAACAAGATATCAAGCTGTGTTAAAATCCAAATTTAGATACAGCATCGTCTTGTATGGTAATAACGTACCATGCAGCCTTACTGAAAAGTGACCTGAATAGATGTATTCGATATAATAGGATTGTTAATAAGATCATTGATAATGATATAACATTCAATTGTATAGGTATTTGTAATTATTAAAACCAGAACAACAATATTTGAATATCATATTTGCTATTTCAAATCTCTTTTCATATTGAATTTTTTTTCGAATCGAAAATATGCCCGCACTATAAAAATTCTGCGTATAACAATGATTTAGAATAAGATGAAAACATCGGGAAGGTCAACAAATTCATAAAAATAATGACATTAATTATGCATCCAATGAAATAATAATTAAAGATTCGATAACCTTTGAAGGATTTATTTCTATTCTTAACAAATTTTTAGATCCACGCCACTGACTTCTATTTACGACAACACACTTTGTTTGTAAACAAACAGTGTTTATTATGGGAACAAAACATTCAGTTCATCTAGTAAGGGATTGCTCCATCTTGGTGTAAATAATCTAAGATTGAAATAATTAAATATCTGATCTCCTATAAAATTACGTAGCAATGCGGAAAGAGATTGCAATATCTTCCATACACCCACCTCCAAGTTATTACATGTACTGAGAAGCGAGAGAGCGGTGGCAACTGCAACTCGGAAACGGTGCATGATAGAATAAAAAAGATTCTTTTCATTGTATCATGAAACGGTGGGAGAACCAGCGAACAAGAGGTAAAGGTGGGGAGCTCGACGTAGTCGCCGCGCGCACCAACGTAAACAAAGCAAGAACCAGAGAAAAAAAAACAACAAGGAAAACACCGAAACAAGTAAGTTCTATCGAGAGAAAAGTGATACGAATTTCTCACCCTGGACAGGCCAATCTATACACTGCAAATCTGGCAGAAAAATTATTGGTTATTCACAAAGAAGTCGTTTATGACGAGCCACTTGCACATACGTGTCAACACTTTGATCTATGAACGATTTATTGTTCTCATTTCTTCAATTATTGTCACCTTATGTGTTTGAACGAGAGAAAAAACAGATTTAATAACAAATACCACATTACTTTTCACTCCACCTGTAACCTACAGATATAATCGATTTTTTGAACAAGAGCCGATTAAGTGTGGAAGACTTTGATATAATCAACTCAAAACATCTTACTTTTTCCTAAGAGAACATATATTCACGAGATAACTTGAAAAAAATTCAAATGAAGAGAAGTTCATAAGTGATCCCTAGCAATTGTTGATCAGTGTATCTATTTTTTTTGCAATTCTCTGCACATACAGGCTTTCGAGCCTAGGTGTAGATAAATTACAACTGTATTTCGTCTTACAATGTATATTGCTTAAATAAAGGAAATGAAATGGAAGGATTTTCATGCGAATTCTAGTAAATTATGAGACCACCCTTTGAAAAATCGTACAACTATAGTGAAAGCGGAAATGTGTGGCATTTTAAAGCACAATAATCGATATGGTGAACATTTCAGCATAATTTTATGGTTACTCGAAATCTCACCGATCAAAACAAGATAAGAATCATAATACTCAAATGAGTAATTTGTTGATTTATCGACGAATATTTTTCTCTCTGCTCAATTGTTCTTAATAATTAATATTTTAATTTGCTGATCTGCAGTAAGCGATAAGAATTATCTCGCTAATCCGTTTGAAATACCAGTGATCTTTCAACTCTGAATTATCGTGAAATCAAACAAGTTATGTCACAGATTTTGCATCCATTCGCTTTGTGACTCTCTGCTTTCCCATGGAAAGGGTTGAAAAATGATGAACAATTCTTAATGTCAGATGATGATTCCATTGGTTGATAAAAATATACTGAATTAGAGCTATCAATCATAGACAAACTAATAAAATAGATGAGCCACTCGTATATTCCGCGACATCTGTCGGAGGAGGAGACTAATACACGAAAAAATTATTTTCAATTTGATAGTTAGATGTCGTTGCATTCATGGAAATCCTACAGTGACTTTATACAAGACAGTGGCGACACGCTCATGTCTTAATTTCTATTGGTAGTTGGATGTCACGTAGTGAATTTCGCCATTAAGAGGCTAATTGTGTTTGTTTTTTTTTTTGGAAACACAGAATAGAACAGCAGAATTAGTGTTCTGTGCACAGAACCATAGAAATTATAAATTGTTAGGTTAGTATCATAGAGAAAATGAGAATTGTCTATGGTTAGTATATCTATGCACCATAGAAACTTTGAAATTTAACCTACAATATTCTGACATTAGCCTCTTAATGGCGGATTTCGGCTCCGTGTCGTCACCGTCTTGTATAAAGTCACTGTAGGAAATCCTATCGAGAAAATAGTAAGTATGTAATAGTAATTTACGTAACAAGTCCGGAAAATAGGGTTTTTTTGGACGAATAGACAAAATTCTAGGACGAGCGCAAGCGAGTCCTAGAAGTCTATGAGTCCAAAAAAACCATTTTCGGGCGTGTTGCGTACAATATTTTTTCGGCAACCGTCTAGAATAACAAATCAATGAGACGACACATTTCTTTTTTATATATTTTAATTCTTATTTAAATTAAACAGAACAGAAAATATCACATATTAACAGAAACATTCTAATTCTTATTTATATTAATATTTATATTAAAATTCGAGCAATTACTGATATTGAAGGGATTCAATTTCCGGACGCTTTTCTTTGAGAAAGAAGCCTTTCCCGCCTAGTCCGGGAAGTACGTACTTCCCGGACTTGGCCGGGAAGGCTTCTTTCTCAAAGAAAAAGCGTCCGGAAAGTGGGTACTTCCCGGACGGTTGCCGAAAAAATCATTATTATCAAAAATCTTCGAATTGTCAACTGACACAAGGAGTGGTTTGACACGTTCTTTTTGAAATATAATAAATTTCAATATGCCTGCAAGAGTGAAGACGTGCTGTGTTATTGGATGTGAAAATCGAGATGCAAGAAGGTAATTATAAAATTTACATGTATATTCTGTTAACTATAAGAATTAAGATACTCCTAGTTTTCAAAGAAGTTTTTCATTTATTGAATAAGTTTAGTCGGTAAATACTCATATTTTGTATTATTGAATTCATTATTTTTAGTTTTTGAGAATGTTTTCAATGCAATTATTAATTTATTGATTAGATATTTATGAAATAAATCTGTATTTTCAATTGGTGATACCTATTTCAGTTAATAAATTTTTATTCTATCCAGAATTTGATTATTGATCCTCATTTCCCGATTCCAAAAGAAAATCAGATGAAAGTTCGTTGCAGGTATTATTTTCATGAAAATAAATTTCCTCACTCATCGATAACTTGCACGAATCCATTTCTGATTTCCTTTTGAAAATTGAATTTCAAAAAACTTTTTGCCTCTTGTATATGGGTGTACCTACCTATTCAAAAGGTGCACTAGATAATTCTTTTTGAGGCAGCTTTACGATACAGATTCCTTTTTCAATTAAGCTTTTTTCACGAATTAGTAATGTTGTACAAAAAAAGATGGCGTTGAAGCTTGTTCTACTAGTGTCTCATCTATTCTCCGTTTAGTTAGTCTATGGTTATCAATGTTCATTGGCAGATTGCAGTCTATCAAAACAGCCGAATTCACTGAATTATTGAATGAATGGTGAACACGAATCTGATTTGAAAAGAAATCTTGACGAGAGTAGTTCAGACTGGTATTTCTCTTGTTGAAAGCTCTTTTTCTATTTTAATGTAATAAAATCACTTCTGTGTAACATTGAGAGTACTCTTGTACCATAGCAAATATCTCTCGGTACATTATCTATTTATTGTAATAACGAATATCGTTTTTTCCTCATTATTCAAAAGAGTAATAAAAAATCAATGATTGTATTTTTAAGTGGATGAACGTATTTCATATATTTTTTTTCAGGGTATAAAAGGATGTTCAATGTTCATGATGTTTTTTCTACAAGTGTTCTAAATAATGAAAAGTAAAGCTTTGATGTATAGTACACCACATTTCTTTGAAAATTTCCACTTCCTCAAGAAATCCATCATTTTGTTCGGATGATGAATACCTGTAGTACACTGGCACTTACTAGATAAGAATGGGTACTCTCATATCAAATCACTAATATAATTCATAATCGACTACACTAACCAATGTTCGCCATTGAAAGAGTGGTAAAGAAGATTTAGAATATAGATTGATGTTTGTCTGGTAACCAACTTCAAAGCCATATTTTCAGCTGATTTGATGTTATTTTCATTAATGTTACCTAACATTTATTTCTATAGGTGTTCAATGAACGACCTATGAGCTGTTCTGCTCAATTTATTGAAGCATAAAATTCATAATTTTGAAATTGTGAAATAAACCATGATTTTTGATTTGAGATTCTTTTTTAATATCTGACTTCATTTCATCTTCTGGAAATCGAAATAACATATTATGTGCTGTATGATGTATGAAAGGACAACAAGATTTGTTAATATTGTCCATCACAATTTTAATAACCAGCCTTTTTCTCAAACAAACATAAGTGAGCAAAAAAACTAACGGAATTCGTGTTGTGGGTAGACTAGAAGAAAGATTCAATTAAAACTCGAGTATATTCCTAATTTTTATTCTCTGGTAGATTTGGTCCTAGAATGAGAGTTCATATTTTATTTCAAAAAACTACAATTTGTTGCTACTCTGATTGAATGAACCGTTATCCACAGGACCATTTCATACCATTGAGGTGAACAAATTTCGTTTCGTCCAGTCTTTTCAATGGTTATCTCCTAACATATTCTTAAATACAATAAATTAGTCTTATATTAGGATTAAGATAAACTTACATTAGTATATCACAACATCGATTTCAATTATATTTAATCGGCCTGATTTTTCAGGAGACCAGTTGCATGAATATTTTGAACTGAGCTCAAATTTTTTTACTTGGTGTTATTGGAAAAAACGTATTGTTACAATGTCTATGATAATTGATAATCATTAAATTGTGAACTCGTTCGATAATTTCATGCAGCCAGTGCTTATGGAGTTATCTTCTTAATTTTGTGTCATATTTCGTAATGTTCACATATTCGTTCGTATGAACAGCAGGAGAAAAAACCTACGTATTCAAATATAAAACCACTTTTTCAAACTTAAAATAAAATGAAATGTTACAACAAGTATGCGGAAGTGAGAAATTGAGTTATGACTAGTTGCAATGTTATTCTTTATCCCTACGATTTGGAAGCTGTTTAATGCAGATATCTGTTCATGATTGCAAAGTTTTCCATGTGCATATTCACTTAGTCTACCCTTATACGAAATATTTTCTATTTTCACTTATGTCCTCAATTAAGTAGAGAAGCAGATCTGTTGGGAATAGCAATAATCCATAGCTGCTAAAACGTGATGTTCCTAGAACATTCAACCTCAATAAGGTCTAGGATCGTACGGAGTAGCATTGAATCCAACATATCTATTATTTTTTCTATGCTTGAAACCATCTGGACCAGCATTGTAGTATATTACTCTTCTTATACCAAAAGGATCGACGTATCCAAAACTACCAGATTTAGAGTCAGAACCTACATTTTGTTCTTCATGGTATGCTTTGGGAATATAATATCTGAAGCCATCGTTTGTTACGGAAATGCCATCATAATAAGGATATTGAGGATCATATCCGTTTCCGATATTGTTATATTTTGGGTTAAATGACTGACCCCTAGTATCAATAGGATACGTAGGTCCATTCTGATGTATGTAAGGATTAACGAAGTCTTCTGGATAATGTTCATATTGTGGACTGCCTGAATACTCTATGGAATTTGTGTTAATGGAGGTAGGAGGAACATAACTTCTTGAAGGCGGAGTAATTGGTATATATTGTGGAGTTGATGAAGGTAGATAAATAGACGATGGATTTGGTGAAGGAGTTGAAGAAGGCAAATAAAGATCAGGTAGGTTTGGCGACGGAGTAGAAGATGGTAAATAAATAGATGGAGGTTTCGGCGAAGAAACAATTTGGCCATCATAACTCAAAGTAGGAGGTCTCAATGTGTTTTGTTCGGGTAACGGAGGAGTCAAATTATTTTCAGGTTTAACCTGAGGATAAAAAACAGGAGGTGAGGTAGCACTTGGTGAATACAAATTTGGACGCGACGAGGAAGATGAAGAAGGAGGGAGGTATGTTGTGGAAGAAACTGGAGGAATATATGATGAAGAAGAAGCATAGTTGGATACTGACTCTGTAAAAGAATCAGGTGAGGCGAAAGGCCTTGGCGTTGAACTTTGGTAGTTGTTTTGAGTCGAAATTCCTTGACTGCTCTGATAATTGTATATTTGTGAGTAAGTAGTCGAGTCATGTGATATCGGTAATGGGGTGGATGATGGAATTGAATTCAAGGAAATTTCTACAGATGGTGACACGGTTGATACACTTAAAACAGGTCTGGGCGTGACTGCAACGTAACCTCTGTTCGACGAAGGCACGTTATATGTCGACGGAGGAATGTAGCATTCGATATCTTCTTGGTAGCCTTTACAGCATCACCAATATTAACGTTTCTTCCAACAAAAACGTTTTTATTCTTGACAATTCTGTATCCTTGATTATCTGCTATGTAATCTCTCTGGCGAAGATAACCGTTATCATCAATCCAAGCGTAACTTCCAATGACAGTACCATCTTCTAAACGTTTTTCCTTCCTATATTGACCGTTCTGAGTCTGGTATTTGAAGTAACGCTCTGGACCCTCATCGGTTTGGATGTGGAATTGATTGCTAGTTGGGTCGTTCCAGGGGCTTGAAGAAACTGTACTCGAAATCAGTCCGCTCGCTACCTGAAAATCGAAATGACATTAGTTGAATAATTCTTAGTGGATAACAAATAAATTTAATTGAGTATACATGTATTATATTATTTGAATTGTGAATCATCCTTGATGTATTTGAGTTTACGGTGAAATTTTCGCTGACGGGCGGAAGTTGACACTTGGGGCATGTTGGTGGGACAAATAATTCACAGTTCAGAACTCTATTCAAAGAAGTTAGCTAAGGGTACCCATATCACTCAATGGGCCTTCGCCATGATTATTTCCCCTTGAATGTTTTGAGTGTATTGAAAGGTTCGTTGTATAGTTTCAATGATAGAAACATTCTTTATGCATTTGAAAATCAAATAGTGTCAATCAAAACTTGAGGCGAAAAAACTTGGGACTTATACATGTTTTGAATCGATTTATTAAATTTCAGTGAACCTTCAAACCTTTGTGTTGGCAGAATGAAATAGTCGAGCAACTTCATCAGATGCATCGCAATTGAAAAATACAGGAACGTAAACAGGCTGATATTTGTAATGAAAAATGCATCTCAATGCGCAGGTTCTGGTGAGCATCGAAAAACACCCAGCTAAATGATTCCTATTATTATGGAGAAATATCCTGATGTGCTCCCTACATACTTTCAATCCCAACAACTGCACACAAAAATCATGTTTACATGTTCTTCTTTAGCAAATTGCATGCTCGACAATAAACTGCACTAACAATGAAACTTTTGAATTAGTGAACACTTTTTATGCGCTCGTTCTACTTAAACGAGTGCTATATGGTTTTGCCAAATATCTGTAATTTTAAGACGAAAATGGTCTCAAATGATAGGAGGGGCGTTCGGCATCGACATCAGACGTGTCGGATCGATCTGAACCTTTCGTTTATTACATCCGGATTGAGGGGAGTACACATCTGGACCGTTCAGCATAAAAATCTGAGCAATCGGATGTCGATCTTTTCGCTCGGTCTATTTCGACAGATCAAAGTGATTTTATCCATAGAGTTTTATGTTTTTTATATATTTTTTTGTTTTATGTTGAGTTTCCTGATCCGACAACCGATATATTGATAAATTCTAACACTTTTATTCTTCTGTTTTCATTTATTCTTAAAAAACCTAATTAATTCATTAAAATTTTTTGATATAGCTATCGTAGTTATGAATGAGCAGAAGGAGATTGTTCGAAAAAATGTAAAGCGGGCTCTTATTGTAGTTACCTTAGTGATAAGGAGTTGCTAAGAAAATGTATTTAGAAGTTTATAAAAATAATAAAGAGTTCTGTCAGCACGAAATTGCTCCTTTTGTATTTAGTGAATTCAATCTAGAAAATCAATTTAAAAGTACAGTCCAAGCTTTAAACAAGTGGTCCAAACGATCCGGATTGAATTTCGAGTGCATCAAAAGTAATATTTTGATTAATACTGGTTTTGTGAATTGTGCTGGAAGATTTCGTGAATGCTGGCTACGACAGAACGTTGCTGAAATACACCTGGAACACTTTGCTGCGTTCCATAGGAAGCTGGTTGAATAAATCAAGAAACTGTGAAAATAGAGGAAATACGTCCTGTTTAAGTATTTCTCTGCTAGAATCAACGACAGGAGGTAACAAATTTCTTTTATTTCAAGAGCTTGCTGCTTGCTAAATCCTCGAAGAAGATTCTTTGCTATAATATAAAAATATTGAAGAATTGCTGGTAATATTCAGAGACCTGTAAATTTCCATAGAATCTGTGTAACATAGAACTTTTCTGCCGTATGCACTAATTCTAATGTTGACAGGATAATCATTTACGTGATTAGATCTTAGTTTAGTTTAAATTATTATTGGATAAGGTTTACTTATATTCAACCTGATCTGCAAATTTAGTTCAGCAAAAATTAATCTTAAATTCAAAAATGGAGGATTTGTTTACTGAACAGAAAAATCTGATGGGTCGGATTTCTCGATCTTACACTAATTTCAAAAAAGATGGTGCTGCGAAAATGACAATAAGTAACTGCAAGACTCGTTTGCTAAATTTAGAAACAATTTGGTCCAAATTTGAAAGTAATCATTTCAAACTATTGCATTACAGTGAAGATGACACTAAAGATATAGATTATTTCAAAGATAATTATTTTGAGACCACTGAAGAGTTATATTTGGATAGGCGATGTGAATTTCAAACATTCATTGATTCCACGAGTGATGTGAAATATGTTGATCCTACTTCAAAACCTCCTCTTATTCCAGAAGAATCCGAGAGATTGCCCATGATTTCTCTTCCGAAATTTCGAGGCAATTTTAATGAATGGGAATCTTTTAGAGATTTATTTTCTACATTAGTTGCTAATAAGAAAAATATCTCAAATGTGACCAAGTTACATCATTTGAAAACAAGCTTAGAAGGAGATGCTGCTCGATTAATTAGTAGTTACTCAATTACAGATGAAAATTTCTTGGTAGCCTGGAATAAACTTCAGGAAAAATACGAAAATAAACGTCGCTTGATAAATTCCCATATGGATTCCATATTTTCAATTAAACATATGAAAAAAGAGTCATCATATGAATTGAAGCGAATTATTTCTGGTATTAATACTCCGTTAGCTGCGCTCAAAATATTGAAGCGTCCAATTGAGCAATGGGATGATTTCTTAGTTTATCATCTCTCGTTTCTTTATTGGATTCGGAACTCGACGACAATGGGAAAAACACATCGGAATACTTCTAATCCTGTGGATCCACCTTCTTTCGAATTTTTTATGAAGTTTCTTGAAAATCACTCTTCTATGTTAGAATCTTTGGAAGATAGCCGCTGCACTGTTAAAGAATCTAAATGTAATAATTCGCAGAGTATCAAAACACATCACACAGAAACGACAATGAATAATAAATGTTTATTATGCAACAGTTCTCATTTCTTCTTATTTTGTGATATTTATAAAAATCAAACGCCTCTTCAGAGAAAAGAATTTATTCAAAAAGAAAAACGTTGTTTCAATTGTTTAGCCAAACATACATTAAAAACTTGCTATTCTAAAAAACGTTGTCAAATATGCCGCGGTAAGCATCATACCTCTCTTCACATTACTAATTCAGAAATATCTAGTTTAGTACCCTCTACTTCTTCTAATAATGCTCCTTCACCAAAGTCCTCTTCCAATTCATGTAAAACTACAAATCACGTACTACTTGCCACTGCTATTGTAAAGATTTGTTCCTCTACTGGACTAAACTATGGTTTTGCTCGAGCATTAATTGATCAAGGATCACAGGCTTCTTTTATTACCGAATCTTTGTGTCAACGGTTAAATATAAAATGCAAACCTGTGAATTTACCTATTTCCGGAGTTGGAGGTAAAATTAACTTCACCTGTAGAAAATTAGCGACATTTTCAATCAAAAATAGATTAGAAACAGAATTCGCCTTGACCGTAGAAGCATATGTAATTCCAAAATCACTGCATATATGCCTCAATTGAGTAATTATAGTTGCCAATTCCATCATTTGAATTCTCTTGAACTTGCTGATCCTCAGTTCTTGCGTGCAGGACAAATCGAACTCCTATTGGGCTCAGCAATTCATTCTAAAATTGTTGAAGGGGAAATTGTCCGTGGAAGAGAGAACGAACCCATTGCTACAAAAACTGTTTTAGGTTGGGTTATATCAGGAGACACACCTTTTTCTCATATCGTCGCTTTATGCAAATCACATAAGTCCCAAAACCCAAAGTTTACAGGAGAGGAAAAAAAACTGTAAATTTGTGGATGTGCTTAGGTAATTTTTTTTATATTCTTAGATAACGTTGTTGCGGGGTTCGTCAGCTAGAAGATTTTTTTGGATTTGTGTGAATTTATGCACTGGTGCCCATGAAACTCCTTGACATAACTCAAATTTTCAAATTTGCCCAAAATGGACTTATGTGATTTGCATATTAAGCCGACGATATCAATTTTCCTTCTGTACTACATGCTAATGAAATGAAATTGGATGAACTCTTCCAAAGGTTTTTCATTCAAGAAGAATTTACAGATACAGAAAAGTTCTTGAGTCCTGACGAAATCAAATGCGAAAATCATTTCCGCGATACTGTTTCTCGCGATTCTACAGGTCGGTATACTGTAAGATTGCCTTTCAATACAGATGATTCAACTCTAGAATTTCCTTCTATTTACTCAATTGCTAGGAATATGTTACTAAAAATGGAAAGGAAATTTGAAGCAAATGTAGAATTCTGTAATATGTACAAACAATTTATGAAAGATTATATTGAATCTGGTCATATGATCCAAGTTCCTGATGGGAATATTGCTAATATTCGCTATTTCTTACCACATCATGGTATTTTGAGAGAGGCAAGTCAGACTACTAAACTTCGTGCTGTTTTCAATGGATCTGCTAAATCTTTAAATAATAAATCTATAAATGACTATTTACTCCCTGGTTTGAATTTATTACCTGACCTCTCTGAAGTACTGTTGCGTTGGAGAAAATATGCTTATGTATTTGTATCAGACATAAAGCAAATGTTTCGCCAAATTCGTGTTCATTCTGATGACCAAAAATATCAAGCTATATTGTGGCGTTTCAGTCCAGATGAACCTATCTATCGGTATTTGGTTACTTCAGACTGTAACCTATGGCATGGTTTCTAGTCCATTTTTAGCGATTAGGGTCACAAGACAATTAGCTGATGATGAGCACCAAAAATTCCCCTTGGGAGCTCAAATTTTGCGAACTGAAACCTACATGGATGATACTCCCTCGGGGGGCATAGTTTGGAAGAAGCTATACAAAAACAACATGAATTAATAGAACTTTGCAAAGTGGGTGGTTTCAAACTTCATAAATGGCTTTCAAATGATAAAAGGCTACTAGAAAGTTTGAATGATGAGAATTCCACCGAAGTGAAAAATTTAGAACATTCCTATAATTCCGTTTCCAGTATTCTTGGACTCAGTTGGATTTCTAATTTAGATTATTTTATATTCAATATCAATGTTGATGTCACAAAGTTCAAGAATATTAAGCTTACCAAGCGATTGATTCTTTCTGAAATAGCTAAGCTTTTCGATCCTTTGGGTTGGTTATCTCCAGTAATAATAACTGCTAAGATATTCTTGCAACAATTGTGGATTAATCGTATTGACTGGGATGTTGAATTGAATACTGAGTTAACTAACCAATGGTTAGACTGGTATGAAAATCTTTCATCTTTAAAAAGCATAAAAATAAGTCGTTGGTTAAGATACAAACCTAACTCTACATTATATGAACTACATGGGTTTGCTGATGCTTCTAAATTTGCATATGGAGCTGTAGTTTATTTGCGTATAGTAGATGGCAATGAAGTATTTGTCAGCCTGATCCAAGCTAAAACAAAGGTAGCTCCTATCAAGCCCCTACTCACAATTCCAAGACTAGAGTTATGCGCTGCATCATTACTGGCTAAATTGGCACAAAAAGTTATGAATGCAATTGAAATTGAAAATTGCAATTTACATTTGTGGTCTGATTCTACAGACGTATTATTTTGGTTAAAGGATCATCCATCCCGCTGGCCAATTTTCGTTGCTAACCGATGTTCAAAAATCCATTCTATGGTTCCTGAAGCTTGTTGGAGACATGTTCGTTCTAAGCAAAACCCTGCTGATTGTATCTCAAGAGGAATCCATCCTAGCGAGTTGAAAGAATTCGAACTTTGGTGGAATGGCCCTGAGTTGCTCAGAGATAATGCTAGTTGTTTCAAGGATTCAAATGGTGAAAAAATAGCAGAATCTTTTTGTTATTCTAACCTAGCTTCAAATACATCTGAGAACGATAAAGATCCTCAAACCTGGGAACTACTCTGTAAATATTCTTCTATGCTAAAACTCACACGGGTAACGGCTTATATACTTCGTTTCATAAATGTACTCATTAAAAGGACGAAAATTCAGAAATTTGCAAACTCACAGCTTTTTTCTGCTAATTGGTTTAAACACTGCAATTATGATACTGATTCTCAAGAGTTGAACAGTAACGAATTGAAAAGAGCTTGTCTTTGTTTAGTGTTCATCGTACAACGTTCTCAATATAATAGAGAATTAAAAATGCTCTCGAATAATATATCAATGTCTAGGTCAAGTAATCTACTAAAGCTTGATCCCATAATTCACGAAAATTTACTTAGGGTTGGTGGACGCCTCCACAACTCTTTGCTTGACTTTGATCAAATGTATCCTTTGATTTTGCCTTACGAATCTCATTTGTCTTTTCTCATAGTCAGTATTGGATAATACGAGGTAGAGCATTAGTTAAAAAGATAATTAACCAATGTCATCCTTGTTTGAGATATCGTAGTAGTATCTACCATTTACCAAAAACTCGGTAATCTGCCTGGTTATAGGATTCGACCGAGTCGTCCTTTCCTCAAATCCGGTGTAGACTATGCAGGTCCTTATAATATTCGTGCAGCTCGTGGTCGTGGACAAAAACTTATAAAGGTTACATTGCCGTTTTCATTTGCCTGAGCACCAGAGCTGTTCACTTGGAATTAGTCTCGGGTTACTCAAGTGAAGATTTTATAGCTGCTTTCAGACGGTTTACGTCAAGAAGGGGTATATGCACTGACTTATATAGTGACAGAGGTACTACTTTTATTGGTGCTGATAGAGAACTAAGAGAACTCTTTCAAAAATCTTCTCCTTTTTGTAAGCAAATTACCAACACTCTAACTGGTCATGGTACAAACTGGCATTTCAACCCTCCAGCAGCTCCTCACTTTGGTGGGATTTGGAAGCTGCTGTCAAATCAGCAAAACATCACTTAAGACGTGTTGCTTCTGCAAAAACTCTCACTTTCGAAGAGTTTTCTACTCTCTTAGCTCAAGTTGAAGCCTGCCTAAATTCGCGTCCTCTTCTGCCTGCAGATGATGTAACTGACGGTCAACCACTTACCCCAGCTCATTTCTTGATACAAAGTTCTTCATTTATAGTTCCAGAACCTGATTATTTCAATTATAAGATCTCTCCTTTGCAAAGATGGAAACACATTCAACAAATGTTACAGCACTGGTGGAATCAGTGGTCTAGAGATTATTTGCAGACGCTACATGTAAGAAATAATGGCAGACTACACAAACACTAATTAAAGTAGACGACATAGTTTTAATAAAAAATGAAAACTATCCTCCTGCAAAATGGCCTTTAGCTAGAGTTGTTAAAGTATATTCTGGTTCTGACAATCTTGTCCGAGTTGTGAAATTGCGAACTGCTACAGGAGAGCTTGAACGTCCTGTAACGAAATTGATTTTGCTGAATAAAATTGTTGAATCAGAGGACGTAGATTAAGTTAAATCTGTAGTAAATTTTCAAATCTTTCAATAATTAGTTCTCATCATTGATGATTCTATTTATAAAATATGTAAAGTATTCATTTTACTTGTTTAAACAGCTAATGTCATTTTAATTCCTAAAATGAAGTGGGTGGAATGTTCGAAAAAATGTAAAGCGGGCTCTTATTGTAGTTACCTTAGTGATAAGGAGTTGCTAAGAAAATGTATTTAGAAGTTTATAAAAATAATAAAGAGTTCTGTCAGCACGAAATTGCTCCTTTTGTATTTAGTGAATTCAATCTAGAAAATCAATTTAAAAGTACAGTCCAAGCTTTAAACAGAGATATTGATTTCTCGTTTCTTTTTCGTGTAATTAGTTAATTAATTAGGATCTTTCGGTACAACTATCGCCGTATTGATATTGCATTCCTCGTTTCCTTTGCATTCAGTGCCTTTGCACCTAATTATTTAATTGAGATTTCACGGTAGAGCTACGAAAAGGGTGAAAGTATCGTTAAAAGATGAGCATATTTCCCAAAATAGTGATCTTTGGAATCTCATAATCTATGAAAGTAGAACAGAGCAGTATGTTCTGTGGCAGATGCTCTGTACCGTTTGTTTATTCCCAGATATTACAGAAGAATCTGTAAGATCTGTGGTCTCGTGACTAAAAAATCCGTCTGCTCGCGGAGGTCAATGCCGAACGGGCTTAGGGTTCGACCTCCTGATGACGAATCCATGGTCAAATTCAATTTTGTCCGTGGGGCCATCTGTCTGTTACCACGATAATTTTCGAAATGATTGAGACTTGAGATTGTCAGAGTGAGTTCGGTTTCCAAATGTCTCGGTTAAGTTTGTTAACCAGCCAAATCGTACAAGGGGTTCTTTAAAGTATGGCCATTCAAAATTCTGTTCCTCAATATCTCATTTTTTAGCGGCCACATAGAAGATGCCCATAACAATCCTCTTGCAAAATTTGGGGCCACGGTGTTAAGAAAACCATATAAAACTCAATTGGAAAATAGCGAAAAGAAGAATTTTCATATCTCAAAAACAAGATATCTGATATCATTTTATGAATGAAGATTGATATACTGAATGTTGATACAAAATTTTAAGAGGATCGCATCATCCGAAACATAAAAAATTTAATTGAAATATTGAAAAGAAAAATTTATATATTTTCACAACAAGATATCCGATTCGAGAGAAATATATTTTGTGCATGAAATTTGATATACTGAATGTTAATGCAAAATTTCAAGTATATGGCAGCATCAGAATCATAAAAAATGCAATCGAAATTTTGAAAAGAAGAGTCTTTATATTTTCACAACAATATATCCGATTCGGATGTGAATGAAAATTAATATACTGAATGTTCTTGCATCATCCGTACCATTGAATAGAAATGTTTCAATTGTAAAGTTTTTACATATTTCAGTTTTTGAATAAATTTCAGAATGTTTTCACAATCGTACTGAGATTTTGCATCTATATATCCAGTATCAATCTTAAGTCCCACACAAAATTTTGAAGTAATAGCCTAATTGCTCCACGAATAGCGAGGACTCAAAATTTACTGCTCAAGGCTTTCTAATTTTTTTTTCATTTCGCCAGGTTCCAGAATTCTAACATACCTATTTCTATACTAACTGTTATTCGTGAAATTAAAATTATCGCTAATGAGTTTTCAAAGTCAAATATCTCGGAAACGAAGCCTTACCGACACATTTTAGTGTTATCAAGAACACCCCTTTGTTTTTTCACTCGAGTGTTGAATGACCCAGTAAATATCACATATGCACATGAAAAATTCTCACATATTCAGTCAGAGATTGAGGTAAAAAGTTATTTGTTCGGATTCAACAACATTAAAATCGGAATCGATAATGGTATAATTGCAGTTGGTAAATTCTCAAGACTGAATATTTGTATACAATTCAAGACATATACCGTATATGGACAGGTCAGAAAGCTATTTATATATATATCAAGAAAATACTTATTCACAAAAAGTTCGAATACCAACATCACCCAGTATTTATATGTATATGTAAGAATTTCAATCAATTAAAGTTGAGAAAACTTATATAAAGATCATTAACTAGCTCACAAGTTTTCGATTTTTCTGTTCTTTTCATTACCATATCATTTGAATGTTAAAACAATTTATGTTTCACTTTTTTCGAGGTTCACTTCAGCAATATTTCCTTTTTTTTTTTATAAATTTATTTTCATCAGCAATCAGAATGTACATTCTATGAGCTAATTTAATGACAATCATTTGACGTGACAAGTTTCCCTCCAATGAGGAAATCTCCTACTTTTCCATAAGTCAGCGGGCCATAGTCTTCTCAATCTTCTTGGTTGATATCGTTCATCAGTGGTTGCAAAAGCATATTCGTGTGCCCTTCTAATCTTGCATGATGATTGATGCTTTTATTTTGGATTACTTCGTGGACATATGGTATTCTAAGATCTTCATGTAACGTTTGGTTGGTTATGTACCAAGGTGCATTGGCTAACATACGCAAGGTTTTAGACTGGCTTCTTTGTATAATAGCTACATTCGATTTGCTTGCACATCCCCATATCTCTATACCGTATGTCCATATTGGTACGATGATAGTCTTGTACAATAATATTTTGTTTTCCAATGAAAGTTTTGAATTTCTTCCTAGTAGCCAATGTAGTTATCTAATTTTAAGTCGATTTGTTTCCTTTTCTTCTTGATGTGCTCTTTCCAAGTTAGTCTGGTGTCCAAGTGTAATCCTAGATATTTGACAGTTTTCTCTTTCTGTATTGTCTTATTATTTATATGGACTGGTGGGCATGGTTCCTTTCTCAAAGTGAAGTCAATTTGTTTTGATTTTTCTTCGTTAATCTTAATTTTCCATTTTCTTGCCCATTCCTCTATTAAATTCAAATGTTCTTGGACCAAATTAGATGCAGTTGAGGGATTTTCATCAGCAGCCAGAACGCCTGTATCATCAGCAAAAGTTCCAATGGTTGTTTTTGTTGTTGTAGTCAGAAGTATACAGTAGATAGAGAAACGGTCCGAGGACGCTTCCTTGGGGTACTCCTGCTTTTATGGGGTAGTTTCTGGAATTTTCTTCGCCTACTTTGACTCTGAATTCCCTTTCTGTGAGATATGACTGCAAGATGGAGTAGTACTTCAGTGGGTGAATTGATTTAATTTTATATAATAAGCCATCGTGCCAGACCTTGTCAAAAGCTTGGCTTATATCAAGGAATGCTGAGGTACAATACAATTTTTGCTCAAATGCTTGGTTGATGACCCTTGTTAATCTGTGTATTTGTTGAATTGTTGAGTGTCCTTGTCGAAAACCAAACTGATGAGAAGGAATCCATTCACTAGAGGTATCAGCACTTTTGAAATTACTGGTAATAGGCTAATAGGACGGTATGATGTGACTTCATTTGGATTTTTTCCTGGTTTCAAAATCATGATAATCTCAGCTGTTTTTAGCTTTTTTGGCCAGTGTTGCAATCTCAAGATAGCGTTGAAGATGTGAGTTATCAGAGTTATACCTTTTTTTGTTAGTTCCTTAATCATTTTTGGGGTTATACCGTCAATACCTGGGGCCTTTCTGACATTGAGAAGTTTTATTTCTGCTTGTACCTCTTTTATGGTGAAAGGTTTTATGTTAGATATACCATGCGGGATGTGAGAAATGTTCTTCTCAATGTCTGGATCTTTTGTATCATCGTTGGGCGTAAATACATCAGCTAGGTGTTCTGCGAATAAATCAGCCTTTTCTTTTTCACTTCTTGCCCAATTCTCATTTGTTACTCCTGATTTTCTGATTGGTGCGATTGGTTGCTTTGGTTTTCTGTTTGATTTTATCGGTCCCCATATTGTGTTATCGTACCTGTTCAAACTATTTAGATAATTGTAGAATGATTCATCCTTCAGCTTCTTGAGTCTCTCTTTGAGTTTGCTGGTCATCTGATTCAATGCAGTTTTATCCTCAGGCGCATGTGTGTGCTGCCATCTTGATCTTGCTCTCCTCTTTGCAGCAATCAATTGTTTAATTTCTAATGGAACAGATTTGTGTGTATTATCTTGTCTAGTCTTCGGAGTACTGGATCACTGCCTGTTTCATTGTGTTGATGAATTTTTCTAAAGCTTCATCGATTTCGTCTGGATCTTTCAATCTTAACGAGAGATCAATTTGTTCATCCATTAGGCTGCGGTACTTTTTCCAATTTGTTTTGGTGTTATGTAATCTCGATGTAGATTTTTTGTTGATCGCATATGTGCTTAAGGACGCAATTATAGGAGAGTGGTCAGAGGACAGGTCATAACTGGGATTTACTGTCATATATGTGGAAGATATACCACTGGTTATGAAAAAATCAAGGAGGTCTGGAGTTTTATTAGGATCACTGGGCCAGTATGTAGGTGTTCCAGTAGAGAGGAACATGTAGTTTTTTTCTTGTATCAATTTAGCTAATTCTCTACCTTTAGTAGATGTAAGACGGGAACCCCATAGTATGTGCTTGCTATTAAAATCTCCCCCTACCATGAATCGTGGACCTAATGTATCGAAGAAATCTCTGTAATGGTTGGTTTTCAAGTTATGCTTCGGTGGACAGTATACTGCGGAGATTGTTATTTCATAAGAGGCCATCTTAACTATCAATGAAGTGGCTTGAAGGTATTCTTCTTTATATCCTGGTATTTCATAGTGACTTATGTTATTTTTGATAAGAACTGCTGTTCCAGCATGGGCTTTATTGTCTGGATGATTAGTGCTGTAGGTTATATAATTTGGTACATGGAAGAATGATTTGTCGGTAAAGTGTGTTTCACTTACTAGAAGGATGTCTATGGAGTTATGGTTTAAGAAGATCTCGACTTCATTTTTATGTTGTGGAAGGCCATTGGCATTCCATTGAGCTATTCTGATTAAGTTGATGAATTTTAGTAATTAGTGTTGAAAGCATATTAAGTATCATATTATTTTGCTGGACAGTTGTTGAAACATGTTTTTAAATTCTGTCAGGAAAGCATTCATATTAATAGGACTGTCTTCACTGGTTTGTCTTGATGTATCGTTTCTTCCTGTCAGGATGTCCGAGTATGTTGGGTATTTTTGCTGATTTGTTGTTTGTTGTCTCTTATTTTGATGTTTATCGTTTGTATTGGTTCTATTGATAATGGGTTTTTTTGTTGGATGTTTAATCTATTGTTGGCATTACTTGGTTTTTTTAGAAGTGCGTGATAAATTCACACCCTTTGTAGTTTGCGGGATGGGGTCCATTGCATAGAGCACATTTTGGATCAGTGCCCTTGATTTTCTTGCAGTTTTGGGTACTATGTTCTCCTCCACATTTGACGCATATGAATGGTCTATTACAATTTGTTTTTGTGTGTCCATATTGTTGGCATCTCATGCATTGGGTTAGTCCTCTGACCTTTTTTGGTGGTTCAATCGTCACAATCATATTCTGAATGGCATATATCTTGTATATATCCTTGTTATTTCGAGATGGTTCTAGATCCACAAAAAATAAATTTAGTGGTTCCTTTGTTATCCGACTCCTACCATTGAGGATGTTCCTCACCGTATGTCCCTCCTTGAAGAGTTCTTTCTTGATTTCTTCTACATTTGTTGAATGATGGAGATTTTTGATCACCACTCTGAATGCTCGCTCCTCTTTTAGCTGGTATGTGTGGTGTATTATATTGTTATTCCTCATATGATGGGTCAGTTTCCGATAATTTTCTGCAGTCTGACAATTTATTTTAATGGTATTGTCAGCTAAGGTTTTTGTGGTGAACTGCTCCATTTGCAGAACTTGACTGAAATTAGTAATCATTTCCTTATAATTTGTAACTCCGTAGACAAAAATTGGTGGAGGACGTGGAAGTTTGACGTTTGGATCTTCTTCTTTTGTATTGCTTTCTTCTTTTTCTTCATTTAATCTGTTGAATCTGTTGTTTATTGGGATTTCATTATTTTTTGA
Organism: Propylea japonica; assembly: GCA_013421045.1. Classification (NCBI taxonomy): domain Eukaryota; kingdom Metazoa; phylum Arthropoda; class Insecta; order Coleoptera; family Coccinellidae; genus Propylea; species Propylea japonica. Next base: position 14,315,833 of record CM024246.1, on the reverse strand, counting down.
ATTATTTATTTTTCTCTTCTTTGTTGTTCGTTTCATACACTGCCATGAATTACATTCATAGTTGGCGTCAGAGTCACCGCCGAAACCTGCTAAGTCTTCATCACTTGTTGATGACAATCTGTAGTAGCTCGATGTTTGTGGATCATTCTGTATATCCATTCTTAAATGACCAGTTTCAGTTTGCGGAATTCTTCCAGCTTCTGGTGTTGACATCATGTGTTGTTTTACGCTATCTGCGTTTATCTTATCCATTTATCATCTGGATTGATAAGGAATACCTTTTTGTGGAATTTTCATTTAATTCTTCTGAATGAATAATGGAAATTTTTATTGTAATTTTCGAAAATATTCCCGTTTGTGGAATGATTTTTGTAAGTTGTTTAGCAATAGCTCGATCAATCCGGGTTTTTGTACCCGGAGTCGGTGGCTGATTACTGATAACACACTTTTTTGCGTAGTTAAAGAGAAAATATCAAGAGCTGATGTGAACTCATCTGCTGCCTGATGCGAACGAACGAAAATAGAATATTTCCATGAAAAAGTTTCAATAACTAACATTCCGGCAAAAATAATAGATATAATAAATGCACACCGCTCAGATAACGTGGGAATACGATTTGAACTTCGATTGTTTAGAATACCATATGGGGCTTCATGGAAGCATAGGTAAGAGTAATCATTGAAGTTATAACCATGTATTTTTTCAATTAGTTGGATAGTACGAAAGAAATTATTCATTCATTATTGAAAGTTAGGAAGTAGTCTTATATTGAGTCATTATACCCTATAGGGTGAAAGGTTCAGTTGTTGACTCCCCGACAGTAATTGACACTGTGCACATATCGCACCCCCGGTGCGACACTGTCACTTATGCAGAAATGTAGTTTCTCAGGAGAAGCTTTTTAAACTTAGACATGTCACAAAACAATAACTATAGAAGATAGAGATGAGACAAATAGCTTTTACTACAATGTCAACTTTTAACTTCACTTTTGGTTGAATAATGATTACTAAATACCGTGAAAATTTACTATACGGTTATTTAAACATTTCAACCCTCTCAAGAGTGACGTTTTGGCACTATCGAAAAATTATAACTGTAGTTGTGTCACACTGAGTTATGAAAAAACGAGTACAAAATGTTTACTGATTTCTATTTGAAATCAAATAATGCACAGTTGTTAATAAAATAATCAAAAACTCTTCGAAATGAACATAAACTTTTTAACAGTTTTTCATTGATGTAGTTCAAAAATATTTAAATATTGGAGAAATAATGTCACAACTACTGTATCTTGGGTCACTATTGCTCCAAAATCTAGGAAATATTATGACACAATTACCTTAGTAACAGTGTAGCTCCCAGCGTAACCGTGTTTCGCGCCAAAACCACAAAGACACTGTAGCCCTCTTAGGAAACTATGCGTACTACAGAAGTAACGTTATTTCACCAAGTAAAGGGGTGCTTTAGGACAACTTATACATATTTAACTCAATTTTGCATTTTTTGCATAAGTGACAGTGTCGCACCGGGGGTGCGATATATACCGAATAATTATCGATGCAATAAACTATTAGTGCTATCTAAGGTTTTTTCATCTCTCTCTAACTATTTCAGAATGTTTTATTTCTATTCGGTTAAGTTCAATATTCTCAGGTTTTCATCCTGAAAACAGCATCATTAGATGATGGTAGTAGTGTCAATAAGTGTATATGTTAGAGTTTACTTAAGGATAGCGACTGCATACAATTGCGTATATTTTCAGATTTTTATGTTTCATATTCATTAGGAGTTTTTTATTGTTTGGACGGTTCCCGGAAATATTTCATTGATGTAAGTAAGCCTTTCAATGATTAATATATTAAGTTTGAACCATATGTCAATAACTGTGTCAATAATATTACATCCAACAGTGATTGACATAGGCTTCAACCTTAATATACATGGTTGGGATAAAGTTTGGCACCAAATTAATATCTTTAAAACAAAACAGGCGATATTTTTGAAATTTGGCAGCTGAATGTGATGGACCACACCGCATCTGATGAGCATATTTTCATTAATGAGATACTTCCGGTTTAACCGGAAATGACCAAAAATTTTTTTATTTAAATGGGACACCCTGTATATTTCTGCAGGTTCTGAAAGTGCACCTTGTTTCGGATCGGTCCATATCGGGTTCCATGTAAAAATTCTTTGTAAAAAGAAGAAATTCAGTCTTTTCGTACATTTGAGAAAAAATCCATTCAAATAAATAAATCGTTGTTATTTGTATCAATAGTGAGAAATAAAACGAAATACTTTGTAGTAGTCCGTTCTGCTTTTCATGACGTATTTCTTATGAAAATTTATAAAAAGAAGAAATCAGGGCTTTTACTAGTAGAAAAAATTTATTGAAAATAATTAAAAAAAAATCATTTTGAATGTGTGTGCTTGCTATTGACCTCCTGACAATATGCCAGTCTATTAACAAATGCTTGAGTAACTTTTCTCAATACTTCTCCATGTATTAATGCACATTCATCAAGAATCCGTTGTCTCAATTCCTGCAAGCATGAGGGTCGATTAACATAAACACGTGATTTCAGATAACCCCAAAGAAAAAAGTCTAATGGGCTGAGATATGGAGAACGAGCAGGCCACTCTATGCGTCCTCTACGTCCAATCCACTTTTTCCTCAATTGGACAAAAAAACTGTATTTCTTCGAACCTGGTATGATCAGATCCGAAACAAAGTGTTCTTTCAGAATCTGCAGAAATATACAGGGTGTCCCATTTAAATAAAAAATTGGTAATTTCCGGTTAAACCGGAAGTGTCTCATTAATGAAAATATGCTCATCAAATGCATTGTGGTCCATTACACTCAGCTGCTAAATTTCAAAATTATCGTTCGTTCCGTTTTAAATATATTAATTTGGTGCCAAACTTTATCCCAACCCTGTATAAATCATTGAAGCGTTTACTTACATCAATTAAATATTCCTTGGAACCTTCTTACCCATAGAAAACTTTTAACGAATATGAAACAGAATAAAATCGGAAAATAGACGCAATTATGTGCATTCATTCGCTATCCTTGAGTAAACACTTACTGACACTACTGCAAACTCTAGTGCCAAATATCTAATGATTCCGTTTTCAGAATGATAACCTGAAGACTCAAACAGAAATAAAACATTCCGAATTATGGAGACACAGATGAAAAACCCTAGATAGTACCAAAAGTTTATTATATCGGTATACATATATGTAGAGATCACTAATAATTTTTGTTATTTCTTTGTTGATAGGGAATGAAACTGTCTAAACCTTCTTATTTCTCTATTATTTTTAGTATGAATGTCCCAATGACCCATATAATGAGAATGTATAAGTGACAGAAAGCAGGATGATATCGTTACCAAAATTGATGCAAACGTGAGATGAAATTATGTCAATGACTATCATAGTGGGTGTCAATTACTATCAAAATATTTCAACGACTATCAAATATGTTTCTACGAAATTGGTGTCTCCCCTAATATTCAATCGATATTTATCGAAAGTTTGAAGGTAATACCAAAATAGCAACATTCAACTATAGTTCCGTAATAACAAGGTGTTACAGTAAAATAAGGAACTTAATTCGGCTACTGCCTTCAAGATGTCAATCACTATAGCTTTTACATTACCGTCACAATAAAATAATTCATTGGAAAATTCGATGTGATTAGAATCCAGGCTAGAAATGTATTCGTGTTTCTTATCAGGACATAAGTCCAATATGGCATTGCACAAAGTCCAATATGGCGTTGCACTTTTACTCTTACTCTTAATTATTAGGTACTTTACCAACTAAGTCTTATTGATTCAGAAAGTAACAAACCAATTTAAGACTGGTTTCTTTCATTCTTTAAATTTTGACATGAAAAATTATAGGGAAGGTGATTTTCAAATCTGCTTTGAATATCTATCGTATTATGCAAAAACTCAACATGTTAAGTGGAAGAATTTATTCAAAAATTTGTCCCATATCCAATTCAGTTTTTCAAAGAATTACTGTATTCGATAAAAAAATTATGTGTTTCACTTTCACAGAAGAAGGATATGAAAATATGAGCATGAATACAATTTTTTTGCTGGAAATGAAGAATATCGGAGCAAAAGCAACATATTAAATATGAAGAAAGCCTTAATGTGAAGATTTTGTGCGCTTGTCTATATTGAAAAAACAAACATTCAAATTCGAATATCTCAAGAAATATTGGACTCGTTCTATCCATTCATGAAATTTAATTCAAATCTTCAATCTACACCAAAACTTTCAAGTTTTGGAGCTGGTCACCTACAGCTCAAGGTACACACGATAATTTTCGTAAGGAACAATCTCAAAACTTATCCGAAAAGATTAATAGTGCCGAAGCTTTTGACCCAATTCAATAGATCAACTGATGACGAAAATCAAAGCGGAAAAAATAAAAAATCAAAACAATATTTTTATATAATTCATATCGTGCGAAGATTTGAACTCTTCAAGATCGACAAACAGCGGTTTCTTCATTAGGATATTTAGTGATAGTCAAGCAGCAACAAAATACAGCTGTTGTATAGCTCAATCTCAATATTACCCTTGTTTGGATATGAAAAATTCAGAAAACTAAGGATTAGAGCGTACCTACTCATATCACATTGCTTCTCGTGAGCATAAAACCATTCCTGGAAATTAATCCGTAACTAAACTAACAGACAAAAAATTCCAGACTAGACTTCCTGACTAGACTTCCTAAGCGTAAATCATTTGATCTTGAAATATACGAAAACTTTCGTTTAAAGTATTGGGAGCTGAATATGAAACATTTTTCGATATCATTCAATAAAAGGAGGTCTCCGCAATGCTACCTTGGGCTATTGTTTCCTCTGAGTCTTAAGCTGTCTACGGTACTTGTTTTTCAACTCTCTGTCTATTTACAGAATCGTAATGAACTCAGAAATTGAAAAAGTTTAAATAATGCGATACAATTCTCTAAATTTAATCACAACTTGTGTTGAAGTATCTCCTCCTTTCCAGTTTACATTGTTTATGCCTAGTCTCTTCATTGGTTGCCTGAAAAGGCAAAAACACCTGGGAAACTCCGTGAAGAGATAGGTACAGCCGATTTTTGTAGAGTTCCCTTTTCCTGAATTCCTTTCTGTAGGTGTATTGTGTATTTTTCTATGCCACAAAAGCCGAAGATGAGGAATGCAGACTGTGCACTGAAACAGCCCTACACATATCAAGCAGTGCCAAGCAGTGAGTTGTATCAGATTCGAGCTCTTTGAGCTTGTTATCGTAGCACAAAACGAACTGAGAAATTGATCGCTCATTGAGGGATATTTTTCTTCATAACTTGGATCTGATTAGTCAAATATAAACGAAAAATCACAATAGTCCACAAAATTAGTGGTAGGGCGCTCAGATTATAAGAAATGCGGAATCACCTATACAACCCCAGATGAGAAAGTGTTTTCATTGTGAAAAAAAATTAAATCCATAACTTTTTAATTTTATTTTCATTTCAATAATAGATAGACCACACTCTTCTTGATAACACTTGTATTATTCGAAAATGAATTAACAATTTCGTTGGTACAAATAAAATAGCAGAGTTAAAACGAGAGTCGTAATACATCTCCTTAAATATAACAGAAACAGTTTCGAACTACTTCTGGTTCTTATTATTGAGTTCGTTGTAATTTTTATAATCTGCCCACATTTCTTATTGATGGCAGCGAACGTTTCCATATTTGGTTCGAGTGTACCCACGACGCCGACGGCCAGATTCCAACACCGGTCGTATATTATTACGTGTTTGTTAGGTAATAGGAAACTCCACTTCATTTTGAATTCACTCTAAAATTAGTGCAAATATAGTAAAACTTCGTCATCCCAAATCATAGCAGAGAAGAGAAACGGATCAAATTAAATATGTCTTCATTAGATATATATTTCATATACAGGATGGCCCGAATGATCTACAACTTCTTAACCCTATGAAATAGTGAAAATTAATGGCATATTGCGTTGCGGTCATCTTTTTCGGAGAATCTTATTTTGCCATCAACGAAATCTCCTTTTGTTTTCTAGTTATACGCCAAAACTGACATTTGGACAAATTCAACTTTGATTATTATCTATTTATAATGTATTTGTTCAAGCTTATAGCACCAACAGGAACGGACAAAATAACCAAATTTGAAATTGCCCAAATGACACTTTCGGCATATGTCTCAAAAACCAAAGAGTAATGCGGTTGGCGGCATTTCTCGAAAAAAGATGACTGCAAAGTGCCATTCATTTTTATCTATCTGATAGTTGTAGTTCAGGGATAACCAATTCTGGACATCCTGAATATATATTGTTCATTTTTGTGGAATATTTTATTGAAATGTAATTGAATTCCACTCCGCGATCTGTAATAGTGAGTATAACCCAATGATATACAGGGTATTTCATCATAAACTGGACAAACATATATTTTCGTGTAGAGGACATCGAGAGAATCATTTTTGCCTCATACGATATATCCCGTTTTCGAAGCATAAGCTAGATACAGGGTGTCAAACGTCATTTTTGAGCAGCATTGAAAACAGAATTGTAAAATATCGAACGGTTTCGTTACTACAGTCATTCAAATGTTTCGTTCAGACCTCTGAAATAATAAAAGAAAAATTGTTTTGAGTTCTAGAGTCAAAATAATAAAATGATTGGCATGTCCAAACATTCTAGATGAATTTATACAAAAAAAATCAGTGAAACTTAGTTGGGACTCGAACCGACGTAGGTATTAAATAGGGAAATGGCACTGTTCTAAGGATATTAATATTCGTTGCCAGGCAACGGTAGTTCGTAGTTCATAGAGTTTGACTACTGGCTAAATTATATTCACTGAAATTCAAATACCAGTCCAACTCTATGAACTACGAACTACCGTTGCCTGGCAACGAATATTATTATCCTTAGAACAGTGCCATTTCCCTATTTAATACCTACGTCGGTTCGAGTCCCAAATAAGTTTCACTGATTTTTTTTGTATAAATTCATCTAGAATGTTTCGACATGCCAATCATTTTATTATTTTGACTCTAGAACTCAAAACAATTTTTCTTTCATTATTTCAGAGGTCTGAACGAAACATTTGAATGACTGTAGTAACGAAACCGTTCGATATTTTACAATTCTGTTTTCATATTCGTGATTGATAATTCAAGAAGTACAATTGTAAAAAATTTCATCCATTTCGAGTGAAATTTTTTCATCGGTGTAGACATGTAAAAAAAAATTTGTGTTCGATTATTGAAAAAAGTTTTTCACAGAAATTCACAGAAAATTTCGTTCATTCAGATTATAAAAGTCAATTTGACAAGCGCAAAAAAAAATTGGAACATTGCAGGTCTTCCGCCATTTTGTAAATTATTTTTCGGAGTACGTCACTTTTTCTGAATAGAGGATCCAAAAATACTGAGATTTGACCAAAAACCGTTACTTTAAGTGTAATACATAACTGACCACACTCATAAGAATCTTGCTTAAAAAGGACATTTGACACCCTGTATGTCCTCTACACGAAAAAATATGTTTGTCCAGTTTATTATGAAACGCCCTGTATATAATCCAATATACAGGATGTCCTAAAATTTTCCATACAACCAATAACTCGGCTCTCAGACAAAGTAGAAAATTCAATCGGAATGTATTTTGAATGGAATCAATATTTCTACCAAAATCTGTCGCTTATTGGGGAATCAATCTCAATTATTCGCAAAATAAATTCCACTCGCATCGAATATCTTGTTATGGAAATATAAAGTTTCTTCTTTTCATTAATCCAATTAAATTTTCTATGGAACTGTTAACACAAGGGCCACAAAATTTCGCTTATTATGAGCATTTTGCAGGTAGCTAAATATTTAATTTCGATTGATTTTGTTTTGACTGAGATATTTACGAACAAAAATTTTTAATGGTCATATTTTATCGAACATTATAGTTTGAGACCATTTTTGCTCATAATTCGAAAATAATAGACATTTGAGCAAAACGATATAGCACTCGTTTGAGTAGACCGAGCGCTCAAACATTCTATGCGCTGATGACACTATGACGCGCTGATGACTTTCGAAAAGATTGTCCTATAGACTAGAGATTTTCAGCGTGAGTACAGTTCCCCAATACCGCGGTTAATTTCGTTAACCAGCCAAATCGTCCAGGGTTTTGCATAAAATATGGAATTCTCATTCCCCAATACCTCAGTCAGAACAATACCAATCGAAACGATTTTTTTTTGCCACATGTGAGTCGCTCCTAATAAGACTGATGTGAAATGTTGTGGCCACAGTGTTAATCAGAACCATTAAAAACTACAGGAGGATCGCAGGATCTGAACCAACGAAATATTTTTTTTAATTATTATTTTCTAAAAATTTATGTTTTCGAATGATATCCATAATATATTTCCGATTATGGTGAGAACTTGTGTATTTATATACTTAGCATTTCAAGTCCTATAAAAAATGTTGAGGTGATATCATTGTCGCTCCACCAATCAACAAGAGTTTAGAAACACCTGCTCAGGGCTTTTCTTAAGGTCTTTGGATCTTAAATGTATTTTGTCGTGATGAAAACTGCTACATACTTCTGAATGAATGTAAATTGTAAGTTTAGTGTGTGGGAAATTCAATGACTTTACTCATCACTTCAACAAGTCTTTTATTTCCAATAGAAACGCCACATGGAATTTTTAATGACTTCAAAGTTCCCCAAACGATTATATTGTGGTATTGTTTTGATTAATTGTTCAAACAATGAAGGCGCCCATTATGATGATTCACGATCATCTGGTGACCATTGTTAATTGGTGAGTACTCTTCTATTTTCGTGATATATGTCATTCATTACAGACAATTTTCACGTACGACCTCGAAATGTCCAAATATGTGCCGAACTTCGTTCCTTTCTCGTGAAAAAAACACGCCCAGAATATTGATCAAACCTACACTGCTGGTGCCATGCAGTTCCTCCATCTGACATTGACATTGATTTCGGCAATTAACATCATTTGCTTTAATTATCGTTTGTTTATCGGTGTTTCCGGATCTGAAGGAGTATGTTCTATTGTGTACGAACACGTATCGACATTGTTGAATATTTTATTCCCATTTGTGAAATCTGATGACTTCCCACCAATTCAGCTTGATGAAAAAATCTACAGCTTCGTTATATTATACGAAAGCTATTAATTGAAGTACAAGTTTTTATAGCCTTTTCATCAACATCATAAGATCAAGCCACTGTTTCCTTTATTTTGTGACCTTCGTCCCGAAGTAATTTCGATTATAATGTTGGAATTTTGATATGTAAAGGTTCATACGATTACTTTTTTTGCGCGCTTGTTCCTCGGGAACCAGAATGTTATCGTTCCATGCAAATGTATGTAATTTTCGAATTTTGGACAGGGCGTGATCTCAAACAACTCGGTTAGACACACCGATGAAGAATTGGAAGTCAAAAGTGATAATATCCGGCCGTGAACACGATTATTTTCGAATGTGATTGTAGATTGTACCGGGTTTTTCACTATAATTTGACCCCCCTTTTAACTTTGTTACTGAAGGAGATACAAAAAAATGTTTCATACAAAAGTTTCACGAAATCAACTGAGGTTTTTGGATAGTAGTCCAGAAACTGAAATTTATACAGGGTGGCCAATATATTGATAGCAACTTCATTTTTTCAAATGGAACACCCTGAATATTTTTTCATATTTGGTTAGCTCTTTTTCACCTGATTTCGAACATGTAACATATGTTGGTCTATCTTTCTCATTCTGAGCACCACAGAGTTTCAAATTTCAATAACCATCTGGCATAACGTTTTGGAAGTTCGTGAATATTTAAGTGGCCGATTTAATCTTTTGATTGGTAATGGTGCACCCAAATATTCCCGATTTAACACCGTTGGACACGTTTTTATAGCCGTTCCTGAAGGAAAAATTTACTTCAGCAATAATGACAATCAATGAAAGCAGAGAATAATACTAATGATATAAAATCAACCAATATTAAACCATAATTCGGAACTAATTCCGTCAACGCACATAATGATAATATTGTAGCATTCAATGTTGTTCACCGCGTAATCTTCCCATTGACGTTATTATAACTCCAAAAATGAGCATTTTCAGTAAACGCACTCTGCCACTTGTAAAATGATTACAGATCTTGGCAGGTAGTACTTAAAATTTGAAACTCTGTGGTTTCAGAATAAAAGAGATAGACCAACATATGACATATTTGAAATCAGAGGAAAAAGAGCTAGCCAAACATGGAAAAATATACAGGGTGTTCCATTTGAAAAAATGAAGTGCCATCAATATGTTGACCACCTTGTATATATTTCAGTTTCTGGACTCACATCAAAAAACCTCAGTTAGTTTCGTAAAACTTTTATACGAAACATTTTTTTGTATCTCCTTTAGTACAAAATAAAGGGGGGGTCAAATTATAGTGAAAACCCCGGTACATTGTAAAGGCCGTATGACATTATGTAGTTTATCATATCGTTTTCTGTATAGTTTTCAATGTTGAAAAAAACTGTATAGTGTCATACGAGCATGTAGTTTTCGATATCGAAAACTGTACAGAAATACCATTCGTATCATAATCCTGTACAGTTCCTGCGCAATAGATCGAATATCGTGTCGTGTTTATGTTTAGCCTAACCTTAACTCATTCCTTGGTTAGTTGAAATTATTTTATTCGGTTTCCTCTTATAATGGAGTTAAACGAAATGGCTGCAGGTGCTGCGGCTATAGTTGGATATACAATGATATTCCAAACTATATGCAAACGTAATTATCGGAAAAAGCCAAAACGAAAATGGATTAGGTTTTAAAATGGAAACGAAATCAATTAAATGAGTAAATGAGTCAAGTCGTAAATACTAATATCCATATTAACACAGAACTGTGATATCATTTGATATTGACTTGACAGCTCTACCACCAATCAGAAGTGTTTATTTTTGTTTATTTCAATATCGAAAACCTACATAGTGTCATACACAATTAAATGGACATAAAGTTTCCTGTATAATAAACTGTACAGTTTTTGTTGACATTGACGACTGTACAGAAAACAATATCATAAAGTACATAATGTCATACGGCCTTTAAGGGTGTTCATTACATAGCCACAATATTTCATATTGTGATAGTTGAATTTAATTAATTTGAATAAATTCAACTCAGTTTATTATTTGTCCCAACCAAATAGAGATAATTACGAGGGATGAGGTTCAATATTGGCTCGTCGAATTACATAGGGAAACTTTGCTAACAAATTGCCAAGATGTAGAGGCGTACTCTTTTTTCAAAGTTAAGCTGAAGTAATATAGGGGTGATTCGATACTGTATCTTCGAATTGAATCCAATTGAATTTCCTGAGATTTTTGTTGAATAAAGTGATTTGAATCAATACAGAGCCAGTCTATTAATCTAGCGTTTTCACGGCAATTTTTTTTCTCTGTATTCTTGTATCAAGCGGAGGAATGTTTGATGCCTCGTTAAAACTTTATTTTGTGAGAGAAAATATACATGCTTCATTGTTTGATATTGAATATCTTTCACTCATAATATAACAATATTATGTAAACATTTATTGAATCACATTGAATCCAAAAAACAACGAATTATTTGCGAGATTGTGATGTAATGCTGAATTTTATTTTCATACTTGATATTATGTTTGTAATATTGTAATATAACCATTAGATTTTAAGCAAGGCAGTAAGGACATGGCATGCCATAGTTTCGTTCAAATATATGTGATAAGGGATTTGAAACGAGAGTGGACGTAGACTTGATGATCCGACGTCAAGAATAATTGTGTTTGGTTATTCGTCTGACCGTGCATACTAACTTTCGAATTGCACTTCTGAACTATTGAAACTTTAACTAGAAATTTGATTTTTGTGAAACCTTCTTTTTGGGAATAGATGCTTATTTGGATAGTTGCCCCACCATAAAAATACTAAGAAGGATTTATAGATGCCGTCCATACTGTGTGACCCTGAAACCCAACCAACTTCAATGGGTTTTTCTTTGCCTGAAACAGCAACTTGCTCTATGAAACATGAGTCGAATTTACAACAATGTTGTGCATTGTTATTAAGTCTCTGAACTGAAGTCGCCATAAAATGATTCCAATAATACATAAAAAGACTAATTGAATTCCAGAAGCATATACTCAACGAAAAAATTTATTCTTCATTGTAACATAAAGCCACATTCCTTGAATTTATCATACATTAATGAATATTGAAGCTGATCAAAAATATTCCCACTGTTTCAAAATTAAAAAACATAATTTATCAGAAATCAGTTATGAAAATAGGGTTTTCAGTTTTCTTCATCTTGGGCATACATTTCTGGATGAATAACATGTACTCGATTTGGTACTCATTCCTTCCTTTTATATTTTCTTGGCACGCTTATCTGGTTCTGCTATGATCCGTAAAGAGACCAAGTCGGTACACAACACATAACAGAACACAACTGTCAACTGTTCCTCTCGGTAGGGATATATGCCCATGAATTTTTTTTAAAAATTAAGGAAAAAATAGCATTTATTCATTTTCAGATGTACCCTCAAGAAACCAGTGTTATGACACATATAACGAAATTTATCACTACTTCGAAAGTTATACAGCGGCAAATATTCAACTCTAAAAAAAAACAAAAAACGACCTCACTTCACAATAACCCGTACAAAACTGAGGTCCAGGGTAATTGTGGCTTCTACTTCGGAAAATTAAAAAAATGGAGCATGATATGAAAAACTCATTCAGAAAACTATCAACAAACAAGATCGAATCAAGGAGGAGTTTGACCTATACCTAGTTATGAAAGATAAAAGTGAACCAAGCCTAGTTAAATCTATAGTTCTATACGTAATAGTAAACAAATCATTATTAATTGATTGTCGTTATCTGGCGGTAAAAATTCTGCCGTTGAATTGGATCTTTATTGCTTTACCAAATATTAATTATACACGACTTTGTAGTGAAAGGTTATTGAAAAATGAAGGGAATATATCCGTGACTTACGTCAGCCTTTATATTAAAAACAGGTCATACTTGATCTGAATGTTGGCTTCTTTGAATGTCAAAGTCATACTAATTCCGATAAAAAATGATGGTGGTTAAAATGAATTATGTTAATGGTAGGAATTCAAGTCCTCAGAGGAAAATTTGAAATTCGTGATTCAAAAGGAAAAGAAAAGGAAGTCTCGACGTAAAATTAGAAGTTTTTTTGTGAGAAGATGCAAGTAGATATTCGAAGGTGAACTGTTCAAATTTATATTACTATAATTTTTTTGTCACATATTTGCACAACAAGCAAATGCAGCATCAATGATGCCTAAATCTTCCTTGAATATACTGAGAACTGCTAAATTGTTTCTATTCATTGATTAAATCAAATTTACTATTAAAATTACTAAAAAACTTTTTAAGGTGTTCACTTCCAGTCTCTGAAACAGAAGCAATTGAAAAATTTTCAATTGAGATATAATGATCCTGCTTAAATCCTTGAACTAATTTGTGAGGAGCAAATTGGTTTTGAAAAAAATGTTGCCTTACAGCTCGTATAACTGAAAAGAGAAATAAATGAAAAGGATAACGTAACGTTTCTGTGTCTATATCAGACTCCTTCTTAAGACAAACTTGGGAAATCCTTTTCATTTATTTCCTTTTTTAGGTTTACTGTTAAGCAACAATTCCCCCACAATCAATTTGGTCCTGACAAATTAGTGGAAGGATTTAGGAAGGAGCATTTCATCTTAATTGAAAAAAAATTAATTGTTTGTTTTAGAGACTGGGAGTGAAAACCTTAAAAAGTTTTCTAGAAATGCAGAATCCTCCCAGACTATATTTCAATCGAAAACTACTATTCAAAACCTAAAGTTACTTTCAAGTTACTAGCGGAAGTTATCTTTTTTGAGATGATATCTCGAGAAAATAACTATAGGTACAAAGTTTGATTCATGTCGAACCAGCCGTTTAGAAGTTCAGTGACATAGACACGTATAGTAGAATTTTATATGTAAAGAAGTTCGATTCGTATAATGAATCAATGAAACTATCACCTGAATGTTAAATTCAGGCCGATTCATAATTTTATTTTCGGTAAAACTATTGAAACTATGAATTTGTCCTCCAAAGTTATCAATCCTTTTATAACCTTCAAAAAAGTATGTACTTATTTATATGCATTGGATTGAACGCCAGGGTTGCACTTTTTGAAGAAATTTGCCATGTCGAGAACGAGAACTGAATTTCTCTGCACCTGTTTCCACCTGTATCCAGGCCTATTAGGAACAGTAGGTGTTCGTCACATTTCATGAAAATCAAATCAGATGCACAAACATTGAACGCTGTGTCTAGAATCTCGGTACCGATAATGAATTTTTTACCGGTAGTTTTAATGACATCACCTATATGAAGTGGTGGGTAACGTGATTTAAGTACCGAACTCCGGGTGTTTTCATTTTGTATTTTATGATTATGTTGAAAAATTGATATGAACTAAATTTTTACTGCACTTAGATCTGAACAAATTGACTTCATGCCAATAATTTTGAAATAATATGTAAATATGAAACATTTTTTTTAAACAACGTTCTATTTTCTATTTCATTTAATGTCAACCTAGTGAATGCCTTGATTAGTCCATTATTGATTTATGTCAATTTATATTTCAGATATTGTTCATTGAAAACCTAAAGAAATAGCATTTTTTTATTTCTTTCAGGTTAGTAAGTTATTCTTCTTATTAGAGTTTGTTTGTTATATTTCCTACTGAAGAAAATAAATCTTTCAGATTGAAGACATCATAGCATCTATTTATTGAACTGAAAAATTGAATTGATTTCCATTCTCATAAATTTTTTCTCGTTATTCTGAAAACTTAAACTTACGTGAATTTATGTGGCAGTAATAATATTTTGGATAAGAATAATTGATTGACTTCAAGCCAATACGTAGTTGCATGTTTTGATTTTTCATTATATGGTTATTTTGAAAGTTAAAAATTATGTCAATTCATACAGGGTGACTGGTGACGTAAGGTACAACGCCTAACTGGAGATAGAAGACCTCAAACTTAATGAGGATTGTGGGTTTAAATGCCCCATAAGGCTATTAGTTGAAAACCTTGTTACTACCTATACGTATTTTCCATCAGATCTAGAAAAATAGCTATTTATTATACAAGGGAAAAAAGTATTAGATTTTAGCTCGAGGTTATGTTGTCTCCCGACGCGAAGTGTATAATACACTATTTTTTTCTGTGGCAGGAAAAACGACCATTCAATAGTGAAAGAAATATGACTTTTCACGAAAATACTTTTTTCCTCGGGAAAAAAGTCAGTAAGTTTTTCCCCGATACATAAACTCTCACTTTTTTGACAGGTAATTTCTTACAGTTTTATTTTGTAACTTGTCAAGAGCATAAAATGTCAAATTTTTTTCCGTCATAGAAAAAAAAATTAAAAATTGCACGTCCGTATACAAAAATTTCAATTTCTGTGTCAGGTGAGAAATATCACTCGGTATATAAGATGAAAAACATTGAAATGTAAAATTGGAATTTGCTAGAAACACTGAGTGAAAATCGGTTTTTAGTTTGAATGGCACATTTTTCTTATTGATGTTTTTATGATATTTTGAAATTCGAATATTACAATTTAATCATATTCACTTGAAGAAACATACTATTCCTGATAGAAAAAAACACTGAATTGAAGATCCTTAAATAATCCTGACGCATCTTGAAATCCTGTTTTATTGATTAATCTATCATTATTACTTATGAGAAGAATTTGAAATACAATACAAACACAAAATGAAGAACAGTAGCACACAGTTAGCAATTTTGCAAAAAACACCCTATATCTCTGAAACTAATAGCTTTATGGGACATTCAAACCCACAATCCTCATTCAGTTTGAGGTCCTCCATCTCCAGTTAGCCGTTGTCCCTTACGTCACCAGACACCCTGTATATTATATGTCACTTTATTCAGAATGAATTTATTAATTTACTTCAAGCCAATACGTAACTATACAACTTGAGATATGTAACCCCGATGAAATAAATATTTCTTATTTCTTTAATGAGTTTTTAACATATTTAATATTTTACACAAACAACCATAAGTATGTTCAATTTTTGAGCTCTTGTTCTACTTAAAGGAGTGCTATATCGTTTCGCAGAATTTTCGAATTTTAAGCCGAATATGGTATCAAACGATATGGTTCGACTGATCGTTATTAATTTTTTATTACTTTTACGACCATCCCATCTGGACAATACCAGTGTAGTTGATCTCTATCGACCTCGAAATCCAGGAATTTGGTGGAATCCTGGATATCCCCCTGGATAATATTTTTCTGTGATTTTATATTGTGTATCGTGTTAATGATTATTTGCATCAGCGGTCTACTGCTGAAACAATAATTCCCAAAGAAATGAAAAATTAAAATGTTTGTTTATGGCTATTCCATGAGACGTGAAGTCAGAATTGAATCTTCAGACCCCAGTTAACCATTGTTTTCATTAGCTGCTTGCCAGTTAGGTATGTGAAGCTACAGAGCATGACTCTTCTCAGAAGTCGAAACTTTGTCTTTGGGCTAAACTGTAGCAAGATCTTGCTACAAGAAGGGGCAAGAAAAAAGTTATTTCCTCGAACTTCATGTTCAGTATCAGGACCAGTATTATCGACTCTTTCATAATGTGAAGATAGATTTTAACGAATAAAGAGCAAGAGCTAGAACAAAAAAGTTTATACGCTGATCTATTCAATGTCCTATGAAAGCCTTCAATCTTTTCTCAAAATCACTGATTTTTTCAAGATCTGGATAATAACGGAAAAGGAATATCCACTGTTATTCAAAACATCTCTGCTGAAATTGCTGCCATTCGCATCTACATATCTTTGCGAGACAGCTTTCTCCAAATCTACTGTTATAAAAAGAAAATATCGCTACAGACTTAACTTAAAACCTGATTTGAGGGTGTCTATTTCTGATAATATATCACCCAGAATTAATATAATATAATATACAGGGTGACTGGTGACGTGAGGGACAACGGCTAACTGGAGATAGAGGACCTCAAACTGAATGAGGATTGGGGGTTTAAATGTCCCATAAGGCTATTAGTTTCAGAGATACAGGGTGTTTTTTGCAAAAGTGCTAAAACTATAAACTGCCATATCTTCGCCAATATGGCAAATTTTTCGCTGATATTTGGCAAGCTTGTTAATATACATATTCTCCATCAGATCGACAAGAAAAAATTCCCAAAAACAGCAGGTCCGTATTCAAAAATTTCAATTTCCGTGTCAGGTGAGAAATATCACTCGGTATATGAAATAGAAAAAATTAAATTGGGAAATTGGAATCTGCAAAAAACACTGAGTAAAAATCTCTTTTTAGTTTTAATGGCACAAATTTTTTAAAGTTTTTATGATATGTTGAAAGTCGAATATTACAATTTTTTCATATTGAATTCAAGAAACACACTATTCCTGAAAGAAAAAAACACTGAATTTGAGATGCTTAAATAATCCTGACGCATTTTGAATATTCTTTCACATCTTGAAATACTTTTTCATTAAATTTTCTATCAATATTATAAAAAAAACTCAAAAAACAATACAAACACAAAAAGATTAACAGTAGCACATATGGTTCATAAAAAAATCAAATAAACAAATGCCTGATATGCGAGAGCCATTCCCCTCAAACACTTATTGGCTCTTTTGAACAATTGAAGTACGTTTCATATCCACAAGATGAAAAATTACTCTTGATAGAACAGTAACACTAGATTTCAGCTCGAAAAAAGTTGGACTTTCTTCTCAGAACGCCTGAACAATAATCCATCTGATACTTTTTCTTTCAACAAAATTTATTCTTCTATTAAATAATGCAATGATTCATGAGAAAATAACTAAGCAAATGCTCGAAATCAGAGCAATTTGCTTCAACGCATTTATTGGCTCTCTTGAACTCTAATGATTTCTTTCTCTTTTGAGATGAGGATTATTCTGAGACCAAATATTATATCCGTTCATTTTGCGCAATCCAAAAACAAGTATCATCTACATATTCTCCATTCGTGAATATTGAAGGCATTTTTCAGTAGATAAACAACCGACACAATTCCCAATAATTCACAATCAATGAATGTATGAATATAAACGTCATTTTTTGAAATAAGCCTACTCTGTGTAGTAGGATGTATTCTATTTATAATGAATAATAAACCTGTTATTCTAGAAAATCACTTGTTTCCCTAATATTCTGTTTGCATTAAAGAAATTCATATGCTTCTCAAAAGAAGATGAAGTTGCTACACCTAAGTACATATCAGAGGAAAATAAGTCCTCAAAATTCATACATTATTTCATTGAAGAATAAATTTTGTTGAAAACATAAGTACCAGATGGATTATTGTTCAGGGGTTCTGAGAAAAAAGTCAAACTTTTCTCGAGCTGAAATCCAGTGTTTCTGTTCTATCAAGAGTATAATTTTTCATCTTGTGGATATGAAAAGTACTTCAATTGTTCAGAAGAGTCATTAAGTGTGTGAGGGGAATGGCTCTCGCATATCGAGCATTTGTTTATTTGATTTTTGTATGAATCATATGTGCTACTGTTCCTCTCTTTGTATATCTATTGTTTTTCTAATTTTTCCTATAATATTGATAAAAAATTAATAAAACAGGAGTTCAAGATGTGAAGGAATATTCAAAATGCATCAGGATTATTGAATCATCTCAAATTCAGTGTTTTTTTCTATCAGGAATAGTATGTTTCTTGAATTCAATATGAATAAATTGTAATATTCGACTTTCAACATATCATAAAAACTATAAAAAATTTGTGCCATTCAAACTAAAAACAGATTTTTACTCAGTGTTTCTTGAAGATTCCAATTTTCCAATTCAAATTTTTTTTATCTCATATACCGAGTGATATTTCTAACCTGACAAGGAAATTGAAATTTTTGAATACGGACCTGCAATTTTTGGGAATTTTTCTTCTCGATCTGATGGAGAATATGTATAGTAACAAGCTTTCCAAATATCAGCGAAAAATTTGCCATATTGACGAAGATATGGGAGTTTATAGTTTTAGCACTTTTGCAAAAAACACTCTGTATCTCTGAAACTAATAGCCTTATAGGACATTTAAACCCCCAATCCTCATTCAGTTTGAGGTCCTCTATCTCCAGTTAGCCGTTGTCCCTTACGTCACCAGTCACCCTGTATAATGACGAATCCGTGGTCACATGCAATTCTGTTAGTGAGGCCGACTGGCCGTAAACATGATTACATTCGAAGGATTGAGATTTTCAGGTTGAGATCGGTTTTCAAATGCCATGGTAAATTTCATTAACCATCAGAATCGTACCGGTGCTCCATAAAATATGGCCATTCAAAATTTTTGTTCTTCGCAAAATATCAGACAAAACGAAACGAATCGAAATGAAATTCTGAGGCCCATGCAAGATGATGATAATGAGCCTCATGCAAAATTTCATTGCTTTTTTCTCAAATTTTTCATTTTGCTGGCCGCGACGCCGGGTAAGTGGAATTTCTCCTAGCGTTGAGGATCAAAAGACGATCTTGGGCAGCTGTTGTACTGCGCTGCCGACCTCCCCCAAAAACAGAAGCTACTGAGTCGTTTTGGATGAACCTATTCCAAGCTCGACCCACGACACGACACTTTGCGAAACATTCAACTGCCGGGACACTTCTCGCTGGGACAAACCTTCCTGTATCCACCGTATGATTTCGTCCAGTTGCACAGGAGCCAAACGTTTTCTCGGCATGACTGATAAGCCGATATTGTTCTCATTTCTTCAATTATTGTCACCTTATGTGTTTGAACGAGAGAAAAAAACAGATTTAATAACAAATACCACATTGCTTTTCACTCCACCTGTAACAGCCTACAGATAATAATCGATTTTGTGAACAAGAGCCGATGAAGTGAGAAAGACTTTGATATAATCATCTCAAAACATCTTACTTTTTCCTTAGAGAACATATAATGTACCGAGTAATGTACAGATATTCACGAGATAACTTGAAAAAAATACAAATGAAGAGAAGTTCATAAGTGATCTCTAGCAATTGTTGATCAGTGTATATTTCGTTACTTCGAGATTACCCGAATTTTATATTTCGAGTCATTATCTAGGTATCTTCATTTAACTTAAAAACAATCTGACCGTTTCGGCCCATTAACGAACTTATACGAGATACTCCAGCTCATTCCGAAAGAAACTTAAATTATTATTCATATCGCTGACATTATCTCAATTAATTTGTATACAATATCCCACTATTTTTGCATGAACTCAAAATTCCGTTGTCAATCAACAATATCAAAATAGAAACCATTGCTGGGGGTCCGAATTAGTTATTGAGCATATTGATTTTAAATTCGAACTCCATCGGATTTGAGGCTCCGACCATTTCGAAGCAAAAAACAGTTTATACCATATCAACTCGAGAACACATAAACGGAAGGACCAACAGACATAATAATTGCTTTTGACCTCTGTCCCTTCATCAGTGAGTTTAACAGAGTTTTTTAAGACGACTCCTGGCTCAGAATTAGAAACATAGACATTTGGGCAAAACTGTAGGAAGTTGTTCTCCTAGGATCAAGAGGTCAAATTTAGGAACACGCGAACAAAGACCTTGAGCAGTCTGCCCCATTCAATAATTCAAAATAGAAAATGTAACATTCACTTTAATGCAACCATCGAAGTAAAGTCGATTATCATGTTATGAATCGGTCATGGCAAAAAATAACCGGACAAGAAATTAATACGGTAACCATTCCACGAAAGAATATAGCTTCGAGTCCCTGTTCGTAATCACTTTCCCTTCGATACCAGATATGTTATATTCTCACTCTATAATCGCTGGATAAATCGTGCAACTTTCTTTCCGATTAATTGGCATGGCATTAGTATTGTCATTGTTGCTTTAAATTCATAAAGATCCTTGAAATCAGGAAATGCTGATACTTGTGCATGAACTCATAGCTTAATGATAGATAGCGGACTGGTTATAATCTTCATGTTCTTCAGTTGGATATGACGTGTTGTCAGTGTTGTCCCTCAAAGTATTATTTCAACAGTTGCTGTCCCATTTTGTATTTTTTTACATTACCTGAATTATTCACTAGCCTTCAGGATATTTGCAACAAATTTTTGTCGTCTGGAAATGGTTCAACTTTTTCGGACATTTGATAGTCCCCGGGTCTCATTCGATTCACCACGAGTAAACTTTTGTTTTGTGGGTTAGAATATGCTATCTATACTTCTTAGTATTCTTTTATTCAGATCAGCTAATTTAGGAGTTACAAACGATAGTTGATTTGAATTTCGAAGTGATGATCCTGGAACATAATACACTGCGCAAAAAAATTAACGCACATTATGAAAACCTCAAATTTATTCTACAACTGAAGGTGTTTTCTCAATGATAATTTTTTTTCAGAATTATGCAAGCATATGTTATCCACTTTCAACGTTTTTCTTCAATACTGATGTTTTTTTCCCAGCATGAATAAAAAAGTTGAGATTATCAAATTTGGAATGTATTGCCTCCATTCTGAAATCAGTAGCGATCAATTCGAGTGATCAATAGTTTTTCTTTCGTTTGATTTTCTACACTCGATCGCTATGCAACGCGAAACACGAAATTTGACCCACAAGGAATGTGACCAAGCGGTAGTTTTGCGAGAAGAAGGGTGGACATACACAAGAATTGCCAGTTGTGTGTGTCCAGAATGTTGCAGCGATTCAGGGACACAGGTATGAATGTCCGAAGATCAGGACAGGAAAGACCACGGCTAACTGGTTACTTGAGAGTTTCTTCTTTGAGACAACGGTTTGCAACCGCCCGCTTTCTTCAAAATCAGCTTGAGCAAACTCATGGGGTGCAAATTAGCACTCAGACGATAAAAAATCGCCTCAGAGAATATTATTTAAGGCCTCGTGTCGCGGCAAGAGGCCCAGCTTTTACCCCAGCCCATCGGAGAGCGCGTTTGGATTTTGCCAGAGAGCATATTCATTGGGAAGAGGCTGATTGGAAAAGAGTTGTCTTCACAGACGAGTCTAGATTCTGTCTCTACCATTGTGATCGACGTTCCGTTGTATACAGACCTCCACATAAAAGATATGCTCAGTGCAATTTCCTGAATACTACTGGTTTCGGGGAGGATCGATTATGGTATGGGGTGGAATATATTTGACTGCTCGCATAGACCTAGTGGCCGTTGATAATGGAGCTATGAATATAAGGAACATTTTTGAGTAGCATGTAGTGCCATTTGCCCCATTTATTGGTGGAAATTTAATTTTTGTGGACGACAATGAGAGACCCCATCGTGCGCTCATCGTTCAGGAGTACCTTGAAGAGGTTGAAGTCTCTCGAATGGAATGGCCAGCAAGAAGTCCAGATCTCAATCCGATTGAGCAGGTTTGGGACAACCTCAATAAAAGGTTGGGAGGTTCAGAAAATCATCCAGCTACTCTTAATGACTTAGGAATCTAACTCAGAGAAATCTGGGAAGGATTAGATGAGAACATTTTAAGATCACACAATTTGAGTATGAACCATCGTTGATGAGCAGTAGTTAAGGCAAGGGAAGAAAATAATAAGTATTAAATCACTCATCAACATTCCAGTGTTTTGAAAATTGTTTATTTCTCTTCTTTTACATAAGATTCAGTGAAATCTTGAATTTTTCTCCCATTTAATGTGTCTTGTTTCGTTCGAAACCTTCCCGAGAGAACATAAAAAATACGTTATAAGGTCAATGTAGAGTTAATTCTCATTAAAATTGAGATTTTCAGAATGTGCGTTAATTTTTTTGCGCAGTGTACTTTGCAGTTATGGAACAACTAGAAATGGAATATGCTCTTTCTTTCCTCGTTTCATTCTTGAACTATCATGAAAACCTTAATAGTATTAATTAACCATCTCAAATAGATCAACGAAAATTTTTAGAAGGACCTTTACTGTCATTCCTGCTGTGATGTCAAAAGCTCCTGCGCTCTCTCATATTCGGAAGATGATCATTGAAATTTGAATGTCCTGAAAGCCATTTGTTTAATTTCATTCATTTACGAATGAAAGATTCTTAGTCAAATCCCAAATGTATCCTTATTATTTCAAGTTTTGAAGTCGCCCTTCAGAAAGTTATCGTGGTTAGGTTCAGCCATATATGTATAACGATGAAAATAATCATAATAATAATGAACAAGGAAAAACCAAAAGTTCCTAGGATATTCCGAACTAAATTATTGTTTTTCCTATATAAAAAAACGTGAAAAGGCTACAGGCTCTTATGATACCTATTATTCACAACATAAATCGATTCGGATATTGGGTACGTTCAGAAGCACTCAACTCTTGGCATAAAGCAAAAATCAGATGAGTAGAGTTGAGTTTCAGCGGATGAAAATTTTCTGAACGCTTCGCTGAGTGATTTACAAATCTGACATATCATGATATACAACCTTACTTTTTTATACCCAGTTGAGGAACTTTTTGTGATTGTACTCGAATATTATAAATTGAAGTGTATTGGAATAACCAAAATACTCCTTAATAAACTTCAACTCACAGAACACAACAATACTTAACTAAAACTAAAAACCCTAAACATAAACAAATAACAAAATAAGCATATGCGCATGTCTCAGTGGTCAGATGAGTTACAAAGCGCTAAGTTTTACCGCTGCCAGAAATCGACATCTGCTGAGAAACATCGATTTGTCAGCGATTTTGCTGAACGCTATCGCTTTCTCAACTTACTCAACTGTTGCCAATAGTTGAGTGCTTCTGAACATACCCATTGTCAAAGAAAGTTGTCACATATACAGTATTCGTTTTGAGGAGTTTCGTGCTCCTGAGCTGTTCCACTGCTTGTGCGCAGCCAATGGCAAGCCGTATTTCGAGCTTTTGAGTTACTCAGGAGCACGAAATATCTCAAAACGAATAGGCAAATAGAGTTTGAAAAAATTCGGTCCCAAGGGTTTTGTTTCTAAATTTATTCATTCGGTTCATTTCTTAATGAACTGCAATGAACATGTCTTGTATGGGAATAAAAGATCAAGAGATATAAGTATAATAAATCAGCTTTTTTGAACGGTTCTTGCATTTTCGAATACAAAAACCGAATATTTTTGCCAAACGAGATGAAAAGTTGAATTTATATACAGTGTGTTTGGTCCCAACTTAGCGATAATTTAAGGGCATCAAATATACCTAATTTTATCGACAAAAACATCCACATTGGGGAGTTTATCCCCTCAGTTCTGGAGTGGCCCCCATTTTAAATTCACTTTTTTATGTTAGTTGACCCTTCCAAAGAATATCGATTTATTTGGACATAAAGGTCCTACAGATGTGAAAAGAATGTTTTTTGAAAGATGATACTACCACCGTTCATTAAAGTGAAACAATATGAAAACATTCATTTCAGAAATTCTATGTTTCTGATGATGCCATAAAAAACTTATTTGAAAAAAATTTAGAATAAAAATGTATTGATTTTCTCAGCAAATCCGCAATAGTACAAGAACTAGCGCCTTGAAGTATATTTTTTTTCAATGAGCTATCACGCAAGGATATTAGCTACATAAATGATACCAACATAATTTCGGTAAGTTACATAATTAGAAAGTAATTGCTGTTCGAACATGACTCTTATGAAAATTGATAAAAGAAAATAAAACTCAGTACTGTACTTTCGATAATTTTGAATGATTAAACAAACAAAGAACCCCGCACATTTCTTATGGGAATTGGCTACAGGTGGATTTGGCTGAAAATTTGATATGATGTTTTACTAATCCTTCTGATCGAATGTCTCTTCAGTCACGAAGCTGAAAAATGCATATTTCTAGGAGTTTTTAGCGATTTTTTGTATCCATTATGGCTTAAGTATCACCGTTCACAAAGAAATGTTTGAAAATATTTCGAATTGACATAATCTGCTTTCAATAATCACGAAATATTTCCAAACACTTCTGTGTGAACGGTAATACGTAAGCCATAATGGATACAAAAAATCGCTAAAAACTCCTAGAAGTATGCATTTTTCAGCTTCGTGACTGTGGAGACATTTGATCAGACGGATTAGTATAGAACATCATATCAAATTTTCAGCCAAATCCACCGGGAGCCAATTCCCATAAGAAAGTGCGGGGTCCTTTATAATAAAAATTGCTCAAATGGCCACCTCTGCTTTGTAGACAGGCAGTGACGACCTGTAGAAGCAAAAATTAACTCTCGAATTATGTAATTTACAGAAATGTAGATGTTGTTTTGTAGCTCATACCCTTGCGTGTTGAATCATTAAAAAAAATTATACTTCAATGAGCTATTTCTTGTGCTATTGCGGTTTTACTAAGATGGATCAGTACATTTTTTTACAAATTTTTTTTTGAAGAATTTTTTATGGCATTTTCAAGTTAAATGTTTTCATATTGTTTTAATTCAATGAAAAGTTGTAGTATCATCATTCAAAAAACATTTTTTTCACATCTGTAGGACCTTTATGTCCAAAGAAAACGGTATTATTTGGAAGGATCAACGAAAATAAAAAAGTAAATTTAAAATGGGAGCTACTCCAAAACTAACGGGGTAATCTTCCCAATGTGGGTGTTCTTATCGATAAAATTAGGTATATTTGATACTAAGTCGCTAAGTCATGACCAAACACACAGTATGCCTGGTTTTATCGACGCTCCCTATGTACACTCAAAATTTCAACGACATACATCTTCATGAAGCTCAAAATTTTTCGAAAACATTTGTTTTTAAACTTTCTATTCAAGAATCCCCACCAAATTTTTTGAGTGTTCGAAAGGTTATTGGGCAGCTAAATATGAGCGTAGTATATTCGACGCAAAAAATCAGTAAATAAACATAACGCATGAATATATATAATTATGTAATGCCAACCCTGGATTCCTTTAGCCAAGATAATCTTATTACAGCTTTTCTAATTCATATACCTATGTTATAACGTGCATAATTGCAACTCATCATTTCTGCTGAGTTTAGACAATATGTTATAAAATGATTGTGAATGCCTCTCTCGAGGAGATTAAGTATCGAGATATTGTACGCTTTGCTTCGCTTAATAAAGTTGATTTTTTAAAAATACGGTTTTTCTCCCTAAAAACATAATTGGCGACGAGGTGATGGGATTGTGCCGGTCTTCGTGAAACGAATACGGACTGTCAGTGTTAACTGTTAAGGTGCAACCAAGAACAAGGAGAGAAATACCAGAAGCCCTGATCGACCGAGTAGCGCCCTTCGACAACTTCAACAAAGAAAAATCAAGAACTTCAGAGGTGAGCAAGAGCAAATCCTTTACTTTTTTCCCCAGTTATTTTAACCTGGCCCAAAGTTGAAACCAATTCCAATCCAATTCTTTTTCCCGTACAGTTTTGAGAGTAAAACCTGTATAAGTTTTTCCTAGGTTTCTTTCCAAAAACCGATCAAATAATTCAATTTATTGATAATTTTTTTTCAATCATACATAATTGATTCATTATAGATAATTTAATCGATAATTTATCGAAACTTAATTTGAAAAATAACAAAATGACACAGGATAATAATACTTTCGAGAGAATGAAGCTGATTAGCCTTTTCGCGCAATCAATAGTTCCATTTGACGAAAACCCCGCAAATTTACAAGATTTTTAAATCATTGTGAAAGATTTTCCAATAAATTCAGATCAAATGATGCATTACTCAATGAAGCAATCATAGATATCATTAAAAGTAAATTAATAGGTACAGCTAGTGAAATAGTGAGCAGCAATGAACGCATCACTTCTAGCTGGACAGATTTAAAAAATTCCTCAAATTGAAATTTGAAGAGAAAATTAGTTTAACTGTATTATTTTGGGATCTCCAGAATGCCCAAAGATTTAGAAATGAAAATTCCTAGAAAAAATTGTCGATTTAAAAAACAAATACGATTATCAGGTGGAGTTATCCGAATTGAGTATAGTTGAAAAGAACAAGAAAAAAATATTGCATCTAGAGTAGCCACTAGAGTTTTACTTTACAACATTAACCCTGAATTACGAACTGCACTGAGAGGTCATGGTATAATGAATTACGATGACATGGTAATTTTATTAGGCAAGATTTTTATTATTACCAGCAACCTTTTCTTCATTATAAAACACAAGTTTCTCAAAACCTAACAATTTTCCAAATTCAAACAAACGCCAAACGCAAAACCCAATGCAGTACCCAATACAGAGAAATTTTCCTAATCAATTTCAACCACATTTTAAACCACCACAAAATCAATTTCCTCCACAACCTATCCAATTTACGCAACAAAATACCAATCAATTTCCTTCAAAACCTATCCAATTTACACAACGCCCAGTAACTCATCATTTCCCTACCAGACAACAAGTTTTCGGACCTAGTACCTCTAAGAAGTAGATGTATTCAAACCTAATCCAAATCATAGAATTTTGACACCACCGGAAAAAATGTCTATACAGACGCGAAATTATCCTCATAAACGCTCGAATTATTCGACACAATATCAGGCAAATCCTCCAAAAAACACCCCAATTTTAATCAAAATAATTATCAACAAAATTACAATAATCAACCTCCTAATTTCACATTTGAAGAATTGACTAATATTGAACCAGATTGTGAGCCAATCGATGTAGAATATAATGAGTCACAAAATTATCTTGAAATTAACGAAAACTTTGAAGATGAAAACTTAGAAAATTATTCAGATGAAAATTTTCACGAACTAGCCTCGAACAATTTATCGACCTAAATTCTGCTTTAGACAATAAAAATCAATTACCTTACATTGAATTCCAAAATCCTAAGTGCAAACTTCTTATAGATAGCGGATGTTCAGTATGTCTAATTGACCCAAAATTTGCTTATAATAACTTTCCCAAAAATATTTTTAAGGAATCGACAACTTTAACTGCATGTATGAAGCAGGAAACTTCTAATGAAAAAGTATTTTTATACCAGTATTTAGAGAATTCGAAATTGATGATTTTCACCCATTCATACTTTACAAATTTCACAAAAATTACGATGGATTAATAGGAGCAGATTTCTTGAATAAATATGGACTAAATTTAGATTTCAAAAACAAATTTTAACTAATGAATATTGTAAGATTCCATTCCAATATCAAAAAGTTTCCCAAAAACCCTCAAACATTCCAATAGATCTTAGTCATTTAGAATCAAAAATTAGAAACCAACTGACAAAAATTCTCCAGACGAACGAAGATGTTTTACACTACCTGATCAACCACTAAATTTTCTAGTAACATTAAACACAAAATTAGAACGACTGACGAAATTCCTGTACACGGTAAAATGTATAAATATCCAGAAATTCATAGAGCGGAAGTACAACGACAAATTGAAGACATGTTAGAGAAAAAAATAATTAGACCTAGTATTTCCCCATGGTCCTTTCCCGTTGTCATAGTTCCCAAAAAGCAGGACAAATCTGGACAAACGAAATGGCGAATTGCCATAGACTATAGAAAACTGAACGACAAAACCATAGACGACAAATATCCCTTACCCCAAATCGACAACATATTGAATAAATTAGGCAATAAAAAATACTTTACCACACTTGACTTAGCATCTGGTTTTCACCAGATAGAACTCGACGAAGAATCAATAGAAAAAACGGCCTTTACCGTAGAAAACGGACATTACGAATTTCTTAGAATGCCTTTTGGACTCAAAAACGCCCCAAAAACTTTCCAGCGGCTAATGAATAATGTTTTAAAAAAGTATATAGGTATAATCTGTTATGTATACATGGACGATGTAGTTATTTTTTCGGATACTGAAAACAACATTTGGCAGATATCCATACCATCTTAGAAGCACTCAAAATTGATAATTTAAAAATCCAACTTGATAAATGTCATTTTTTCAAAACTGAAATCGAATTTTTAGGTCACATTATCACACCTCAAGGAATTAAACCAAACCCTAATAAATTGAAAGCTATTACTGACTTTCCAATTCCAAAAACTCAAAGAGAATTAAATCGTTCCTCGGATTAATAGGTTATTACAGAAAATTCATTCCAAATTTCGCTAAATTAACGAAACCTCTAACATTATGCCTGAGAAAAGATGCAAAAATTAACATTGACGATTTAAATTACATCGAAGCATTTGAAACTTGTAAGCGGAATCTAATGAACGATCCAATATTAAGTTACCCTGACTTTGATAAACCTTTTATTCTCACGACAGACGCATCCGGTTATGCAATAGGATCAGTTCTATCGCAAGGAAATTCCCCGAATGATCTTCCAATTGCATTCGCGAGTAGAACGCTAAATGACGCCGAAACAAGATACAGTACGATAGAAAAGGAACTGTTAGCTATCGTATGGTCATGCAAATATTTCCGACAATATCTCTACGGACGCAAATTCACGATTTACACAGACCATAAACCTTTATGTTGGTTATTTTCTTTAAAGGAGCCAAATTCCAGACTAATGAGATGGCGTATTCAGTTAGAAGAATTCGACTACGAAATTAAATACAAAAAGGTTCGACAAATAACGCAGACGCACTTTCGAGGATTAAAATTGACAAAAATAATATCGAAATTAATGTATTGAAGATGATTTAGATTCAATTGCAAATCAAATAACCACCGAAGAATTAGACGATTGTTTGAATTTACTTAATGCAAATAACCAGACTGAAACCCCTAGTACTAGTCAAAATGACAATATTATAGATTTCGAAACAGACGACATAACTGTTCACAGTACTTTAGAAAATCCTATTCTCGAATTACCTATTACCGAAAGAAGTTTAAATTCTGCAGCCCTACAAATAATTTTCAAAACGACTCCAAATTATAAAGTAACAAAATCAAAAATTTTTGGTGATAAACTTAGATTCAGAGTTTCCATCAACCAAATTGAAAATGATTTCATAAAATTCATCAAGGAATTTATTCAACCCAAAAAAGCATACACCTTGTATTTTGCCTCTCAAGAATTAGAAAAACCACTTATACGAATTCTACAGGAAAAATTCGATTATAAATCTTATGACTTAAAAATTTCCAAATTTTTCTAGAAGACGTAGAAGACAAAGAAGAACAACTTCTTCGCATACAACAATACCACGAGACGAAAACTATTCATCGCGGATTACGAGAAAATCTTATAAGTCTAAAACGTAAATATTACTGGCCCAACATGGACAAAGACGTTAGGAACTACATAAATTCTTGTGAATTATGTCAGAAAAATAAATACGAACGCACCCCAATCCAAATTCAATTCAGACCCAACCCTATCGGAACGAAACCATTTACGCACGTTTACTGCGACACGATTAGGTTCAATCAAACGTATTGCCTTAGTATCGTAGACTCATTTTCAAGATTAGGACAATGTTATACATTAATTCAAAAAACAGGAACAGAAATTTTAGACAAGTTATTAATTTTCTTTAGCCATTACGGAATTCCTAACAAAATTACATGTGATAATGGTCTCGAATTCAAGAACAACGTTATACAAGATTTTTGTAAAGTCCACAAAATCGAAATTCATTACATTACAAACTATAATCCCAATTCCAATGCAATAGTTGAACGATTTCATTCCACATTAATAGAACAATTGAGGACAATTACAGACAAAATTTGACTTTCCAAAATAGATTATCTCAAGCATTACTCAGTTACAATAATTCAAATCATGCGAGCTTAGAAATGACCCCTATGCAAATAATTAAGGCAGACTTGAACTACTCATTACCTATTGAACAAACACATAATGAACGATTACAAAATTACGTGGAAAATTACGTCGAAAATTTGAATGACATAACGAAACATTTGGAACAAAATAGACAAAAAAATATTCAACGCTTAGAAAAAACTAATGAAAAACGATCAGCAAAGGAAGACCACCCTTTAAAAAAAAACCCAACCTACATCAAAAATCCTATGACACGAAAATTAGATCCCCCATTCAAAAAAATTGATGCCTGTGAAATAGATAAAAATCGAATCCAAGATAAGAAAAACAAGCATATCTACCATAAAAAAATCATGAAACAGAGAAAAAACTAGTTTCAAAATTTTGTTACAGATCCAAAATGGAATACACTTTCATACTTTTCATACTTCTCGGAATAATAACCTTCTCGATATCCCTTGAAATTATCCAAATCCAAAATAGCATACTACCCATTTCATTAGGTAAAGCCTACGTAACTCACAAAAACTTGCAACTTTTATACCATATTGACCTAGCCAAAATCGAACAAATCATAATTAATTATCAAACTGAAATAGACAACTACAAAAACTCAAAATTGAATTTCGCACAAACTGCAAATTAACGATATTTAAGACACTAACGAAATAAACCTGAATGCATTAGAAGAACTTTTGAACGAAAAAATACGAATCAAAAGAGGATTAATAAACTTAGGTGGAAAAATTTCAAAATTTCTATTCGGAACGCTCGATTCTGATGACGAAGCTTTATATCAAAGTTATTTCAACAGTATCAAAAATAACGAACAAATATTATTTCGAAATCAAAAACAAATCGCAACTATAGTGAATGACTTGAAAAATAAGTATATAAATTCCAGAAAATGTCAGAAAATCTTAAATTGTTTCAGATAGTACCTGAACTGCATGAAGTACAACAAATGCACCTTTTGATTTTCGAATTGAAAGACATAAAAAATATCTTAGACGAAATACAAACAGCTGTTAGCTTTGCGAGGTTACATTTATTGCACGAATCAGTTTTACCATATTCCAAATTTCTAGAATTGATCAAAAATGAAAATATTATACCAGTTCATCACCTGAAAGACTATTATCAATTGTGTCACACGAAAGTTATTTTCAAAAACAAAATTTTATTATTTCTGATTTCAATTCCATTAGTTCAAAAAGAATATTATGATCTATACAAATTTTACTATCTCCCACAAAATAATGAATCCCTTCCATATACCAATCCTTATTTGCTCTCGCAAGAAGAAAAGCTGAAATGGTCCACCAAACACTGCCATCCAGTGGAAAACGACTACTTATGCGATCAAGACTCACTAGAAAAAATTCCGAAGTGCCTGGAAAATATCCTCACCAACCACACCGAAAATTGCCAGAGAATACCAAAAATTCCAACCCAGGACCTGAAGTCCTAGAAGATGGAAGCATTCTCTCAATTCAAAATGAGAAAATAATCGAAAAATGTCCATTGCAAACGAAACATCATTTCCTTCCTACGATGGCCATTCTACGTACCAAATGTACCATCAGTAACAAAGAAAAGGAAATAGTTCCAACCACAAATATCAGCGAAGAGAGAATCGTTCTTCTACAAACACCACACAAGTTACCCCAAGAATACACAAAAGAAGAACATCAACCAGAAGACAACATCCCCGACATCGAATGGAAGAAACCAACCAGTGGAATCTTCCTCAGACTGCATTTAATTCATTTTTCTATTTGATAATTCTAATAATTATAATAACTACTTTTTACTTTATTTTCAAGCTTGCTTTATCCAAATAATTTATGTAAAAATAAAGCTACACCCATAGGTGATACCTTTAACCAAAATGGGGAGAATTATGTAATGCCAACCCTGGATTCCTTTAGCCAAGATAATCTTATTACAGCTTTTCTAATTCATATACCTATGTTATAACGTGCATAATTGCAACTCATCATTTCTGCTGCTGTTTAGACAATATGTTTATAAAATGATTGTGAATGCCTCTCTCGAGGAGATTAAGTATCGAGATATTGTACGCTTTGCTTCGCTAATAAAGTTGATTTTTTAAAAATACGGTTTTTTCTCCCTAAAAACATAATTATATATATTTTCTTGAATTGAGAGCTAACAAAATACATACATGAAACAAAAAAAGTCCCTAGCTGAGGGTGGTGCAAAACGGGTTACCCTACTATTCTGTCGTATGATACCAGAGCACAGGGAAAAACCTCAGTAGAAAAAACCCTGCCTTGCCGTTTTTACAAAATTGAAACTTAACTAACTATTTGAATAAATACCTTCAATATTTAGATACAAAACGTAATTCTTGCTCTGGGCCAGGAGGGTGTTTTAAACCAGGTCTGGCGTTCCAAGTGATGATTTTCGAATCTTCTGTTCTTCTAAGACCGCTACAGGACCCTACTGAAGGGTAATCATCTCCCATAGATTTCAATAGTGGTATTTCATCCTAAATATCGAATTTAATTTCGGAATAATGATAAAAAACGCGTGAATATATTTATGAATCGGATAGAATTGCTGATTAGGTAACGAGTCAATGCAATTTACTATCCATTTGTATTTTTTCACGACCAAAAAATTAAACGAAACGAATCATGAATATTGAAAAATTAATTGAGTAAACTTTTCTTGATAATTGCACCTAATGACAAGCTCATTTGCTAAAAATAACAAATTTTGTTCGATATAAACATCAGTCACATACATTGAGCAAATGGTCAACTGATTACATACATCATGACAATAATTTGGTATAAGAGTTGGGGTCACTGATTCCACATTGTCTATTATGATGGCATTTTTTATTACCTCTGATTCAGGAAGTCTTGAAATGAATATCCCCAAATTTTGATGAATTATTCACTGTACGATACATGGAATCGATTAAAATATTCACTAGTTGAAAATGTTCACTTTGACTAAATTTCTTACAAATATATGCGCCAAAAGTTGCTTTCAAATAGAAATAAATTTTTGTTATTGCTCATGTTGAAGCTACATTGTTTAGGAAATAAATCAGTAAGATAAAGCAAAAAAATAAGAAAAGCATGAGCACGATCGTAGTTATATCCTGGAAATTATTTGAACACTAGAAAACTATGAAAAAACTTGAATATTTAAAAAAAATGTATTCTATGTTTCTGATGATGCTATCCTTCTGAAATTTTGCATGAGCATTCAGTAAATCAATCTCCATTCACAAAATGAATTTCACTCGAATCTGATACCATGTCAATATAAAAATTCCTTTTTTTAATATTTCATTTGAATTTTTTATGGTTTTGTCAACACTATGACTACAAAATTTTGCGTTAGGCTTATTATGAACATCTTGCATGTGTCTACGAAATTTCATTTCGGTTGGTTCCGTTTTGTCTGAGATATTGAGGAACAAAATGGCCATATTTCATCGGACACCCATGGAGCGCTCAAAAACGGATATCTGAATTTTCAATTAATAAAAGACTGCCCTCCACTTTTTCAGTCAATACATTAGCTGATAATTTCAAAAATTTTGTTACTGAAAATAATTTGATCCATTGAAGAGGTGAAAGAAAGTACTACTACTATCACCATTACATTAATAGAGAATTTAAACATTTGTTCACATCAAAAAATTCCATAATTCAAATCAATTAAACCTTTCAGATGATATCCTATCCAAATAAATAACGGATGTAACATAGACGTGAAGGAACTCCGCATGATCGAGTTTTCTTCAGGTGCTGTTTTTTCACGATCAATTATTACACTCTCATATTTATAATCTCGTTTTATCCTCAGGCGTTAAAATCACTCTCACTCTTCATTTATGACCTACTAAGATCGAGTTCGTTTCACTCCATAGCTCATTCAGGAATCAGCATAACGACCGAGATAAACTATATTACATAATTCGGATGAATAATGTAAACAATGAAGTGGAATTTTATAGTTGAATAATTTCTTCCGTTTTATGAATCGACTGGCGTGAACTCTTGTTGACTAATGATAATTAGATGAAGCTGTACTGTGTCAATGCATTTTAATAATTACTCAGCGATTTTTAGATGAGTTTAACCAAAAGATGAGTAGTGGATGTAGCGATATATTTTGTTCGATTGAATAATAAATGAAAAGTTCTCGGATTACAATCTACAATGAATTGTGACGCGCAACAATGAAGTGGGTGAAATATAATATTAAATACAAATTTGAGTTGAATTTATAAGTAGTTAAGAGAAGATGACATGAAGGAAGCAAAGTAGACACCGAATGTCACTTCCAAAATATGAATTGAATCTCGAAAAAGTCAACCGAATTACTAGGACTATGAAATAATGAAAACCATAAAACAAATTGATTTTATCCACTCCATTAAACTAATTTCTATGTGTAATGATAGTCATAACACAACCGTAGACATGTCTATGAACCGAAAAGCGAGGGTTATAATAACACCCGCACATAACACCCGCTAATAAAAATACCTAGGAAGAATGAAATTGCTTACAAAAAAATGAATAAAAAGTAGCATCGATCCGGAACTCTATTTCAGCCATCAAGATAACGTTCTAGCGATTCATTCCAGATTTATTTTTGGAAAACGTGAATTTTTGAAGTTGCCAAATAATGCAGTCGAATTGTGCTTTCAGCAGGAAAGTTTTGGGGTAGTTTAGATTTCTTTCATTTTTTATGTTTTTTGGGGTGCTGAATCCGAATTTGAGGTTTGCTAACAAAATTTCCAGATGGAACATAGAAAAAAATACAAAAAAAGAATGAAAATCTCATTCTTGGTCAGTTTTTTGAATATAACTCTGACACTATCAACTTTTCCTAAAATACCTTTCCATACAAAATGAAAGTACATAAAATTTCCCACAAATTGTACTACCACAGCTCCTTTTGCGACAAACGTTCTGGTTCAAATAATAGTTGAAAATGAGGTATTTTCTATGACTCAATAAATGGAAAAAAAATTAATTCTATGGTTCCGATGATGCGATCCTCTTGAAATTGTTCATGAACATTCAGTATATCAGTCGCGATTCACAAAAAAAAATTTAATCGAATCGGACATTTTGTTATGGAAATATAACGATTCTTCTTTTCAATATTCCAATTGAATTTTCTATGGTTCTGTTCACACTATGGTCACACAATTTTGCATAAGGCTTATTATGAGCATCTTGCATTTGGCCGCAACATTTCATTTCGATTGGTCTCGTTTTGTCTGAGATATTGAGGAACAAAAATTTTGAATGGCCTTGTTTTATGAAACAAAATACGGCCATTCAAAATGTTTGTTTCTCAATATCTCAGACAAAATGAAACCAGTCGAAATGAAATGTTGCGGCAATATGCAAGATGGTCATAATAAGCTTCATGCAAAATTGTGTGACCATAGTGTGAGCAGAACCATAGAAAATTCAATTGGAATATTGAAAAGAAGAATCTTTATATTTGCATAACAAGATATCTGATTCAAGTGAATTTTTTTTATGAATCGAGACTGATATGCTGAATATTCATGCAAAATTTCAAGAGAATCGCATCATCGGAACCATAGAATTTAAGTTTTTTCATTTATTGAGTCATAGAAAATACCTCATTTAAAACTATAATTTTTACCGCCTCGGTGGCTGTAGGGGCTAAGGCGTGTGCCTACAAGCTCATACGAAGCTAGAGGTCCGGGTTCGAATCCCGGTGCGGGTATGGATGTTTGTGTATGTTCTAGTTTGTCTTACAATAAAAATTGTCCTGAGAAAGTATGATAAGTATGGGAATGAGTGCTAAGTGTTGAAATGTTCGCTGTCTAGATGGCCTTAGATGCCAAGGACATGGTTAAAAGAAGATGAATGAATGAAAACTATAATTTGAGCCAGAACAGGTGGTCGCAGAACAAGCTGTGGTAGTAAAATTTGTAGGAAATTTTATGTACTTTCATTTTGTTTTGAGAGGTTTTTCACGAAAAGTTGATAGTTTCCGAGTTATAAGCAGAAAACTGCCAAAGAATGAGATTTTTTCTCTTTTTTTGTATTTTTTTCAATGTTCCCTCACGAAATTTTGTTAGCAAACCTCAGATTCGGATTCAGCACCCCAAAAAACATAAAAAATCGAAAAAATCAAAACTACCCCAGAACTTTCCTGCTAGGGGTTCTTTTGAGCACAAATTGACTGGACTAAAAGTACTTGATTGATTAGAGACTCTGATTTGATTCCCGACCACAGAGTACAGGGTATCCCATTTTGGGCACTTTTACGGGATATCTCCGTTATTTTTAACGTTAGCGGGATGCGGTTTTCGCGACAGTGTGCTACTTTTTTGTGAAACTAAAGATGGTGCAATCAGTTTTCGCATAGCCTTCTTAGTTTTTGCTATACAGGGGGGAAATGAAAAGTTTCACTTTTTAATCATCCCCTTCATCTCAGTTGTGCTTAAACTTGGAGAAATGGTTGAAACGCATTTCTATAGATTTTTTTCCGTAGAATCCAGTGGCGTAGTCAGTTTTTCAATTAAACTTTCCGTTTTTGAGTTATTGAGCAAACATATGTTTTTTGAATGGGACACCCTGTATATTATTTTTCATTCTGATTAAGCACAATCTCAGCTTTTCAAAAACATATTACTTTAGGCATTTATTCTCTAAACCAAGCTCAGAATTCAAGATTTTGTAATTCAGTTAGCAGTAGTAGGCTATGACTGTTTATTATAAACAAAAAATAAGTGTCAAGATTTCGTTAGAAATCGAAAATAATGTTAACATAATATCTAAATCACATGATCTAATATTTAACTTAATTTAATTTGCAATTTCTTGAAAATTCAAATAATTAAACCATTAATATAATATAATAAATAATAAAAACTGAGAGAACTGTAAACTTTTAAACCAACCGACAAAGCTTTGACATTTATTATTTGTTTTTAATAAACAGTCATAGAGCCTTCTAAGTAGTTATTGACCATTGAATTACAAAATCTTGAATTCTGAGCTTGGTTTTGAAAAAAAAATGCATGAAATGATATGTTTTTGGAAAGCTGAGATTGTGCTTAATAAGAATAAAAAATAATATACAGGGTGTCCAATTTAAAAAACATATGTTTGCTCAATTACTCAAAAACGGAAAGTTAAATTGAAAAACTGACCACGCCATTGGATTCTACGGAAAAAAATCTATAGGAATGCGTTTTAACCATTCCTCCAAGTTTAAGCACAACTGAGATACGGGGGGTGATTAAAAAGTGATACTTTTCATTTCCCCCCTGTATAGCAAAAACTAAGAGGGCTATGCAAAAACTGATTGCGCCATCTTTAGTTTCACAAAAAAGTAGTATACTGTCGCGAAAACCGCATCCCGCTAACGTTAAAAATAACGGAGATATCCCGTAAAAGTGCCCAAAATGGGATATCCTGTACAGAGGTTTGACGAAATGTTGTCAATGCTTTTGACAACTTTTCAAAATTGTTTAAATGCAGATTAATTCGAATTTTACTGAAGAAGTCGTGGATAAAGTATAGTATTCAATTCGCGGTAATGCTCAAAACAC
Organism: Propylea japonica; assembly: GCA_013421045.1. Lineage (NCBI taxonomy): Eukaryota > Metazoa > Arthropoda > Insecta > Coleoptera > Coccinellidae > Propylea > Propylea japonica. Next base: position 14,277,339 of record CM024246.1, on the reverse strand, counting down.
ACTTGATGAATTACACCACTCGCCTAACGGCTCGTGGTGCAAAATTCATCTGCGTGTGTTTTGACCTGCATTGAGTAATATACTATATAGCTACAGATTCATCACTTTTCATCTGGTTATGTTTCTGGATTTTTCGAAGAATTAATAGGGAAAGAAGAACGACAAAGTGGTGTCCTATGGGACCGAGCGGATCTAGGAAGTCATATTACGCGTGCTTCAAATATTGTAGAAAGTTTTGCATCCCAGCTATCTTTTCAAGTTATGATTGAAAACACATTGACGCGATAGTGACTTCCATAAGTAAATGTTTACTGGCAAAAAAAGCGATCCGATATCGTTATAAATTCTATGAAAGTATATGAGCAGAAATTAGTTTTACTTTTCAGTTACGTTGGAAGGGTTCCATATAATGTGTATAATAAATAAATATTGTTTTTTCTAATTTAGTTGAAGTTTGGTTGAATTTTACTGCAACGTAAATTTATGACGAAGAAAATTAGGGGTTTACTTTTTTTTCTTATATTTCATGAAATGTTATCGAAAATTGTTTTTTTTATGAATTCATAAAAGGAAAAATATATATTTTGAATATCTCTCAATATCATTTCTCTATAATTACAGCATTAAAAGATATAAATCATTATATTAAAGAGTCGTATACGCCACGTTGTGGTGAGTGTAACAAAAAATCTACGTTGTGGTTCAAGGGTTAATCTTTTTTTACGTGATTTGTGTAATTGTAGAGGACTGTTGTATGGGAAACTTTTTTTCCAAGACATTTCGATAGATACCTACTTTTCGAACGCTCGTTCGACTTCAACGAGTGTTATATCATTTTATCCAACAGTGTGAAATTATAGAATTTTGAGCAGTAGATATTCTCAAACGATATGGTTTGACTCTCCTATGACGAATCTGTGGTCAAATATTAAATCGAGTATTAAATTAAATTAAATTGTTCCCGTGATGCCGTCCTGCCGTAAGCAATATAACTTTCGAAGGGATTGTCCTAGAGAGGATAATAAGAATATATCTAATTCGAGTGAAATGTATTTTATTCATTAATTTTCTCATAACTTAAACAGATAAATACAAGAATTCCAGTTCATGGCATAAAAATTCGAGGAAGTCCTGAGCAGGTGCTTTTGAGCGATCGTTCATTGGTGAAGTAATGAAGCAATTATTTCAACATTTTGTAAAGGACTTGAAATTGAACCAAAATATATAAATGCAAAATAACAGCACGATCGCAATAATATCCTGGAAATTATGAAAAAACTGAAAAACGTAAAAATTTGACAATTAAAAAGATTGAATTCTATGGTTGTCTTGTTATGGAAATGTGAAGTTTCATCTTTTCATTATTTCAATTGAATTTTCTAAGGTTGTGTTTATCCTATAACCACAAACGTTTGCATAAGGATTACTGAGCATCTTGCATTTGGCCGCCAAATTTCATTTCGATTGGTTCGTCTTGTCTGAGATATTAAGGAACAAAAATTTTGATTGGCCATATTTAAAAGCATACCCTGTACATTTGGTTGGTTAACGAAATTAGCCGAGGCATTTGGGAACCGAACTTCGCTGAAAATCTCTCGGAAGTCTTTAGGACAGTATCTTCTAACATGTCTTGGAAGGAGTGAATTTTGGACTATCGAAGTTATACACTCGCCATAATTTTTATTGAAATAAGTCAAATGAGATCAGGAAGCATAGCCTAAAATCTATGTTTTATTCAGATCAGAAATTCATTTTCACATGAAGTTAACAATCCAACATGAAGGAGCCTCTGCAAAAATTTTGAATTATAAACATTTTCGACTTTATCCCACACATATTAATTTTTATGGAGACGAGCGTTCCTCCGCTGTCTTTAGCGGTATCGCCATATACGGAAAATTCATGCGTATTCCAGAATTCTGACGAAATGACATTATTGAGCCAAAATATCCAATTACCATTACGCAGGTTACTTTCTTGTCTCAAAATGGTAATAATGCAATGTGAGTACATGATCTGCACCATGCCGCTCATTTGAACTTAATTGGTATTCTGAAAAAACAGTAGAGAATGACATTATGTATGAACGACCTACGTGTTTTATATTTGAGCACGATTGAATTCCTTTAGAGTAGATGTATATTGTTACTTTAAACTACAATAAAAATGAATGTAGGACAGGTAAGATATACCTATATTTCATTTGATGGAAGACATTCACCAGTTTTCGTCATTTGGCGCAGAAAAATGAACATAGGAATGTGTAAAGCAGTAAACTGCTTCGTTTCAGAGGCACCAAAAATACTTTTATTCAGCTAGAAGTTAGATGTTCTCAATAAGTAGAGATAAGAAATCCTCTTTTCGGATTACTCAATAAAAGTGCAAGGTGGCAATGTTTACACTGAAATAGTCTGTTTTTTGAAATATTAGATACTGATTCTTTCGGAAAAAGAGTTCTGTTAAGTTCTCGCCCGAACAATAATTACAGAATGAGTAGGAAAAAGTCTGTTTTTAACATTTTCTGAGGTCGAAGTCAGAAAGATTAACAAATTTTGGAATACATCTCTCCTACAACTGTGACTAAATAACTTCTTTCTTGTACTGTTTTCGTCTCCTGAAGAATCACTTTCCCGCACACTTTGCGGGAAAGTTACTCTCCTGCACACTTTTTGGACCAATAATCTACCTAATTAAGTTATTAGTTCATAATTATGATGCAATTTAAACTATAATAAATAATTGCAAATATTCATTTCAAAATGATCCAATTTTCAGAAATTGTTAACATGACATCCTTCAAAAATTAGCAATAGCACCCTTGGATCGGATTCATTTCTATGCATTGGTTTTTGATTCAACATAGCAACTGGGTTACTGAGTTCATCAAATCGTAGAAACGATTATCTCAGAATATACTCTGGCTTTTTTTTATTTTTTAAAAAAAAATATCGTTCCTATCTCGAACGCAATCAATTGTTTGCCTTACACCATTTCGCGGCAATCTTGTGCGAGAAAGTACAAATTTTCGCCCTAGATGAGAAAACAACCATTTATCTAAATATAAACTGCAAAATCGTTCGACAATATCCTAGATTCACACAGTTATCATCATTGTCATCATTTTATTTGTTATTTATATTCTGCCACGAATGCATCTCTCAAGTCAGCATTTCATTCATTCAGTCAAGTCGTGAACAATATCAAATAACAATAACTTTACCTAATCATAAAGATATGAATGGGAATATATCTAGTAGAACTTTTGTTAACGAACCTCAAAAATGTGGAAATGTCGAACTCAAATGGAAAATATTAATATGTAACTACAATTATATAATTTATCAAATCAATAACTAAATTCGTTAACGAATAATATAAATAGGAGAGAAGAGGTGAGATACAAGTATATTATGCTTCAAATTTTGGCGAACAAGATATTCTTCACGAATGAAATATTCGAAATCATTGATGATGGAGATGGTTAGATGAATAACCTTAATATATTATAAGTTCAAATGTCTGTGATTTCACCATATCGCGTTATAAGGTTTCATTAAACAACAAATCGACAGAGCGAAAATATGAAATAATTTTTTTTTCAATAATTTCACAATAACTTATTGTGAATATGATTATCTACAACGTGAAGTCTCTGGTGCCATTGTCTAATTGACTTTTTTATAATTTCTTGATTATATCGATGTCAACAGTAAACTATTCTCCCTTTAAGCTGATCAATAGGATTGATGCTAGTGTTCTCATAAACTTTTTTCTGATGTTCCCCAAATGTTATTATCAACGGGGTTCAACTCCGGGCTTTTTGGAGGCCACATAATTTATAACAATTCGACAGTGTCTCTGTTAATTTTTCATTCAATAAAACCTTATTACGCTTTATGGTGATGTAATATTGAACAGAGTTTTCGAGAAAAATACTTTTTAAATACAAAACATTTCTATAGTTTTTTTTCAATGGTGTTTTAATATTTTCGAATATTCAGTTAATTAATAATTTGTTGTTTTAGAGTAAAATATTCAATTTTGTAACAGCTCCATAATCAATTCATGAAAATATTACTTCTTACTTGGCTTTCCCTGTATATTTTGATGGGATGATTTTTCTACAATCAAGAAAAGGTATCTGTAATATTCACATAAAATTTCACCACAATCAGGCAGATTGAAAAAAAGTTATTCTGAGACGATTGAAAAAAAAATTGGCGCACAGTGTATATGTACCTATATCGAATTGATAATGAACAAACACAAATCAAATTAATGGAAATGTATGAACTGATTTCAGTGAATTAGAGAACAGCACTTTATACAGGGTGTTCCAAAACTGGACGTTAACCCGAAACCGGGTGAAGGGGCAAGTAATGCTGGTTGTCAGAAAGATATACAAAAATCTAAGTTGCATGATTTTAAAATAATAGGCATTCAAAAAAACACACCCCGTGACAGTCTTTTCACCCATGTTGCCACAAATATCCACTTTTTCCAACTTTTTTTTTGCTGTGTAACCCTGAATAATGCTTGTCTAAACTGTAATCAAAATTTTTATACCAGCTGCTCAAGGTTTCATGAAAATAGGGTTAACTTCTCAGAAAAAAATTCGAAATTAACAATTGCCTACGTTCAACTGACTGTATTGAAGGAAAAATGAACTACGCAAGTTTGGTATGTTTTGTCAAAAGTTGGCGCATTTAGTGAGGATTCCAAAATGGTATAATTCTTGGTAAATTGTAGCTACCGTAGTTCAAATTCCCTTTCGATTGCTTGTGAATACACTTTTTCTCTAACTGCTTCATAGTAAAAAAAGTCCAATAGATTCGAAAGTTGGAAAAGGTTGATATTTGTGGCAACAGGAGTGAAAAGACTGTCACGGGGTGTGGAATTTTCTGTGTTTTTTTAAATGTCTATTTTTTTAAAATCATGCAACTTAAATTTTTTTATATCTTTCTGAAAGCCAGCATTACTTGCCCTTTCACCCGGGTCCGGGTTGACGTCGAGTTTTGGGACAGCCTGTATACATTATACATGTTGCGCTTTTGATAGCTTAAGATGTGATGTAGTTTGCCATTCTGCTGACTGCGGGGATGACTTCAAGTACCTATTTTTTATATTGTAACCAGCTGACCTGGAAAACCTAGTTTTGCCATATCATTTATTCCTATGGTAGGAAACAATAAAAAACTCACTGTGAGTTATTCCCTTAATAACACCTCATTAATGTCCTATAGACCGTTCGTCTAAACTACATTCAAGTCCTGAAATGACGTTCTATCAAAGAAATAAACTTAACTTAAGGACTTAAGCTTTGCTTACATGAACGATGCATACGGGCATTAAGGACTTGAGCGTTGCTCAGACGAACGGTACATACGGGCATCAGGTAATCCAAAATACATTCATACATCATAGGTTTAAACATTGTTAAATATGTTATAAGTAAAAAATTGTTGTATAATATATTAGTTCATACGTTATTTCTGATTAAAATTTTAAATTTTCGTTTCACTCGATGTAACTTCACATTTTGTCTACATGTCAAAATCATTTTAACCTATAAGTTCTCTGTGACTGCTTGAATTATCGTAAGAAAAAAGCCATTTTTAGTTCTGAATAATATTTTGTTGTATAAACCTTGCCCTGGCAATTATGAACACAACAAAAGAAGAATTATCCTATTTGGTACAGTCGTTTGAAAGATATGACATTTTGATGGTAACCATAGATCCTGTTTTATTATTATTTTATTATAGAAATACTGACCAAACAGCTGTCGGACATAGACAGTTTTCATTTTTTGTCCATTGTTAGCAAACGCGATACCCTAGGTGAAAGCAGTTTTCTTTATGGACAAAAAATTTTTAAGCATTTACGATTTGATAGAGCGATTCTGTTACCTAAAGTGTTTAAAATTCACACATCGGCTATTACCAAAAATACCCATCAAGAGGTTTTAGGGTTTTTTCCATGTAAAACATAAAAGAATCATATAAGCACACCGGAGTGTATTTATAATGACAACTTTTTAACCTTTCATTATTTCTCAAGTTTTACATCGACGGAAATAAATGGATATTTTACTTATTTTACTATTAAAGTTTAGATAACAAGCATCGAGTACTGAAAGGAAGGAAAATCAACTTTTCTGAAAATCGGTGGAACTATGTTATATTGCACAAAAGCACCAATTTCAAAGAACACATGAAAGTTCGTGAATTTGATGTATAACTTGTGAATAAATGAAAGTTAGAAAAAGTTGTTTCTATAAATAAACACATCATTTGGCCTTTAAGAGTGGGTGCATCTTTGAGCGATAGATAGATAGGAGCAGATTGAAACACGACATCAATGAAGAGGACTCAAATATTCACTTCGAAAACTTCAATACTATTTGATCTTTTGGCTAATCGAAACAGACCGTAAGCTGACGATTTAGCAACATTGATAATCTACGTGCCATTATCCTAATCTTGGTCATAGCTTCATCTTGTGGAGCAATTATGAAAAAAACTGGGTCATGAATACATAATTTGCTGGGAAATTTTTATAGCGACAAAAATAGTTAAACTAAATTCAAGGATGCAAATCAATCCACGCAGTTAATCATCTCATCACATCGTATCAACGGAATGAAGAATGTGCTCAACGACTATTCAGGATATTGCGAAGAGGTATTAAAACAAGTTCCGAAAGTGTATTGCGCTATGTACGTGAATACCTATCAATCTCTTCAAGCTATTGTATTCCGAATTGCAACTCATTCCGAATTCCGGTCTGCAATTGTAGGCTTGTACTCAATTATCAGAATCCTGCTGTAAACAGACAAACATTTTCTTCGTGGGAAATGAATCACTTTCTTTTTGTTTGCTAGTTTGCATGACGGAACGAAAATTTTTGTTTTCAGTGGTAGCTCCAAAACTATTTTCATTTGATTTCAATATTGTTTTATACTTTTCCTATCTTCTGATTGATTATTTCTGTCTTTACTTGATAGGAAATTATCTTGATTGTGGTTAAAACTTGAAACTATATGGCAATATCTGTTTCATTCATTACAGCAATAAACTGTAAAAAGGTTGTGAGATTTGCACTCACAATTCAGATTTCATTTGAAAAAGTAGAGAACCAGGAAATAGTTGAGGTTTGTTTGGTTGAGCAGAATATGTTTTTTTATTGTGGCTAACTATTTCGATTGCCTACAAAAGGTTCAATATATTGCCGATATTCTCGAGATTTTCTATATTATCAAGATAATCGTGTCTGCACAATTAAATTTAATATTGTGGAATAGAAAATAGAACGAGATAACACCAGACGTATTTATTCGGAACAAACGAACTTCTGCTCACGTTGACCACCTGTTGGAAATCTGACAGATTTTTGGCCGTAATTTCGAAATTTCTCACACGGAGAATGAAGACAAAAAATTGAACCCTTTCAAAGCAGTCGCCAGGATGACCAGAATTGCTGATTCCTGAACAAAAACTTTTAACCTCATAAGAGATATTGGAAAAATGAAAGCGGTTATCTTTTTTGGGAAACTCATTGAGCCGAAATTGACATTTGGGCAATTTCGACTTCGGTCATTATCTCTGTTTCTGTTTATAATTTGAATTTGAAACCAAAAATATTATATAGACACTTTTCTGATAGGAATCCAGTGGAGTAATAATTTTTGATTAGAGGGATTTCTTCCTGTTTTCTAACATCAATTTAATTTTTTTTAGGAAAACCAAATATGGTTTTTCTTCGAAAAAATCACCGTTTTTTTCTCGTTTCAAAAATATACTGGGTGGCCCACCACTGACCAATGTTCATTTTGAGGGATTGAATGATGATACTTTGCAAATCTTTTTTGTGGTGAGTGTAGGGCCACAAAAGGCACAATTTGTATTTCAATACAAATATCCAGACCAAAGGTACACTTTTTTCAATGTAACAACCTATATATGACCCCAAAAAAGGGAAAGGTAAGCACAAATTATGATTATTTTTTTCAGATCACTCTGTACATTTGACGGACCATTTACGAGAAAATTGCGAAAAAGTAAGAACATGGAGCTATTTTAAATAGTAATTGAGTACATCTGTTAGCTAGTCCCGTAAAGAGGAAAAATGAAGGAAAATTCGTAAACATTTACTACGAATAATGGCCAAAAACTTTTTTTTTTCAAACACCACACCGAATATTTCTTTATCTCGTTGAACGCAAAAATTAATTTCAGAACTACTTTCTTAAGGTTTTTCTACACCTAAACCCTATACTTTCTCAGCAATTCTCGATTTTCAATTCACTACACATTCTGATTAATTAATCAATTCTCAAATTGATTCTGCAACTATCACATCACTCATCATAAAAAATTTTTCCATCATTATCTGTACTCGAAATTGTTGGTTTACTAGAGTTGACTAAAATCGAAAATAACTGAGAAACCTCATGAAAAAAGTTTCGGAATTAATTTTTGCGTTCAACGAGATGAAGAAATACCGGGCGTACCATTTGAAATGAAAAAATTGTCTAACGAAGAAAGATAGTCACAACATAGTGGTTATATTTTTGAAATCCATCATTGTAAACTTTTTTTGCGAGGGTGGAACAACAGAAAGTACACTGATACTGCTTACTACATAAATATCACAATAAAGCTATGAAATCTCATTTTTTTCGAATGGGAACCATATAATTTTGTACTTCCGATCGATCGCCTGTCAAAAATCAGTTTAACTGTGCCAAACATTAATGTCTTTAATATCGGTAGCTTTTCCTAACATAGCCTACTCTCAAAACAGTTAGCACACCAATGAATTTAACTGAGCGAAATCTGCCTTTAGTCCTGAAATCCGAATTTTATTCAATTACGGCAAAACTACTGATATAAAAGACATGAAATGTTTGGCACACGTGAACTGATTTTTGACGGGAAATCGACTGCAATCACAAAATTATATGATTCTCATTTAAAAAAAAATGAGAATTCATAGTTTTATTGATGCTCACTTCGAAGTTCTGTTTCAGGCGCTCTGTATAATATTTCCTCATCATTTATATAATAAGAAGTATCAGTGTACTTTTTTTTTCCACTGCTGCCAAAATAATTCTTTACAATTTTGGATTTTCAAATTATAACCACTAATTTGTGACAATCTTTCTGTCAACAAATTTGATGATCAAAAACCGCTAGAGGTAGTTGCGTACATCATACATCAAACCATTGCAGAATTAAACGAGGAATTCAAATATACATAAATATACAGTATGTTACATTTGAAATGACGAAGTTCACATTCGTTTCCGAAAGCAGCGAAAGTAGCTTCCGCTTGAAAATATTTTACAAATTGAGTTCATGAACACACATACGAAAATACAAATTCTTAAATTTGTATTACAATCCCTTTCGTGAAAACACTTAAAAAAGTCACCCTGTATAGGGTGGTACATTTAAAAAGTGGTCTGTATCTTTGTATTGGAACATTCTGAATATATGGATAAATTATGCTTTTTATTGTTCTACACGTACCACAAAAAAGATTTTCAAAATATCATCATTTACTCCCCCAAAATGAGCATCGTGTCAGTAGCATGTTATATATTTTTGAAACGAGTAAAAAACAGCAATAATTTTTAGGGAAAGATGAAATATTGTTTCCATAAAAAAATAATTGATGTAATAAATCAGGGAGGAAACATCAGCAGCAAAAATATGTTCAAATAAATGTCTATATAATGTTTTTGTTTCAAGTTAATAGCACCAACAGGAACGAAGATAATGACCAGAGTTGAAATTGCCCAAATGTCAATTTCGGCTTATAACTCGACCACAAAGAAAAATAGAGCAATACGGTTGACGCCATAATGAGTTTCTAGAGAAATATCAACGTAATGTGCTATCAATTTCTCTCTAACTCTTAAGGTTTAAAGTTGTAGTTCAAGGACCAATTCTGGCCTGCACATTTACATCTAAACATGAGTTAGGAGGGTGTTACAAATAATTCTACAAAATATTGATTGTAATTTTTAAATGATAAGTATGGAACATTCTTCGAGAGAGCTTAAATATTTGGGCCTTATTATGTTTCAGCTAAACATGTCAGAGGTTCATATTTGTATCATTCTTCACACCTACTCAACTTGATATTGGCACTTAAATTTACAGTTTCCATCCTACATGGCAAATCAATGATATTAAGTGTAGCAAGATGTAGGCGATACCGTGAACCGTGATGTGGGCGATGACGTCTCATGGTCTTCAAACCTTGCGGCCTTAAGTCGCCAGGGGTTTCTGACTCATTTTTCCATTACGCTATGAGAAATTTCTTAACGTGACCTTGTGGTGAAACTGCAAAAGTATTCGAAATTTCTTGTTGATTTTATTTTTATAGATCCACAACAAGGAAATAACTCATAGTTATTGTTCACCTAGTATTTTAATTATGGATACCTTAAAAACTATTAATCCCTTTTTATTTATAATTCAACTCTTCATTTGAAATTTGAACGAATATTGAAAGTTTTCAATTGATTCGTCCTGTTATTGGCACACCAAAATTTAAAATGAGTACATTTTCAGATATTCAGACTCATAATTAAGCCCCAAATAAAATTACAGTAATCAACTCTTTTCGTTTGAATCTCTGAAACGTATCCGACAGACATTTAATCTGTTAGAAGAAGAAAATATACGGGAGATATACGTACATCTCAAGTTAGAGAGTAAAAGACTCTTATAGTTGTTCTAGTGATATTGGCTTTATTTGAAGAATAACCTAATAGTTATTCAATCAACTAGATTATTAAAGACAGTGACTAATGGTCAAGAATGTCAAGATATTTTAACGCGTTCGCTCTTTTCACGATTTAATAGTTCGAGACCATTAGTCGCTCGATTGATAACCGAGTTGATTACAAGATTTTTCGACGATCTCATTATGAATTATGTATAAATTCTTGATTGAAATACACTCTCATTTTGCACAAGACATACATTCCAATAGAGTTTTGGCATTTCTCGTAGTGCTTCTGAATACTTTGTGTACGGTTGCCAAGAGGATTGCACATTGAAATATAACATAATTTGAGCCTTAAAATGGGCCATTAATGTTCAATTTCGTACACATTGAAATCACCTTTTATTTCGAGGTCGGCGGAAAACATATTCAAAAATTTTGTGTGTCAAATCTAGTTTGTCTAAATATTATAAACATTTATCTCCTTTGCAAACATATAAGATAATATGATATTTCAGAATAATACGTTTGAGAAATTCGTTTGTAAGCTTTTATCTGGAACAAATCTATGTTGACATTAGAATGATCGATATATCCGATGAATACCAATCTATTTGTTTTTCTGGTCTTGCATTCGGAAGGCTTTCGGAAGAATATGGATAAAATGCTATATCTGCTGCAAAGGATTGAAGGTGAACAATAATTGAACTCACTGGGATCAAAATTTTGGGTTCAGGGATTAGTTGTAATTGGTAAATTTTAAAAAAGAAATATGTTTCGATCTATGTTATCCAAGTTGATAAGAGAGATGGAGTGCGTTTCATCAATATTGCAAACGATCACGGGATATCAAAATCTGGGTCCTTTGGCGTTGAAGAGGTCCTTGAATCCTTACGTTTCCGAGATACAGGGGGCGTAATATGTTTGCCTCATATATAAACACTTCTACGACATTTTCTGAATGGGTTGAGACATTAAATTAATAGTAAGAAGGAACAATCAATTATCTCATTCCATTCAAAACAAGAAGTTTATGCAAACAACGACCCACAAGACCTTTTCGTCTCAAAATAACTCAGAGATTTATATCCCAAATATGATCGCAATGTTTGTGAAACATCAATTAGGTATATCTGATATTATTAGATAGGTATCAGAAATCTATTCAAATTTTGGAAATCCAGTGCAATCTAATATTACCTACAGCTGCTGCTGAATGAAAACCTGATACCTAATAATTTAGAGGACACATATATCTATTTCCTTAAGTAACACATATTCAGGCTCACACGACATACAAGCGAAACTCAAGACTCTCAAAGATAAATTGTTTTTATGGTCACCTTGATTTCAATTTGTTCAGAAACTTGCATATACAGTGCGCGTCCGAATTATGGAACAAATTCAGAAGGATTTTTGTTGCACCTTGTGCCATCCTCATCAACCCTCTAAACTGGGTAATGTGGTACTTTTTTGGCAAGGTCTTTCGAAATATTTGTTAGTTCAAACAGGTTTTCAGTATGTGCACTTCGTCATGGCTCATTTACTTTGAGACGATGGTACCTGATAACATTTGTTACCGAATAAAAGTTGACTATTACAGTTTTGTTCATGCAGAACTTTCAACTCCCTCGCGTGAAAAATTAGAATGTATGAAACACTGCGATTCAGTTATGCTCTTAAGTAGGTAGGTATGTTATTAGTACGTTTCAACTGTAGGTACTTCAAAAACGAATAGAAATTTGGTAAATTCCTCGGTCTTTCTCCCCCCTGAATCTTTTGAATACCCGGTTAGAATAACCCAAAATTTTAGAGAAAATTTTTGAAAAGATTCTGAAGATTTGATAATATAAAATTGTTTGGATATTCTGCAGTGTGTAGTGAGATTTAAGATGGACTGTAAATACGAAAAAAACATTGTTACCGTCTCCGGTTCTTTTGTGAGTTCTTCGTTTTGCGAGATTTTTATACAGGTGCTCGTTAACAAGTTTCTGCGAGAACCATATTTTGTATCGATTCTTTTCCGTAATAGTGAAAATTTTTAGTTTTTCATAATTTTTGTTTGTTTGACAGTGAGATAAATTGTCAGCATAGCGATTAGGAAATTTAACTATACCCATTTATAATGTTGCAAGTACAACCGAATAATTGAATGAGAATGAACAGAATTTCGAAAGAGAAAAACACAAAATTCTCGAAATTATCGATACCAAGTCGACAAGTGATGCTTCCAAGATTATATTTATTTTGTATTCAATATAATCATAATTGGAGTAGGAATCATAATTAGTCGCACTTATAGTTTCCTATTTCTTCTTATGATTTTTAACGGTAGAATGTCTAGTTGAAACTATCTAATGATAGTTTAGTTCACAGCGATAAAAAATTTTCAGCCGAAATGGATGAAATTTTGTACAATTGTACTTCTTTAATTATAAATCACGAGTATGAAAACAGAATTGTAAGATATCACACTGTTTTGTTACAACAGTCATTCAATTGTTTCGTTCAGACCTCTGAAATAATAACAAAAAAATTTTGAATTCTAGAGTCGAAAAATCAAAATATTGGTACGTCCAAACATTCTAGATGAATTTATAAAAATAATTCAGGGAAACTTAGTTGGGACTCGAACCGACGTAGGTTTTAAATAGCGAAACGAGACTGTTCTAAGGGATATTGATATTCGTTGCCAGGCAACGGTAGTTCGTAGTTCATAGAGTTTGACAAATGTTTGAATTTCACTGAATATAATTCAGCCAGTAGTCAAACTCTGTGAACTACGAACTACTGAATTTCATCCATTTCGGGTGAAATTTTTTAATCGCTGTAGACATGTTAAAAAAATTAGTGTTGATTTTCGAAAAAAATTTTTCACAGAAATTCTTAGAAAATTGTATTCTTTCAGAAAATAAAATTAAATTTGACCACGGAAAAAATGGAACATTGAAGGTTTTCTGTCATTTTGTAATTTTTTTCGTTGTTCGTCAACTTTTCTCATTAGAGGACCCAAAAATACTGTTATTTGACCAAAAACCGTTACTTAAGGTGTTATACATAACTGACTAGACTACACTCATAAGATTCTTGCTCAAAAATGACGTTCAACACCCTCTGTATCTCGCTTATGCTTTTTTAAAACGGGATACCTATGTTGTATAAGGCAAAAATGATTCTCTCGATGTCCTCTATACAAATATACAGGGTGTCCCAAAAATACCATGCGAAAGTGACACTGAAGATAGATTGGCATTAGGTCTATCAGATAGAATCAACACGACCTCAGTAAAAGTCTGCTGGTTTTCGAGATATCGCCACATTTGTGTATTTTTTAAAAATCTCCAGTTTTCGGTCTTTTATCTCCTAGCATTGCTAGAAATAACTTCAAACTCATGTTTTTTTTTACCTAGGCTATTCCGAATAGTTGCTTCAAACAATGAAGTAATAACTTCACCGAGAACTAAAACAAAATCCTTGAAAAAATGTCTAACTTGTTGTATTTTATGCCGAAGTTAAAACGTAAACTTAAGTTTGACTGACTGCTGTGAAAAAAAAATTATATCAGACTGAATTGACAAATAATCTTAAAACTTGACCATTTCATGCCCTTTTCAAAATGATACAACACTACCAATTTTTTTTTATCAGAACCTTAAAAATTCTAATTTTGTCACGAGAGATGTGTTACAGCCGAAATAATAAAATGAAAGAAATTAATACAATGTGCAAATGGTTTGCTGCGACCAGAATTGCTACTTTAAAAAAACCAAAACCCTTATGGACTATCTCGCTCCCACATTCATTGTTTTGTAACATGAAAACCGGTCCGATAGCGTCAGCGCTTGCGTCGATTTTGTGGCCACCACGATCACCGGACCTAAACCCATTAGATTTTTATTACTGGAGATTCTTAAAGGATAAAGTTTACGCAAAACCAATTCGGACAGAAGAGGAACTGCGCCAGCGTATAAATCAAGCAGCACGACAAATATTAGCCACCAGTTTAAGAAGACTGAAAAGAGCAGATTATGCATAAGAGCCGGCGGCAGGCCATTTGAACACCTATTTTAAGACGATATTACTGTAAAATGATATTAAAATAAATAATTAAACTTTTTTGTGTTAATTTTCTTTACTACCTACTCATCTACAAACAAAAAATGAAAGAGAAAGAAGAGCAAAAATAATGGTTGTTTGAAACGGTAGCGAGCAAAGGATATCAAGCAACATGTAATTTGGCAACAGGTGATACTTGTACATTTTTCCTAATTTTTAATTAACTCGGCTTAAACACATCTCTCGCGACAAAATTAGAATTTCTAAGGTTTCTACATTTTTTGAAGGATTTTGTTCTAGTTCTCGGTGAAGTTATTACTTCATTGTTTAAGGCAACTATTCAGGATAGTCTAGGTAAAAAAAATATGAGTTTGAGGTAATTTCTAGCAATACTAGGCGAAAAAAGACCTAAAACTGGAGATTTTTGAAAAATACACAAAAGTGGCGGTATCTCGAAAACCAGCGGACTTTTACTGAGGTCATGTTGATTCTATCTGATAGACCTAATGCCAATCTATCTCCAGTGTCACTTTCGCGTGGTATTTTTGGGACATGTTTGTCCAGTTTATGATGAAACACCCTGTATATACATCGAGGTTGAGTTTCATTTTATCATCAACTCCTCTGAGATGACAAACGCAAAAAAATTTAATGTTGGAAGGCTTTTGAGCGCTTGTTCCTTGGTAGAGCAATAATGCTATTAGTTCAAAATTTTGTATAGGACAGTCGAATCGGATATTCTGTTAAGGAAATATGGAGTTTTTTTTTCAATATTCCAATTTAATTTTCTATGGTTTTGTTAATACTATGACCACAAAATTTTCCAAGGTAACGTTTTGTCTGAGATATTGAGGAACAAAAATTTTGAATGGTCATATTTCATGAAACACCTTGTACGATTTAGCTGGTTAACAAACTCAACCGCATTATTTCATAACCGAACTCAACTAAGTATCTAGGATAATCCCTTCGAAAGTTGTCGTAATAACGGTCGCACGGCCCCAAGAACAGAATTGAATTTGACCAGGGATTCGTGATCAGGGAGTCAAACCCTATCGTTTGAGACCATTTCCGGCTGAAAATTCAAAAATTACAGACATTTGAACGAAACGATATAGCACTCGTTTAATAACTAGAACTAGCGCTCAAAAATCGAAATCCGAAATTATGGAGCATATTCTTCCTTTTTAGGGAAATCGACAACATGATGTATTACATTCTATTTCCATCTGCAACTAAGCGTTACAAAACCAATGATCCAGAATGACATCTGTGGATATTTCTCAATGAACTAAATCGGAAAACCCGAAGATATTTCATCTGATTAAGAAATAACCAGAGAGCAAGTTAGATAAGAAGCTGTAATACCAACCAGTAACGCAGCGAGGTAAACCATGATTGATCACTGAATTTCACAGCACTTCTCGCGGTGCACTTTTAAACTGTACCGTGATCCTGATCGCCGGTTTCATAAGATAACTGAGTCAACCAAACCGCGGGACCGCCCAGACTTAGCTCCACTAGACTACTTACACTTTACGCACATGCAGATACGTAACACGTCGAAGACTCTGAATACTGTGGGAGAATAAATTCGCGACAGAGATACGGGGGAAATGAAAAGCGACCGAAGATGGTATGGTAAACCGCCTATGTACTTATTGCACACCTTGTGATGTTTGATTGAGGTACAACCGAGGATGTGAGGAATGCACTGGTGATGTTACTGCTTTAATTGATACGTATTAAGAGCAATTATGTCGCACTGTTGAATCATTGATTGGTTATGGTTCGATATAGATGGATGTTTCATCTTTTTGAGCTCTCGTTCTACTTAAACGAGTTCTACAGGGTGTCCAGGCGATTGACGTCAATAAATTATTTTTGGATTCTTCAGACCTATGGCTACCCAAAAATACCCCGTGTATGTAATGCGTTTTTTTGTAGTTCTCGAGTTATGATTTTTTTAGTGTTTTTTCAATGTATTTTGCCAGCTAGGTTTGAAAAATTTATATCTTCCTATGCAGTAAGTATTTTGCAGTTTTTATTTTTTCAACATGGTCGTCCTGTATGTTGTTTCAAAAACGCAAGCAAGCTACCCAAAATAGGATGTACTAAGACATTTATTTTCGATTCAGAAATAAAATTGAGATACAAATATTTTTTTTTCTGTAACGGGAAAAAATTTGACATTTTATCCCTGTTGACAGGTAACAAAATATGATATGAGTCTTATTTTGTTATCTACCAACAGGGATGAAATGTCAAATTTTTTTCCGTTACAGAAAAAAAAATTATTTTTATCTCAATTTGTCATGGCAATTGAGCGCGCAATTGCGAGCAGATAATAGATAAATTTATCTATTATCTGTTGAATTTGTTTTTTTTTACCTTATCAAAATTTTTTCACGTTCCACCTGTCGTGTTTCCTGTCACAGAAAAAAAATATTATACACGAGAAAAATATCAGATTTTAGCCCTCGGTTTTATGTCTCCCTCCGCTTCGTTTCGGAAGACAACATAACTTCGGACTAAAATCTAATAAATACCTTTTTTCCTTGCATGCAAAATAACTATTAAAGGTTTTATTATTCATTATATTATAGATGGTAGTAAAGGTTTCATAGGCACATAAGTTGGTTCTTTATATCAAATGAATTCATTAACAACCTCAATCAACAAATTCCATTCGATATTATTTATGATATAATTATTTAGATATCATCATGAGATTGTGTAGTTTTGATATCGCGAAGAACTCGTCATATAACTCTTATTTTTACGATATCTTTATACTTCTTTACAACTGTTGAAAATTTGATAGAATTTCTGGCCCAAATGTACCTATATTTTATCTCATGATAAGTAATATACCTGCTACTATAGATTTTCTCGGTCATCCCCAATCTGTTCAAGAAACTTCAACTGGAAAAAACGAAACTTGCGACTCACTTTTTTATTCAAAAGCCAACCTTTATATTTTACTGCTATTTTTCATTTCTACTCAATTGGCTTTTCAATGTAGTATCATACTTTGTATCCGACATTTGATTTGATGGACAATGACAATGACAATTTAAATTTCAAATTGAAAGAAGGGCAGTTGGCTACGATATTTTGTGTGATTTCGAAGATTATAAGAAAAGCGGCACAAAAGTCAGTACATATAATAGATATAACATATATTGGAGATGTTGGCCAACTGCTTTCACACATCTTTGATTTGAACTTGGTGGAGTTGTTCACGCGAAGTAATACTTCTCAACATCTCTGCATCTACAGCTTTACATTCATTTTCTATTTTGTTATTTTACTTCAATCAGCAGAAGAGACTGATACACATAATCTTTCGAACTAATCAAAGGAAGAAATCTAGCGGTGTTGAATCTGGAGACCTTGCAGGCTATCTTATCGATCCGGGTCAGCCAATACATCTATCTCTTATAGTCCGTTCACGAAAGTTTGAGCCGTCGGTTGGCCATGACAATTTGGCATATTACACTGTATCTATTAAAATTTTAGGTTATGTTGTTTATTTTCTTGTCAGATTGATACGCAATGTTGTCAATAAAACATAGAGTTCTCTGATAACTCGGAAGCTCGTCGGACGAGACCGGGTACATTCGGCAACGTTGACTTAATTTTACGTTATGACAGCAAATACTGCCAACTTCAGAAAAATAAACAAACGCCTACTATGCGCTCAAAGTTTCGTGAACGGGCTTTATATCCAAATATTTCATTTATGTGAGTCCTAAATGTTGAAGTAGTGTAGTGGGGTGCACCTTCTTGTCAAAAATGGGTGTTTCTACGCATATGTGGAGGAATACAGCTAAATTAATAAATTTTTGCAAATTATGTACAGCCCTAAGGATTTGAACATCTGTACCATGGTGAAATTTCTTCCATTGAAAGATCGTGTTTGTGGAGTTGGAAGATCGAAAACACAAAATAGGGAGAGAATGACTGTGGAACCCTTCACAACCGTGCTGAAATTAATGTAAGAGCAATTGCCCAACATTTCAAATATATGGTTCAGTTATTATATACCGGGTGGCCCACCACTGACGCGATGGTTATTTTGAGGGTGTAAAAAATAATATTTTGAAATTTTTTTTTGTGGTGAATGTAGGGTAACCAAAAGCACAATTTAAAATTATTTTTATATATACAGGGCGTTTCAATACAAAGTTACATTTTTTTAAATGTGACACCCTATAGATGACCTCAAAAAATGAAAGGCAAGCTCAAATAATGATGAGTTTCTCCAGATCACTCTGTACATTAAATGCACCATTGACGAGGAAATCGCTAAAATTTAAAAATAAATATGAAATCATTTTGAATAGTAATTTATGAAGGAACCAGTTAAGCAAGCGATACAGACAATGTTTTTTGAGTAGACATATTAGCTAGTCTCATAAAGAGAAAAAAAATCCATTCTGAAATGTACAGAGTGATTAAAATTAATTCTCAAACATCTACTACGAATAATGGTCGAAAACTTTCTTATTTCAAATGACACGCCCGGTATCTCTTCATTTCGTTGAACACAAAAATTAATTTCGAAACTTTAGCATAAGGTTTTCCTATACCTAGACCTCATAGTTTCTCAGCAATTTTCGATTTTCAATTCACTAAACTAAAACATTGAACAGGTATTTGATTAATTAATTCTCTGTGATTCATTCTGCAACTGTCAAATCACTCATCGTAGAAAATTTTTCTATGATTATCACAAAAAAAATTGTTGGTTGAATGAAAATCGAGAACTGCTGGGAAACTATCAAATTAAGAGCCGTATTCATAGTTCGCCCTTGAGTTGAGTGACAGTTAATGTCACCTTTATGTCTAGTATTCATAAGGACCATAAAACTCACACTCACCCTCAAGGGCCACTATGAATACGGCTCTTAGGTATAGGAAAACCTTATGAAAAAAGTTTCGAAATTAATTTTTGCTTTCAACGAGATGAAGAAATAACTGGCGTGCCATTTCAAATGAGAAAGTTTTTCACCATTATTCGTAGTAGATGTTTGAGAATTAATGATCGCTCTATTCAATTTTTTTTCTTTATGAGACTAGCTCATATGTCTAATTAAAAAAACATTGTCGGTATCGCTTGCGTAACTTGTACTTTCATAAATTACTATTCAAAATGACTCTATATTTCAAATTTTTCGCGATTATCTCGTAAATGGTGCATTAAATGTGTATAGTGATCTGAAGAAACTCATCATAATTTGAGCTTGCCTTTCCTCTCTTGAGGTCATATATAGGGTGTCACACTTAAAAAATGTAACTTTCGTCTGTAACTTTGTATTCGAACACCCTGTATATATGGAAATAATTTAAAATTGTGCTTTTGGTTACCCTACACTCACCACAAAAAAAGATTTTCAAAATATCATCATTTACACCCTCAAAATGACCATCAGTGTTGGGCCACCCGGTATAATTTGGTACCCGCTTCCTTTGTACTTTTATAGATTACACAAAATCTCGTAGCCTATTACAATTCTTTCGATTTGAAATTCAAGATTTTATTCTTCAATCAAATCAAGTGTGAAATACAAAGTGGGAAACAGTTGAAATTCAAACTCACTTTTGGCAAATATGAAGTAACTTTCAATTTTTGTTTTTCTAGGTTAGAAGTCTCCTGAAAGTGTTGGATATGATAAAAGCTTCAAATCGTTTTTTGAAATGTAATAAATTAATATGAAATAGAGTTATTTCACATATGCATTGCAAATTTTCATCTTTAGTATCGTACATTTGGTTTCAATATCAAAAGAGGAGGAAATTTACAATTTAGTCATTTTATTGATCTGATGAACTTTAGTATAGAAATATGTATAGTCCGTTCACGAAAGGTTGAGCCGTCGGTTGGCCATGGAAATTTGGCATATTCCACTGTGTATATTAAAATTTAGGTTATGCTGTCAATTTTCTTGTCAGATTGATACGCAATGTTGTCAATCTTGCATAGAATTCTCTATAACTCGCAAGCTCGTTGGACGAGGCCGGGTACATTCGGCAACGTTGAATTTATTTTACGTTGTGACAGCAAATACTGCCAACTTTAGATATATAAAGAAACGCCTACTATGTGCTCAACCTTTCGTGAACGGACTATATACGTTATGGTTATAGTAGAGCACTAGAAAGATAGGTTTGCCAGACAGGCTGACTGGGTCCAACCATAGACTCGAAAATTACAGATGGTAATGTCAATTTCTCAGTTATTGTGCTCTATTGTTAGTTGCGTGCTTTTTTTGAAGGAAAGTTAATAGAAAGTATTGATTTTTTATTCAAAACAATAAAGTTGGAGACTAGACAGGTAAGCATAAGCATTTATTCGATTACAGATTTCATTTCATTCGAATTGTTCTGTAATTTTCGAGTCTGTGGTTGGACCCAGCATGGCTGTCTGGTATACTCCCCTTTTCAGAGCCTTAGTTATAGTCATAGACAAACTTTTAGTTAGTCTATGGCTATAGTATGATTATCTTCCAAGCACTTTTTGATTTTTAGTTGAAACTTCACTAATCACGTTGTACAATAATCCTATATTGGCACTAAAAATATTTATTTTTCTCTTGACATATACATATTTTTTTGTACAACACCTGTACTACTACTGCAGTCCCATAGCAGTTTTCTAGGTGAAGGCGTGGCAAGAGTCAAAGGTCTCTGAGGAGCAAGGTTACCCATATTTAGTGTGCTCAAGTAAGCTCTTTATTCATTGTTTTCTCGAGTAACGTATTCCATTGTTCGCCATGAGAACTCATTCTTTGCAATGTCAACAAGACTTGGAGTAACACTTATAAATAAATGAAGGA
Organism: Propylea japonica; assembly: GCA_013421045.1. Taxonomy (NCBI): domain Eukaryota; kingdom Metazoa; phylum Arthropoda; class Insecta; order Coleoptera; family Coccinellidae; genus Propylea; species Propylea japonica. The sequence goes on along the minus strand of CM024246.1, from coordinate 14,255,701 downwards.
ATTTACTTTCTTCGGTTCGTAATCTTTGCCGGTTTTGTGTTGATTTATTAACAGTAGTTTTATGGCTACAATTATGGATATTTTCAAGCATTTTTCAATAACGCACGTGTACCTATGTGCAGGTATCCTTGCATAAATTAAGTAGATAATTAAACTTACTTTGTTAGTACTTCGCCAGTTTTCATATCGTTCTGTAGGTCTCAGCGAAGTTCCCGAAAATGTTTTCTTTTTTTTGTAATATGTTAGGTGCAACTTCCTCTGGAATTTAATCAAGCCGCAAGAACTACTTTGGACAAAAATGAATATAAAGAGTCTACCAATAGGGATACCAGAACTTTTAGTAGACTACAGGCCCGTGTTGAAAAAATTTTGGGTCATTTGAACCACCAGGTGACCTATCTAGAACGATATTAGGGCATAAAATAATAAGATTCAGCACTATGCCGTCACTTGTAAGCTGTCCAACTGGGTGCAGGTGAGAATTCGAAAGTACAGGTAGAGTGGGTACACTTTTGTACGGCATTCTTACCATCGATGGATCCGTGAAAAATAATAAGAAAACGCGTAGCGCCGTAAAAAAATGTGGAGCTACAATGTCGAAATTTTTTTTTTATTTTCCGACAATTACCAGGATAAATTTGGTCATTTGATTTTGTACGGCATCTGTGTCATACTATTTCAATACTGCTTTTAATCCATTATTCCGCAACGCCGTACAAAAATCATGCGACAAGGGGAAAAAATCTAGGGTTGCAATCCCCTCTCTTTCCGTAGTCCAGGGGGTGATTTGACACAACATGAAATAAATTTATTTTGAAAGTATTTTATGCAAAGATAATATTTTTTCATATGCCGTAAATTTTCGTTGGTTCAAAGGAAAAAAATCCATTTATTTGTCCTAATTTTCATAGTGTTTTTGTGATTCTAGGTTCCTAGTTAGAAAATATGTTGAATATGGATTGTGTACTATCCATTTATACCAAAATATAGACATATTAGTAGTGTTCTTTCGTACTGATTGAACTGATGGAACTTATTCCGCGATTAGAATAATCACTTGCAATCACTTTAGAGTTGTGGAAGGGGAACGGATTGAAAACGAAAGAACGATCGCTTCAACTGATCTTTCTGATTGAAGTTATATAAATCACTTCGTTCAGTTCGAAAGAACATCACTATTGTCACTGATAATTGTCTGCTAACTGCAGTGTCATGAGTACTTCTCAAAAATATGTTGTATTTTGGAATTATCAGTGACAACATGTCTATATTTTGGTATAAATGGATAGTATACAAACCCATATTCAACATATTTTCTAACTAGGAACCTAGAATCACGAAAAGACTATGAAAATTAGGACAAATAAATGGATTTTTTCTTTTTTTCCTCTTTGGACCAACGAAAATGTACGTCATATGAAAAAATATTATCTTTGCATAAAATACATTCAAAATAAATTTATTTCATGTTGTGCCAAATCACCCCCTGGACTACGGAAAGAGAGGGGATTGCAACCCTAGATTTTTTCCCCTTGTCGCATGATTTTTGTACGGCGTTGAGGAATAATGGATTAAAAGCAGTATTGAAATAGTATGACACAGATGCCGTACAAAATCGAATGACCGAATTTATCCTGGTAATTGTCGGAAAATAAAAAAAAAATTTCGACTTTGTGGCTCCACATTTTTTTACGGCGCTACGCGTTTTCTTATTATTTTTCACGGATCCATCGATGGTAAGAATGCCGTACAAAAATATGTGACCAAAATGTACCCACTCTACCTGTACTTTCGAATTCTCACCTGCACCAGTTGGACAGCTTCCAAGTGACGGCATAGTGCTGAATCTTATTATTTTATGCCCTAATATCGTTCTAGATAGGTCACCTGGTGGTTCAAATGACCCATAATTTTTTCAACACGGGCCTGTAGTCTATAGCTCATGAAAATAGCCCAAATATTATTTCAGTGTATTTTTCAACATCAAGAATTTCACAAAAACAACTAGGTAATCATTTCAAATGAATATTGCTTTTCACATGTCCAATTGATTACCGAATTGTCTGAATAGAATAGGAATTAGTATTCGAATAACCTAGTCGCAATAAAGGCCAACAGTTTGCATAAGCTCTGTTTGTTATTTAAATGCACGAAAAGACTCAAAACATATTATCTGATCATTTAAAATCGTGGTAGACACACATTGCTAATCACAATACACTTAATAATTAACTGTGCTTCTTATTTACATTGACTATGGCTATAAATTCAGGTTTCAAACTAGCTGCCCCAACGTACAAACCATCGATACCTTTCTTTGCTATGAGAGCTCTAGCTGATGTAGGTGATAATGGTCCACCGATTTGTACCCTCATGCCTTCGGCTGTCCGTTCGTCGATATTTTTAGAAGCCCATTCTCGCATAGCATGTGCAACTTCCTCAGCCTCTTCGGGAGTAATAGATTTACCTGTTCCTACTGTCCATAAGGGTTCATAGGCGAAAACCAAGTGTTTCCACCTAGATTTCGGTATATATTTCAACAATGTTTGTAATTGTGTGGCAATAGCTTGAAGATGTTGGTTTGTCTCTCTTTCAAGTGCGGTTTCGCCAACGCAAATAACCACTTTCAGGTCTTTATCTAAAGCGAATGCTGCTTTTTGTCCAATCAAGTCGTAGTCTTCGTGGAAGTAAAGTCTTCTTTCAGATGCTCCTAGAACAACCCACCTCACACCGATGTCGAGTAGCATATCTGCTGATATTTCCCCTGTATACGCCCCATTGCTCTCTTTATAAATGTTTTGTGCTGCAACTTGCACTAATTTAGGTTTCCTTTGTTGGAAGTAATCTAAATATGGTGATGGGATCGCAATAACTACATCATTTCCTGCGGCAATTGGACCACATCTTAACATTTTTATCATTTCCTCAGCTAGTTTCTTATCTCCATTCATTTTCCAGTTACCAGTTATTATGAAATTTTTTTCTTCAGTCGGACAATGAATTTTAAGATTTTGAATATCTGTCCGACAATCGTGTGCGCATGACTTTGTAGCCATCACCTCTGGTTCGTTGGTAATATATGCATATGTTATATACGAAGAGATTGCACTGGAGCATAGTATTTTTGCGATTACTGAAAATTTGGGAAATTTCATCGTAACATTATGAAATATATAAGAGCAGTTCAGACATTATTGACAATGAAAGTCAAATTTATTTCAGAGATTCATAGAATTGTCAAGTGTACATCTATTACAGTCTGTGAACGACCGTGGCGCTAAAAGTGACAAGTGACAAAAAGTGACAAAAGTGACGAATGAAGAACATTTCAAGGTTTCTCAAGGATTTGAACAGAATGGTTGAATTCATGAATGAATAATGATCGCTTTCCCAATTAAAAGAAACGGCGAAAAAGTTCTTAACTTCATATCATATAGATTAAGCTGAGAAAAACTGAAACTCGACAAAGTATAGAAACCGAAGCATAAACAAAATTGAAAATTCGACTCGAACCCAGGACCTGCGAATGAAAGTCAACAAACTTAACCACTACAATATTAGACAGTATTTCTACACTACTTCATTCTGTATCATGTACCAATGATTTGAAAGGAAAGTTGAGCACATAAATGAATAGAAAAAAAGGTTCGAATTTGAAGAATTGTTCAAATTCGAATAACCATTCTACTATAATATTAATGAGCTTGAAAAGGCTCCTAATTATTATGCGTTCATAACCAAAATTACCCCAGAAATTTTTTCAAGGAAACAAACGTCATGAAGCATTGCCAAAGAGAGTTTAAACTACTAGTGCTAGGTTGGAAACAGAATACTCTATGGTGGCCACTCAAGATTGAGGGAGATGGAAGATGATGTTTGTTGTCTCACTCTAAATGGAATATATGTTTTATTTGTTTCTCATTTGTAAACGTCAGTTTCCAAAAACACAATATTAATCAAGGAAGTTTATTTTATCAAGTCACTAACTTGTAAAATTGACAGTTAACTTGTAAAATTTTTACAAGTTAGTAGTATTATTTACATTGAAAGTTGTCAAGTACTTGCTTTTAATTTCATTTATCCTTCTAATCTCAGAGTTCCTGGAACAAATGTATTTCTCAATAAACGTTCTCAAACTATTCAAAAACGATATTCGTACCTTGTTTTATTCGTATCTATTTGTTTTCTTTTTCACGTACTTGCTTCTAATTTCATTTATCCTTCTAATTTCATCGTTCCTGAAAGAAATATTTTTAGTAATAAACGTTATAAAAGTATTAAATAAAGATATTCATACCTTGTTTCATTTGGATCTGGCCTTTTTCGTCAGAAATTAGCAAATATTCTCGAACGACTTCCCTCTCGTAAAGCCACTGACAGTTGTCATAATTTTCCGATGTCATAATAGTATATTATTCAATGAGCGGTAATGCAGGTCAAAACACACGCAGATGAGTTTTGCACCACGAGCCGTCAGGCGAGTGGTGTAATTCATCAAGTGTGTTTTGAGCATTACCGCGAATTGAATACTATACTTTATCCACGACTTCTTCAGTAAAATTCGAATTAATCTGCATTTAAAAAATTTTGAACAGTTGTCAAAAGCATTGACAACATTTCGTCAAACCTCTGTACTCTGTGGTCGGGAATCAAATCAGAGTCTCTAATCAATCAATATATTGTATGTTCTGTGTCAATCAAGTACTTTGGCAACTTCAAAAATTCACGTTTTCCAAAAATAAATCTGGAATGAATCGCTAGAACGTTATCTTGATGTCTGAAATAGAGTTCCGGATCGATCCTACTTTTTATTTTTATTTTTTTTGTAAGCAATTTCATTCTTCCTAGGTATTTTTATTAGCGGGAGTTTTGAGCGGGAGTTATGAGCGGGTGTTATTATAACACTCGCTTTTCGGTTCATAGACATGTCTACGGTTGTGTTATGACTACCATTACACATAGAAATTAGTTAGTAGGAGTGGATAAATAATCATAAATAGCTTACGACATTTGCGACAAATTATTGAGATTTTTTTGGAATTTATCTCACCTTTTTACAAACGAGAAACAAATAAAATATAAAACAATACACGCAAGGTAACGGTTTTACTGGCTCAAGGAGGTAACTGACTCGCCTGCGGCTCGTCAATTATATCCTCCATTCGCCAGTAAAAACCCTCTTACCTTGCTGGTAATGTTATATACTATTGTTTTGACGTTTGACTTTGACGCATCAATTTGACAATTCAGTTTTGTTAGAAAATGTGTGAAGTGGTAATCAGTGCATTTTTTCAACCTTTTCGGATTGCTTTTGAATTTATTAGGTAAATTTTACTTTATTATGTATATTCTTTACTGACAAGAATTGCTAACTCACTATTTAATCCCATTCATCATATCCTTCTTCATCAAACATGTTTAATGAAACTTCAATATAATTTTTTTTTGTACCTATTCCTATAATTCAGAAGGCTATTCTTCCGAGTTTCCAAAAATTTAACCAAATTATTCCATTAGCAGAAGGCATGAAATATCTCAACGTCCATATTTAAGAGTAGAAAGTTATACAACTACATACCTCTAACCTTTCGTTCAACCAAGGTCCCTTCAATAAATTTTGGTATCTGTATCATTTAAACATCTGAAAGTTCGGATTAGATATACGAACGAGCTTGATCCTTTCTGTGCTCTTCGATGAGATATCTATAAGTTGTGGTTGTTTTATGAAAGCCACAAGCGAAGATATAGGTATGTCTTGTATGATTTGGGTACAAAGGGTAGAATATAGAACCTGGCATTGGATAATTGCCATAAATTATCTTCATATTCTTTTATTCTAGGTCATCCACTGCTCTTGGTCATCACTGGTTCTGGTTCATAGGATTTGCATTCCATAGTGTCGCTGGCGATTGATATTAATGCTATGTAAATCATAAATCTTGTTCATCAACAAATTTAGTGTAATTTGTTATATTTCTGGTCATTTTGTCCTGAATACTTATTAAAATATTCATTCGACCATCATGTTTACAAATGTAGCCCATATTGATCACAAAGTAACCTTTTTGACTTTAGCCATGTCTGAAATGTTCCATAGGTCATGTTTTTATTTTCAAAAGTTTGCGATGAATTTAATCGTAGAGGAAGATAAAAAATATTCTTCATCTTTCTCTCCGATTGAATTAATCGAAGAAAGGGATGAAAATAAAAACGCGACCTATTCTCGTTTTGAAGACAGGCCATCTTTTAAGTCTTCTTGCGTAAATGCAAAACCTCATGTATAATACTGGCTTTCCATTCTGAGGTTTGCGATATGTGTGATATTATACTGTGATATACACAGAAATTCGGTTTCCATAATGAAATTTTAACCTTGTTTGATTCTCCTGTCAAACATTGCCTAAAAGGCGACTCACTATAAATCCGAAAAAATCAAAAGTTTCGATCCCCCTTTCTTTCGTTTCTTTTGATTTTTCTCGAAATCTTCAAAGCTTGGATGAATAATTCTGGCTTTCTATTTTATGGTTCCCACCATTAATACGGTCTTTGATTAGCGAATACTAAGTTTCCGTAGTTGGAACATTTGAAAAAAAAAACAATACAAAACTTTGTATGAAATCATGGTTAACATTCTTTAATTCGGCAGTGCTTAACCGATTTGATATCGGATTTCTCGTACTTTTCAAAGGTTTCAATAAATTTTCGATTGCCATTATGGAAATTCAACCTGGAATGATTCTTTTGTCAAAAAATACCTAAAAGGCGACTCGCTAAAAACCCGAAAAATCAAAAGTTTCGATTCACCTTCTTTCGTTTCTTTTGATATTTCGCAGGATCTTCAACACTTGGTTGAATAATTCTGGCTCTCCATTTTTAGGTTTGCAATGTTTGTTGCGATTTTTTTTTCGATTTGCAATTACTTGACGGACATCCACATTTTCTTTCACTGCTTGTTTTATGACTTTTATCCACTCCATCAAACTAATTTCTATGTGTAATGGTAGTCATAACATGTCTATGAACCGAAAAGCGTGTGTTATAATAACACCCGCACATAACACCCGCGAAATTACTTGGTTTGATTAGTTAGAGACTCTGATTTGATTCCCGACCACAGAGTACAGAGGTTTGACGGTTGGACGAAATGTTGTCAACGCTTTGACAACTGTTCATATTTTTTTAAATGCAGATTAATTCGAATTTTACTGAAGAAGTCGTGGATAAAGTATAGTATTCAATTCGCGGTAATGCTCAAAACACACTTGATGAATTACACCACTCGCCTGACGGCTCGTGGTGCAAAATTCATCTGCGTGTGTTTTGACCTGCATTACCGCTCATTGAATAATATACTATTAACTCTTTGTGAGTGAAACGACTGTTATAAGGTCTAGTTTACATGTCGATGTCATCATAATGAATCTATGTACGTTTTCGACATCTTCTTGTTCAGTATTTCTGAACACGTCTGTAATCGAATTTATTGTTTTGTTTTTCTGCTGAAAAATCTTCGAACGTTCCTCAAGAAGTGAACCGATTTGATATCGAATTTCCGAGAAAATCAAAAAGTTCTGATTCCCCTTGTTTTCATTCCTTTCGATTATCTCGGAAAATTTCAAACACTTTGATGAATAATTTCGGCTTTCTATTTTTTGATTTACGGTGTTATTGCTGTTTTTGATTCTCGATGACTTAATTTTTTCTGTTGAAACCTTCACAAAAAAAATACGAAACATTGTGGGAAAACATTTTTTACATCTTTCATATCGTTTCCCTGATATTAAATAAGATTTTCTAAAATTCAAATTTCTGTTGTCTTAATTACATTTTCCTATTCTGAAATACATGTTTTCTTTTGTGAAACTGATCTTCCGTTTGCTGAATCACAACTGTGAAAGGTGTAGTAATCTTAAGGTTGTGAGTTTGATCCACGGATAAGACAAAAATTTCTGTTTGTTGCGGCCACAATTTACTGTCTCAACAATAAGTAATGCTGTGCTTGAAGTGGCGTAAGGAGATAGCAGCAAAGCCAACTCAGCACACAACCAATTCCCTTTACTCGTCAAGCTTAATAGCCTGTTAATAGCTTGTGCTAGAAAGTACCCGTTCAAAGATTTTCGATTAATTTGAATTTTACCGCCATATCGAAAGAATTAGACAGATATTAGGTCCTAATGTGGCCGCATATGTCGCTACCAGTAGTTGGCCACTCAAAATGGCCGCCAATTTGTTTCCACAGAATAGTGGGGACTTCGCATTTCTTTTATTATATGTTCTGTGGTTCAAACTCATCGAATTATCAGCTATAGTCCGTTCACGAAAGGTTTAGCCGTGTATATTAAAATTTTAGGGTATGTTGTTTATCTTCTTGTCAGATTGATACGCAATGTTGTCAATATTGCATAGAGTTCTCTGAAAACTCGCAAGCTTGTCTGACTAGGCCGGGTACATTCAGCAACGTTGACTTTATTTTACGTTATAACAGCAAATACTGCCAACTTCAGATAAATAAACAAACGCATGCTATGCGCTCAAACTTTAGTGAACAAACTTTAGGTACTCAACTTCTTAGGGTTCAAAAGATGTTGTATTTCAGAGAAAGTTAGTTTAAATATCTAAGTGGCGTACAACTCTTTTATTCAGTTTCCAAGTAGAACTTCAACACCCTGTATCTCGAAAAAGAAACGTTTGCGGCATCATGTTTATGAAACTTTCTTTTCCTAAACTTACTTCATGAATCTCCACTTTTAGTTTGTACGTTCAATTTAGGAACAATCTCTATAACATTACCTGCGATCGTAATGAAGTTGTTATTCGAATAAACTGTGGTTTCTAGTTTCTGCAATGTCTACAAAGTCTAGGGTAGCACTGACTGTGCGAATCAGTACCTATTCAATTCGATCAAAACGGTGCCATACATCGAACTATTACATTCGTCAGAGGTAAAATAATTATTCCTCCAACTCAAGGTGAATAGTTAGCTCATTCATTATGAATTAGAAAATTGTTCACTCCTAACTCACTTATTAGAATGAAGGATTTTTTGAAGAACGTTGATAAATGATGTTAGTAATTTTTCATCAATTTAAAATCTATTATTCACTTATTGAAGAAAGTATCCCATTGTATACACCCAAGGTCCATTGTATCTAATGTATCTATCAGCTTTTCGTCAATTCATCAAGGAAATTTGCGAGCAGAAATAATGAGAGCCATAATTGTATAATTCGGACAAATATTAATCGAGATTTCCGATTTTTCGCAACGAAATTCCGCACAAATATTGTGAAATTTGAACGGCTAGGTATCTGAGAATCGACTGACTTACTCTGACGGTTGCCTTCAGAGTAGATTCTCGGATATGCTCTATTCTCCCAGCAGGAATTAAACAGGAGGTTTGTTCCAACTCAAGAATTGACCGTACAATGATCGTCAGGATTCTGCGCAATAGATAAAAGTGTGTTCCAACTGAAAATGTATCGTTTGAGAACGGTTTCGTTTTTGTTCCATCCTGCTTCGGGACCGTGAGTGGAACGGTTTTGTGATCGTCATTTCGATCCCTGGTCTGGAGCAAGTACTGTTTGGACGGTTCTTGTACGGTCAAAGTTTAGACATGCGCATAAGATCGATTACTAACAGTTTCGTGACCGTCAAATTACCGTACAAAAGTCAGCTGTTGGAACAAACCTAATGTATCTATAAATGATTGTAACAGCGCAGTTGGCTTTGGATTATTCTCATTTTGCCGCTTCTTATGCAAACCTCAAAATTCTGTGATCATGCTATGCCCTGATTGGTTAGAGATTGGTATTCTGTAGCGGCAAAGTAATCCAAAGCCAACTGCGCTGTTACAATCATTTATAAAGACCCTGTTATTGATAACTCAAAATTATTGATGAAAAAAAATAAAAAGGAAAATGCTCCGAAAAAAATTTTATCTCGAATCAGGATTCGATATTGTTGTAAGGTTCACACTCGGGTTCACATATCGATTGAAATATATTCTGGGAGGATTCTGCACTTCTTAAAAGCTTTATAGACTGGGAGTGAAAACCTATAAAGTTTGTAAGGTTCACAGTCTACAATTAGCTTCTTTATATCTCTTTTGAATTTTTTTATTGGTTGTTGTAAGAATAGTCTTTGGCAATGTTATAAAGTGTCAGGCACATGAATTTCGTTTGGTGCTATGAGTCAGGTTGCATTCGGGTAATATGTAGCTATCAATTCTTCCGGTTTTATTAAGATTTTCGAAACTGGAAATTAGCCTACTATGTTGATGGACGAATACAGAGCATTTGAATACATGCAGGGTTTTTCATCATGAACTGGACAAACATATACAGGGTGTTCTGATTTGTTTCCGACAAACTGAAATGGGTGATATATCACATCATTTTAAGCAAAAAAGTTTCTATGAACATGGGTCCGGAAATGCTTTGTTTCCGAGATACAGGGTGTTAAAGTTGAAAAAATAATTAGCGTTTTCTTCAATATGTTTTGACTGCTTTCGAATGAAATTTGGTGTACAGGGGTTTTTTGGGACGATAAATTCAAATTTGTAGTCCATTCAGTTGTATTTTTTAGAGGGCGCCACCGGCAACCATTTCAACCCATGTAAACCGTTGCAACTTCTTTGTGCTACCCTGTACAAGGTTTTGGACTTAAAAAATCGATTCTCTCATCCTTTTCTCTTGAAAAAGGTACACCTCATTGAAATCGCTAGGATCAATCGTTTCAGAGAAAAATGCATTTAAAGCCAAAGGGTCCCAAAACCTCTCCGAAATGCATGCGGATTTTCTATTGCCGTTAATAAGTAGAAGTGGTAGACTTTGTAATTGTTGTTTTTAAGTATTCTGAATATTCTGTTTCCTGAAATATGTTGCTGGGAAAGATATTTAAAAAAACCCGAATTATTTTTTCAACTTTAACACCCTGTATCTTGGAAACGAAGCATTTCCGGACCCATGTTCATAGGAACTTTTTTGCTTAAAATGATGTAATCTAACACCCATTTCAGTTTGTCGGAAACAAATCAGAACACCGTGTATATTCGTGTAGAGGACATCGAGAGAATCATTTTTGCCTCATTCAATATATCCCGTTTTCAAGAATAAGCGAGATACAGGGTGTTAAACTTCTTTTTGGAGCAAGATTCTAATGAGTGTGGTCAGTAATGTATAACACTTAAAGTAACGGGTTTTGGGTCGAATCTGAGTATTTTGGGGCCTCTATTCAGAAAAGTTGACGAACTCCGAAAAATTCACAAAATGGCGGAAAACCTGCAATGTTGCTGATTTTTTATCGGTTCCCAGACTGAATTTTATATTCTGAATGAAAACAATTTTTTAAGAATTTCTGGGAAAAAGAGTTTTCAAAAATCGAACACATTTTTTTACAGAGGTAAAAAAATTTCACCTGAAATGAATGAAATTGTTCACAATTGTACTCCTTTCAATATTTTTGAAACATAGATAAATTGAAAATAGTAATCATCGAAATGAATACAATCTTCAATTTATAGGCTCACAGAACTTTCTTCAGGCGGACTGGGATGATTATTCAAGATGTTGTCAATGAGGGAAGAGACAGACCGGTTTCGGCCTCATTAGGCCTCGTCAGTGTCCCATATCCCTCAGAGACAACATCCTATTGAAAAACTTCTACATTTAACACTAATTGTAAGAAGCTATCGAGTAGCAACTAACAGATGGTGACATCTAGTAGTGAGTAGTGTCAAATGAGAAGTTCAATCATCACAGATCGCATGCTGAAAGCACTGATTACTTCCTCTTCACTCTTTGAGATATCGCCTCTGATAAGTGGCCTATGTATAGTAGAGAGCATTACTTCGATGTGTTATGTGCTTCATAGACTTTAAAAAGGCCTTTGATAAAGTCAAACATGATATACTCATCTCAATCCTACGTGAATCCGAAATCGATGACAGAGACGCAAATATAATATCAAAGCTATATTTACAACAAAAAGCCATTGTTCGAGTCGAAAACGAAACATCAGAGGAGTTTAGCATAAGGAGAGGAGTACGCCAGGGTTGTATACTGTCACCACTTCTATTTAACGTCTACTCAGAACACCTGTTTAAAGAAGCATTGGACAGCATAGAAGATGGAGTTGTAATAAACGGTGAAATAATAAATAACCTCAGATACGCTGATGACACCGTCCTTATAGCAGACACTGCGGAAGGGCTCCAGAGACTTATAGACCGTGTGAGGGCTGCATGCACTAAATATGGTATGAAGATAAACTGTAAGAAGACACACACACTAATTATCAGTAAAAACCGCATCGACAACATACAGTTTACTACTGGCAATGTGGCCCTCACAATGGCCGAAACAGTTACATATCTGGGCTGCTCCTTGAATAAGGATTGGGATCATTCTCGAGAAATAAAAGGTCGAATCGAAAAAGCAAGAAGTACATTTAACAAGATGTGTAAAGTACTATGCAACCTGTCCCTCAACATTCATACTAGAATAAGAGTTCTGAAATGCTATGTGCTCTCAACCCTTCTGTACGGAGAAGAAGCGTGGACCCTTACTGATGCCTCATGTAAGCGCATAGATGCATTTGAGATGTGGTGTTATCGCCGCATGCTCAGAATCCCATGGGTGCATCACGTGTCAAACGATACGGTGTTGCAACGCATTGATGGACAATTAGAATACCTACAATATGTCAAATGCAGGAAATTGGCATATCATGCGAAATGGAAAATACCACCTTCTTCAGCTCATCCTGCAGGGAAAAATAGAGGGCCGAAGGTCAGCAGGGCGAAGACGAATATCCTGGCTGAGAAACTTAAGAACATGGACTGGAATGACATCGACAGCTCTATTCAGAGCGGCAGTGAATAAAGTTATTTGGACCAATGTGATAGCCAACATCCATAGAGGATAGGCACTTCAAGAAGAAGAAGTTGTCAGAAGCATCCAAATTGTATGCTATGGTTCTTCTCTGTCTATAGTCATGGACCTATAATACAGGGTCTCTATAAATGATAGTAACAGCACAGTTGGCTTTGGATTATGCAAACCATAGAATTCTGTGATCATCCTATGCTCTGATTGGTTAGCGATTGGTATTCTGTAATCCAAAGCCAACTGCGCTGTTACAATCATTTATAGAGACCCTGTACTAACTGGACGTCGAACTTCGTTACTGTCACGTAGAAAAAAGTGAGGCAAGGGCCGCCATTTGCAGTTTGGGATGAAACTCGAATATTTTGGTGTTCTATGCCACATTTGCTCGTGGATCAACTCAGAATCTAGGGGAGCTCTAGGTATCGATGTGAACAGGATGCAAACGTTTAAAGATAACATGATGGAAGTATCCTTCTGTTGTTTTTTCAATGGCTTGGGTGATCTCAGTAAAAGACCAAACACAATTGGTATTTTAACTTCTTTTAATAGAAAACGATAAACTCAATACAATAACTGAACATGTCCTTAATTTTTAATAACCTATTACTGCGTAATTAATCTTGACAGTTGACTCACTGACATTCAGAAATGTGATCTCAGAATCTTATACAAATCATAGAATACAAAAATCTCCCTTGATCCCATTTGTTCGAATGAAAACATGAAAAACATTCAACTAAACAACTCATAGTCCATAATATATGTAAAAAAATTCAAGAAAAGCCGTGAGCAGAAATTTTTCAGAGCTCGTTCTTTGGTGGAGCAATAAGACTATTTCTTTAAAATTTTATATGGGACTTGAGATTGATACCAAATATACAGTGTGTTTGGTCATGACTTTGCGATAATTTAAGGTCATCAAATATACCAAATATTATCGACAAAAACACCCAAACTTGGAAGTTTACCCCCTTAGTTTTGGAGTAGCCCCCATTTTAAATTAACCTCTTCATTTTAGTTGACCCTTCCAAAAACTATCGATTTCTTTGGACATAAAGGTCCTACAGATGTGAAAGATGATACTACCAGCTTTCATTGAAGTATAACAATATAAAAACATTTAACTTGAAAACGCCATAAAAAAATTCTTTAAAAAAGTTTTAGTAAAAATATGTACCTACTGATTTTCTTAGTAAATCGGCAATAGTACAAGAACTAGCACATTGAAGTATAATTTTTTTCAATGATTTAACACGCGAGTATATTAGCTACAAAACAACACTAACCTCATTTCTGTAAGTTACATAATTTGAGAGTTATTGCTGTCGAACATGATCACTACGCGAGCAAAAGACACAAGACAGTTTGTGCTATGAACTTGAAACGAAAATATTAGGTATACAGAAAATTTCTTGATAGAAATCCTTTACCTCAATCTAGTTTTTGTTGATAGGTTTCCTTCCTGGTTTTTTACATAAACTTCTGTTCTTTTATGAAAACAATGGCTTATTAATAAATGAAAATTCATGCATTTAAGAGTAACGCGGACATAAACAACGAAAGCGGAGAATAATACTAATTGATTTAAAATCAACCAATATAAAACCCACTCTTCGGAACTATTCCCGTCAACGAACAAAGAACATGCATAGTGGTAATATCAAACAGAGCATCCATAGATAGCTATTTCGCCCTATTTGGGGCTCTTCAGTATGGAGGAGCTCCGTCTGAAGGGCATTCTAGGTTCCCTTATTTGAAGAAATGCACCTACCTCCGATGCCGATGCATCAGTTGATTATATCGAATTGTCCAATATTGATATCATTTAAATACTGATACTATTTCTTCATAACATTCGTAAGTTCTAAAACTAGATGTATTTCTTCATATCAATAATCCTGACGTAGGCCGACCTTCATATTCACAATTAATTAAGACTAATTTGTTTATATCATTTTTTTATTCGTTCGCATTCCAAGGAAAAATCAATCTATAATAATCATGAGTGAAGTGATTATATCTCTATTCCATATTGAAAGAGAAAAATATTTAAGATTTTTTAATTCCGATATTGCATTCGCTTGAAAGTGTAGATTTAACAATATGTTCTACTAGATCTCTATGATCAGAATAAATTACAACTACACTGATCAACAATTGCTAGGGATCACTTATGAACTTCTCTTCATTTGTATTTTTTTCAAGTTATCTCGTGAATATCTGTACATTATATGTCCTCTAAGGAAAAAGTAAGATGTTTTGAGTTGATTATATCAAAGTCTTCCTCACTTCATCGGCTCTTGTTCACAAAATCGATTATTATCTGTAGGCTGTTACAGGTGGAGTGAAAAGCAATGTGGTATTTGTTATTAAATCTGTTTTTTCTCTCGTTCAAACACATAAGGTGACAATAATTGAATTAATGAGAACAATATCAGCTTATCAGTCATGCCGAGAAGACGTTTGGCTCCTGTGCAACTGGACCAAATCATACAGTGGATACAGGAAGGTTTGTCACAGCGAGAAGTGTCCCGGCGGTTGAATGTTTCGCAAAGTGTCGTGAGTCGGGCTTGGAATAGGTTCATCCAAAACGACTCAGTAGCTTATGTTCATGGGGGAGGTCGGCAGCGCAGTACAACAGCTGCCCAAGATCGTCTTTTGATCCTCAATGCTAGGATTAATTCCACTCACCCAGCGTCGCGGCTCAATAGATCACTGAGAGTTGCAACAGGAGTTCTAATTTCGAACCAGACTGTAAGACGACGACTACATGTTCGTGGTTTGACAGCACGTAGGCGGGTACAACATACCCGTTTGAATAGGGAACACCGGGTTCATCGACGGCAATGGACTGAGGAGCACCGCAATTGGACACTTGAAGATTGGAGCCGATGTTTATTTACGGATGAGTCTAGATTTCGTTTGGTCAACTCCGATGGACGTATTCTTGCTTGGAGGGAAAGAGGTCGAAGGTATGCACAACAGCTTATGGTACCCACAACAGCTTTTGGCGGAGGTTCTATATGTATAGGGAGGCATTTGTTTGAACCAACGCACAGAGTTGGTTGTTCTGCAGAACACCACCATGACCAGCCAGAGATATCACGATATGATTATTGAACCCATAATTGTTCCGTTTGCGGCTGCCGTGGGCAAGAATTTCATTTTAATTGACGATAATGCCCGTCCACACCGTAGTCGTCTGGTTAATGAAGCACTAGAAACTCATGCTATTGATAGGATGGACTGGCCAGCCCGCTCTCCAGACATGAATTGCATCGAACATGTCTGGTCTGAGATGTCTAGACAATTGTCAACCTTAGAACAATCGATCAATAACCTGGAGGACCTTTCTAACGCTTTACGGGATATTTGGACAAATTTTCCCCAAAATTTTATAAATCGTTTGATCGAAAGTATGCCTCGTAGGGTAGAATGCTTGAGACGAGCTCGTGGGGGACCAACTAGGTACTAGCTTCAGCCTTCTTGTAGTTTCATCATAAAATTTTTATGTTATTCAAACACAGAATTTTGAGTGTTCCTAATAAAGTCTTTTTTTCTCTCCAACTTTCCATTTTTTCATTCTTTTCTCAAGTGAACCATATTATCAACTGAAAATACTCTGATATCTGACTAAATTTATAATCTTGGAGCGAATATTTCAGAAATAAATTTAGAACAAGTAAGTGATGTCTATCAATTGTTGAGCAGTGTAATTTGCAACTAGCCGGGCCAATACCTGCTATTAATGGTGGATGATGAGAGTTGTTTTGATTCATTGATCGCTGCTAGTGGAGAAATTGAAAGTTATTCTTTTAACTTAATATGGGCCTAATAGCGAAAGTTTTAGATCTCCTTTTTTGTGATTCATACAAATTGTATGGAGGTCATCAAATTCTTTCATTGAATTCAAGGATCGCATTGAAACAATAAATGTGAGAAAAACATGTAATTTACAGAATGTTTGGAATGTTTCAGATATTGAATATTTAAATCAACAAGGGCATCTTTTTTTCATTCTAGGTTTTCCATAGTATTGTTGAACAAATGGAGATAAGAGTTTTCATATTATTAACCGTTATTGATTCTAAAAAGCCATATTTGCTCCTTTAATCATAATTTGTAGTGGATCTTGAAACATTGTTAAAAAAATATCTCTTGGAAGACGTTTTTGAACGCTCGTTCTCCGTAAATGAGTGTTATATAGTTTTGCCCAAATGTCTGTAATTTTCGAATTTTGAGCCGAATAGGGTTCGACTCCCAAATCCGTGGCCAAATTCGATTCTGTCCATGGGGCCGGCCGGTCGTTAACACAATAACTTTCGAAGGAATTGTGTTTGAAATTTGAGATCTTCAGGGTGAGTTCCGATCACAAATGCCGCGGTTGTGTTCATTAACCAGCCAAATTATACAGGGTGTTCTTTTTGTTTCTCAATATCACAGACAAAAGGAATTCAATCAAAATAAAATTTCACGACCACAGGCAAGATGCTCATAACAAGCATCACGCAAAAATTTGTGTCCATGGGGTCGGCCGGTCGTTAGCACAATAACTTTCGAAGGGATTGTATTTGAGATCTTCAGGGTGAGTTCGGTTCACAAACACCGCGGTTATGTTCGTTAACCAGCCAAATTATACAGAGTGTTTTTTTATTTCTCAATAACTCAGACAAAACGAATTCAATCAAAATTGAATTTAACGACCACATGCAAGATGCTCATAACAAGAATGACGCAGAAAGGTGTGGCTGTCGTATTTCCATAACAAGAGAACCGATTCGGTTGAAATTCATTTCGTAAATAAAAATCGATATACTGTTCATACAAATTCAATAGGGTCGCATCATCTTAATCAATATCAGTTGAGAGTCCTAGTTGCGAATGCGGAGAAGCAGAGGAGACAATTGAACACCTGATAAATAATTGTTCCATATATAAATTTCAGGATGGCTTGAAGGCTATACATGAAATTACCGAGTCGTTTTTGAATTGGGTTATTAATTCTAAATCGATTTAATAGAGTTTCAGTCATTTTATTTTTCTGTTTCTCTTTACTGCTTTGATTTTTTTCGTTTCAGAATTCCGAAGGCATCCTGGAGAGAGTTATCGTTTGGAATGAATAAAGAAGGAATCCTTCGATATTCTGATAGTTTTTAGGTGTTATTTTTGTTGAAACGGCGAGACAGGGTTTTTTCTACTGAGGTTTTTCCCTGAGCTCTAGTATCATACGAAAAAATAGTATGGTACCCCGTTTTGCACCAACCTCAGTTAGGGATTTTTATTTTTGTTTAATGTATTGTATTATGTTAGCTCTTGATTTCAAAAGAATATACAGGGTCTTTCACGAGGAACCTCACCCATATTTATACGGGAAACTACTGAACGTATTTTCATGAAATTCAGCACTTATAAGTGCTTCACGATGCTGATGAAATCTAAAATATTTTCAAGGCATGGGCACCTCCGGTTTTTCCGGAAATGACGTCAACTTCCGTTTTTCAAATTAGAACACCATTTTTTTATTGCAGAAATCGATTCCTTAGAAAATTTCAAGTTATTTTGATGTAACATTTTTCAGTTTTGGTTGAAAAATTCTCTCTGAGCGGAAAAATACGAAAAAGGAATCGAAAATAGAGCTCCGCTGAAACAAGAATGACTTCGAGGTTTTTGAATGGAAAATTTTCATTTTTGGAATTTTTCAAGGTGTAAGATTGATGTATCCACTTTAAAGATCGAAATGGCGATTCATGATACAGGGGGTGAAAAAATCGCTTTCAAAGTTAGTTATGACAAAATCGTAAAAAACCAATTTTTTCAAATTAGAACCCCATTTTTTATGGCAGATATTGAATCTACGTTAAAAAATAATGTGAGTGTATGCATCACACCCTTGCTCTAAAGTGGATATTTTCTGAGTTATTCACAAAAAACTGTTTTTCGTCTTGAATTTTCAGCTATTTCTTTTCCCTTCACGCCAAAAAGATGAAATTTTCAGGAACTGTTACTTAAACCATGTTTTCGATTTAACTACCCTAATATGCAAGAGAAAAAAGTTACAGGTTGTTCCTAAATAGATGGCGAATTTTGATTCGAATTTTTATCGGAAACCTCTTTTTTTCAACTAATCGGCCATCGGTTTTCTCTCCAGTGATAAATAAATAATTTTTTATGAACCATATGCAAAAACTTACCATGTTTTACATTCTTTTTTTTAATGATAGATATCATTAATTTGGCAGATGTAATTAATGATATCTATCATCGAAAAAGAGAATGTAAAACAAGGTAAGTTTTTGCATATGGTTCATAAAGAATTATTCATTTATCACTGGAGAGAAAACCGATGGCCGATTAGTTGAAATAAAGAGGTTTCCGATAGAAATTCGAATCAAAATTCGCCATCTATTTAGGAACAACCTGTAACTTTTTTCTCTTGCATATTAGGGTAGTTAAATCGAAAACATGGTTTAAGTAACAGTTCCTGAAAATTTCAATCTTTTTGGCGTGAAGGGAAAAGAAATAGCTGAAAATTCAAGACGAAAAACAGTTTTTTGTGAATAACTCAGAAAATATCCACTTTAGAGCAAGGGTGTGATGCATACACTCACATTATTTTTCAACGTAGATTCAACATCTGCCATAAAAAAATGGGGTTCTAATTTGAAAAAATCGATTTTTTACGATTTTGTCATCCCTAACTTTGAAAGCGATTTTTTCACCCCCTGTATCATGAATCGCCATTTCGATCTTTAAAGTGGATACATCAATCTTACATCTTGAAAAATTCCAAAAATGAAAATTTTCCATTCAAAAACCTCGAAGTTATTCTTGTTTCAGCGGAGCTCTATTTTCGATTTTTTTTTCGTATTTTCCCGCTCAGAGAGAATTTTCCAACCAAAACTGAAAAATGTTACATCAAAATAACTTGAACTTTTCTAAGGAATCGATTTCTGCAATAAAAAAATGGTGTTCTAATTTGAAAAACGGAAGTTGACGTCATTTCCGGAAAAACCGGAGGTGCTCATGCCTTGAAAATATTTTAGATTTCATCAGCATCGTGAAACACTTATAAGTGCTGAATTTCATGAAAATACGTTCAGTAGTTTCCCGTATAAATATGGGTGAGGTTCCTCGTGAAAGACCCTGTATATCTTGATCAGAAAATTTTTTTCAATTGTTGTTTTTACATATTTTTTCTTTATGAATCTCAATTCCTATACAGAATGTTGAGGTAATGCCATTATTGCTCCACCTATGAACGAGCACAGGAGCTCAGGACTGTTCTTCAAGTTTTATTACCATATTGCAAAATCATTATTAAACAAATAGATAAAATCTCAAGTATTAATAGATTATAATTCCTTCAATAGATTCTCGTGTGGTCCAAATGTGATACAGGGTAGAAAACCGATCATTGCCTAGGTTGAATCGTTAGACTAGATTAGATTAGATTAGATTAGAGGAGGAGCGACAGATCAAAACCGATCTTGCGAGCACCTTGACCTTAAGATCTATTGTGCATCCCCGCGCTGTTTACCAGTCAGGCAGCAAAGTCTCAATGAACTTCACCACCTTTCTGGGGGCCACATCCATTACTTGTTCAGGCTTTAGGAACCAGGAACCAAGATGCCGTAGCCGTTTCTGGTGAACAGATTCACACTCGCACAGCAGGTGTCTGGCTGTCCCAGTGGCTTCCTGACAGAAGCGACATGTATTATCGGGCGCTTTTCTCATGTTTTTCAAGTGATACCTCACGGGGCAGTGCCCAGTGAGAGCACCCGTCAGTTTCCTCAGTTCCAATTTGCTGAGAGAGAAAACTTTCTTGGTCCAGCTCGTCGAGTAAGAGAGAAGTGCCCTAGCTTGCCTTTGACCATCGGTCGTATGCCAGTACATAAGCTTCCTCTTTTGTTCCTAGTCCTTAATAGCCATTGCCTGATGGCTGGCTGGGAAGCCGCAAAAAGGTTCTGATCCAGTGAAGGGGGTTGTCCCCCCTTCCCTGGCCAGTTGGTCTGCCGCTTCATTGCCGTGAATCTCGGAGTGACCAGGCATCCAAATGAGATTGACCTGGTTCTTTTCTCCGAGTAGGTTAAGTGACGCTTTGCATTCCCAGACCAACTTTGACTTCACTTGTGGAGAGTCAAGCGCTAGCAGGGCTGCTCTGCTGTCAGATGCTATATATATCGTTAGACTAAGTATATTGTCTAATGCGGCGTTCCCACAAGGCGTTATTCACGACAGTGAACCACGCTTTCGTGAAATACACTTCTGTGTGAACGCATTCCTCACGAAAGCAAGTTTATCGACTATGCGTTCACACAGAAGTGTATTTCACGAAAGCGTGGTTCACTGTCGTGAATAACGCCTCGTGGGAACGCCGCATAAGGTTGAATCATTCCCACATATGTACCTAAATTCAATAAATATTATATGATTTATTTTATACAACTGAACAGAACAATCAATCTTTCAAACAAAAATTTAAATTAAATTTGTAATTAAATTCTGAACTCAAATAAAATGCTCAAATGTTTTTCTCCTGAGTATTTATACTTTAACCTGCCTGAAGTTAGCAGACTCTTTTCGAGAGACTTTTAACCAAAAACACCCTTCCACTGACCTGCGGAAGTATAAGAATTCTCATTAAAATATTTGATATTTCGGAATCTATTCGCTGCTGAACCATATTCAAATTGTTTATGTATTCTACTGAAGTTTTCAACCCTTAACACAGAAAACTCGACATTTCGAGAAAAGCACGGAAGAATAACCACGAAGAAAATAACTACATTCTGAAAAATTATCGACTTACCATGGTGAGTCTGTGATTTACAATTGATCGCAAAGGCTCAATAATTTTCGGGATTCTTTGGGAAAAGGAGGAAATTACGAAACACCTAGCAGGTAGCAGAATGTCTCACCATCTGGCAACAATACAAATAGTGTTTGGAAGGGGAACTTATTAGGGATGGAAGGATTTCATCCTTGTTTCCGTATCAGTTGCTGATGTTCGGAAAACTTTGGAGCAGGGTGGTCAGCTGTGATAAATACTCCGATCAACTCAGATCACAAGAGACTTGAAGGTTGAAGTGCACGATACACTAATCTCTAATCTAGAATCTACTCATTCTAGAGATGTTCTGGATTTTCGAGTGTTTTCTTCTTTAATTGTTTTGGATTGTTGAAATTCATCAACTGAAATTCTCAAAAAGATGCAGCCTTAAGTAAAACATTACAAGCAACTATGTTTTGTAGTCTTTTTATGGATTTCAAAGCTTACTCTTGTCCGAATTTTATATGCATAAACGTTGATTAATAAAAGTTGTGTTTTCAAGTTTTGACGCATTCCTTTCCATCCACTGTTTCTCTACATAAGGAGAAACATTTTCAAAAAGTAACAACAGTTGCTTTTCAGAAAGTTATGTGTTTTTTAAGGTTATCGAATTATGGCCTAAACGGTTAATTAAAAAAGAAAAAATGATGGAAAGAGCCCAAGAATATTTGAATGAAGAGCTAGTTGGAGAGAGGAAGAGGAAAGTCAATTAGCCAAATCATTAATCACTATTTTTAATATCGATTGAATTATATTCTGGGAGGATTCTGCATTTCTTAAAAACTTTATAGGTTCTCACTCCCAGTCTCTGAAATATAAATAATTAAAACATTTTAATTAAGATGAAGTGCTCCTGCTAGAATCTCTGCACTCATTTGTCAGGAGCAAACTGGTCTTGAAAAAATTGTTGCCTAACAGTAAAACTGAAAAAGGAGTACTTCATCTTAATTAAGAAATTTTTAATTATTTGTTTCAGAGACTGGAAGGGAAAACTTATTAAGCTTTTAAAAAACTATTTTTAATGTCGAATAGCAAAAAAGGCCGAAAATCAACGAAGAGTTATAGACTTTCCGACAAGCAAGCCAATAATTGTTTTCATGGTTTTGTTTAAGTCCAGCACGAGATAAGGAACCTCCGTAAAAAATTCGTATAAATTTCTAAGGTCCATTGAAAACAAGAAAATTATACAAACATGAGAAAAACTTTTCTTAGAAACTTTATAGGTTTTCACTCCCAGTCTCTGAAACATAAATAATTAAAAAATGTTTGAACAACCAAATTTGTTGAACGTCATTCCTTATATTCCTGGACTATCAGAGAAAATAAGAAGAATTGGTTCCAAATTCAACATAAGAACTGTTTTCAAAACACAAAATGATTTGAGATCCATTCTAACTAGAACAAAACCAATGAATGAGACACAAAAATCAAAAAATTGTGTTTACAATATTCCCTGTATATGTGGAAAATCTTATACAGGGGAGACATCAAGACTTTTAGAAATAAGAAAACGGGAACATAAGAATAACATCAGGAATAGAGACATCACAAGATCACAAATTGCTGATCATATATGTTCAAATAGCGGAGATCATATGATGAACTGGAACCACACAAAGATACTCATGACAAAACCTGATAATTATAAAAGAAAAATTAAGGAATCTACATGTATTTTGTTGGATGAAGTGAATAATTTGGCCAATTGTTCTGTTGGAATAGATCGTATTTGGATTGATTTATTGAGGAAGGCAGTGACATCAGGAAATTTCAAAATCAAATAAATCAACATCTCTATAGATTGACAACTATCAATGTCAATCAGATTACAAATGAGAAAATACACAATTCTGAAGAATTTTAGAGTTTGTCTGAAGAAGGTGTCTGATATAGCCACCGAAACGTTACAATATCCTTTTAATTTGTTTTATTTTTCAGTTTTACTGTTAAACAACAATTTTTTTCAAGACCAATTTGCTCCTGACAAATAAGTGCAAAGATTTTCGCAGGAGCACTTCACCTTAATCAAACATTTTTTAATTATTTATGTTTCAGAGACTGGGAGTGAAAACCTATAAAGTTTCTAAGAAAAGCAAGCCAATAATTGATTTCATGGTTTTGTTTGAGTCCTTATCTCGATAAGAAATCTCCGTGATAAATTCGTATAAAATTCCAAGGTCCATTGAAAACAAGAAAATTATACATATATGAGAAAAACTGTTGTTCATCACGGTTTCTGAGATTTCAACTCCATCAACAAATTGACCATTGTTTTCCACATTTCGGTAGTAATGAGCCATTAGCCATTGCGAAAGGTGCGCTCGATTTTCTCGACATGTGTAGGACTAAATCCAAGGAGACCTCAAAAGGAACTTGGGATACATTTCATTTTAATATGCAAATGCTTGTTAGCAACGATTAAGATATTTCATAACAATAGTTGCCGTAGTAGGTATGATAAAAAACTACCGTAGGTTGGCGTCCACCAGACTCCGGGCTAATTACAAATTAAGAAACATTATCGATTTGATCGTATTCGGTTTAGTTTGGGTTGAAAAGAGGATGATATAATATGGACGATTAGATAATATAACATCTTCTTACTACTGATGATAAATTTCAGTTTGTGTGGGAATTCTTTTAAACGTTTTGGGGACATTGCTTGATAAATTGAGTATTTTCCTTTCTCAAATTTTGTGGAAAATACTTTTGTTATGCCATATCTTGTAAAGTCAAATCAATTAGTACTTTTCTGCTTTAGATTCGCGAACCTACGGTCAAAGATTTATCCCTTTATGTCAATTCAGCATTTTTCATTCATATTGAGGTGTCAAGTTATGAATAACAAAATAACGAATAATAATATCTACTCTACGCATAGTGACTTGTGAAAAGAGAAATAAACCCTTATGATCAACCTCAATTTTTCGAGGAGCATGAAAGAAGCTTTTTCATAAAATCGAATAAAGATAAATGATTTCATCAGATTTCGCCCAGAAAAAAAATGGATTGATAAATATTAGCAAACTTGATTTTCACATACAGGGTTTTCCTTTTAACTTCATGTCCGATTCGAGTAAAATTTATTTTGTGAATGGAAACTGATATACTGAACGCTCATTCAAAATTTCAAAACTATCGCATCAGGTGAACCATAGAAAATTCAATTGGAATATTTAAAACAAGAATGTCTATTTTTCCATAACAATATACTAGCTTTTACACGCGACTTCGTCCGCATGCGTTTTTTTGTTTTCCCCCTGCAACAATGTCCCACTATCGTGTTCCAGTCCTCAACTTGACATCAAAATTTGTTCAAAAGCAACCTATGCTACTTAATGGATAGCTCCGAATGTTTCCTTAGTAAATATAAAAAGTAAATAATGTAAATCTAATTACCTCCTCAAGTTTAAAGCGTAGCTAGTTATGCAGTACCATATTAATTCTGTGGTGTAGGTAATTAGATTTTATCTGTATGTAATGTAACAGTCAGTTGAATAAAAAATCGAATACAAATCAGATCAATAGTTTTGGCGTAATGTGATTCTAGACAGAGTTTTAATGTTGTAGATAGGTAGCTGTGTATAGGTTCCTGTGGGAATGAGATATTTTCCCGAAGTGAAAAGTAGTCTGAATTTTGGTACCTTCCTACCCTATAAGTTAAGTAGTGTGATGGAATGTCGCTAAGTTTCGATCCAAGTAAAACTGTTAAATAAAGACAGTTGCATCAAAATTTTATCATAAATTCCCTAAATTATGGCGCCTACCGAGTTAGAAAAGTGATCAAATACTAACTTGAAGTCTTAGTAACACTCAGTTAAAAAAAACATCAAAGTCATTTCAGTAGCTATGGCGTCATGCGCTTCTTGACACGATCACGCTAGATTTCCGCGGGAATGACGTATTTTCCCTCCGTAAAAAGTAGCCTGTGTCCGTGCCTAGGATCCTATCTTTATATTAACCAAGTCTTACGAAAATCCCGTTCAGACGTTAAGGCGTGAATGAGGTAAACAAACGATTAAAAATCACTAACTTAATTAGTTTTCTGCCTACTGCCTACGCCTGAAGTACGATAGTATGAATATTAATAGCCCATATCCTTTTCTAGGTTACTATCTATCACCTAACTAAATTTCATCAAAATCCGTTCAGCCGTTTAGGCATTATAGAGCAAAACTCCCAGCAAAAACCATAAATAAATCACTACTCAATTTAGTTTTCTGCCTACTTCCTACCCCCTAAGTACGATGACGTGATCATTTTGATGTTATATCCGTTTTTAGGTAACCATCTATTACCTTACCAAATTTCATCAAGATCTGTTCAGCCGTTTAGACGTGAAAGAGCAAAAGTCCCAACAAATACGACTAAAAATCACTAACTCAATTTAGTTATCTGCCTACTGCCTACCCCCTAAGAACGAAGGCGTGATTATTTATAGCCTATGACCATTTCTAGTTTATCATCTATCACCATACCAAATTTCATCAAAATCCGTTCAGCCGTTTAGGCGTGAAAGAGTAACAGACAGAGTTACTTTCGCATTAATAATATTAGTATGGATACTGAAATTTCATGCAAAATTTTAAAAGGATCGCATCATCAGAATCATACAATTTGATTTTTTGAGTTGTCAAGTTTCTACATTTTCAGATTTTGCATTTATACAGGGTGTTTCATCATAAACTGGACAAACAGGATAATTCAAAACTGATTCTTAACCAGAAATTTCTTCACAAGTGGGTTAATATTCTCTTCAACCAGACACACGTCGAAGTGTTCATAGATCGTCCTATAGAAAAGTGAAAAATATGTCAAAACATATTCAACTCTGAACGAAAAGAATCAGATTATATCCGGGTTCTTTCAGTTGATTAATAATACATATATCATAAAAATTATTAAATCTTGGTATGACTATAAAAGCAAGGTAGTGGGCAGAAACGACATAAAAATAATTACGACCACAATACCGCTATTTACCCACCTACTTGAAATCGCCAAGTATACTATATGTTTGTGGTCACTCACCTCAAACCTTTGATACATTTTTTTTGAAGAATTTCTTCGTATGGATAAACGTAATTCAATGATTCACATCAATTCGATTTTTGGATCTATCTGAAAAAGTGGTTCAATTAACATAAGAGGTATCTAATAAGAAAAACCAGGAAACATATGTGGGTATATGTAATTTGAAAATATATCAATAGTTATACATAGATACACTAATCGCAAGTAGGAGTTTGATTTTAAACCTGAATTTTGAAACTCAATCCATTTTAGTATCATAATTGGTATCATTCGCATTATTTCTGAATATATCCTCAAATGAAATAATTGAGTTACATTTCAACAGCTATTTGTTAAGCAGTGGAAATTTTATGAGTGATCTGTACTTAATTTATACACTGAGAATAACGTACTGTAATTTTTACCAACTGTCTATTATAAATGACCATATTTGTATCACTGATTGAAAATTCGTAGAAGAAAGCAATTTTGTGTTTTTCAATTGCATGAATATAACAGAATTAACCCGAATAGACCTACCGTTTCGTATAAAGAACACCCATCTTAAAGTTCCCTATTCACGCTTATAATGAAGAAATATTGATGGCCTTAAGGTTATCACTTGAAATAATGCGGTTTTCAACTCTGGATATAACCTACAAAGTTCTTCAGTGTTTAGATTTACTTAAATCGCAGTGTTCTTCGGAAATTTATTAGCCCTTCCAATACCTCATTATGTCCAGTATGAATTTTTTCATACGTTCATACATTCATCGCTTTTGCTAATGAAATTATTTTGTCCATACTTTATCACATATTATCAGGGTAGAATTCAGCTTCTACATAATTTCGAATCCTGACTTTTGCTACGTGAATGAGACCGTTCTTTTAAAGGAACGGTAGGATTGTGACTTACTACAGTGGAACCTCGATATAACAATCGGAAGGGAACCAGTAAATATTCGTTATACAAGTATTCTTAAAACTGAGGTTTGTTATATTGAGGTGAGGTTGGTCCAAAATTTGTTATACCGGTTTTTATTCACCTCGACATTACGTACTCATCATGTTATAGCAAACTATTTTCTCATAATGAAACTCATTTTTATCATTACTCATTTATTTTATATTTTCTTTTCAAACAATAAGTGAGTAGGTTACATATTCTTTTTTCTCTTTTCAAAATTCGCACAACAAAATGAAAAAAGGCGAAAAATCAACAATTGGTTATAAAACCTGAATCTAATTTTTTTCATCTTCAATACACATTCTTCTATCTTTGTACTCACACGATTTCAATCTTCTGATGTTTGAAGGCAAACAAATTCGTCGGAAAACTTATCTTAGATTTTAAAATTGTAGCCAATGAACTTGTGAGAATCCCGACTTATTGCTATGTCTAATTATTTTGTAGAAGGATTTTTGTCACATAATTATGATGCTTCGCTTTTCTGCGACAGATAAGGACCCTTTTACGTTACTGAGCCATTGCAAAAAAGTGAGGAGCATCACTGATTACTTTCCATCAACTAACTTCGCGTGTTGCGGCTGAATCCATACCGGGATTAAGGGTTATTATTGGTGAAAACGTTATATAGAGGTTTTGAGTTGACGAAATTCGTTAAGTAGAGGTATTAACACTCTTTTGGTAGTTGGAAATTCGTTATAAAGAGGTTGTTCGTAAAAGTTTTCGTAATGTAGAGGTAGTTTTACATTAACTCTTATGGACGATTCAAGGGATTATGAAAAATTCGTTAAATCGAGGAAGTCGTTTATTGAGGTTCGTTTATTAAGGTTGCACTGTATAACCTTGAAAATACGTAAATACATTGTTAAGCTATTGGTATAAGGCGCTGACTCTGGACATTGATTTTTTCCCAAATTTTCAAAAAGTAGTGGGTCCTCCAAACAAAGTACCAATGGAAATTCCCCCTCGCGGACGCCCCCTTTAGACGGACACCTCCCTTGAACGGACAGTTTTACGTGGTCCCAATTGACTCCCATATAATTTATATTGTGTTAGTTGTCTGTTGAACGGACATTCCCTTGAACGGACGCGGACACTAAGGTATGTTCTATTAACCGGACAAAACCAAAACAAAAAATTTCGGTTCTGTTTCAATTATCTGTGGAAAGTATCGCTATTTGTTCATTGCATCAAAAGGGATGCAATGGAAAAGAAGAGGAGGTTTCTGTGCCGCGCGCCCACATTAGTACCAGCCTTCACTTCGGGACTTCCCTGCTTGAAACGGGGCTTTATCGATCCCAACTGAGGCACGAAACTCCCGAAAATTCAACTAGTGAGTTTGAATTTTGACGTTTTCGCTGAAAGAAATGGCTCCAAAAAGCAAAATAATCACTCTCAAACAAAAAATTGATATAATTGAAGCGTACAATAAAGAAAAATTGAGTGTACGGAGTGTCCAAATTAGAATTGAGATTTCTTGATTGTATATTCAGGAAAAAAATGGGACAAACAAAAATTCAGGAATTTTTTATAATTAAAGTGTCTCTTTTTTATCAAAATTTTTGTTTATCCCAATGATTCCTCACATTGATTTTTCAGTTAGAGTTTAATTTGAAAAATTTTTCTTTCTTATACCTTTATATACAGGGTGTCCCAAAAATAGGTACCACGCGAAAGTGACACTGGAGATAGATTGCCATTAGTTCTTTCAGATAGCATCAACATGACCTCAGTAAAAGTCCGCTGTTTTTCGAGATATCGCCACTTTTGTGTATTTTTTAAGAATATCCAATTTTCGGTCTTCAAACTCATGTTTTTTTTACCTAGGCTATCCTGAATAGTTGCTTTAAACAATGAAGTAATAACTTCACCGAGAACTAGAACAAAATCCTTCAAAAAATGTCTGACTTGTTGTATTTTATAACTTAAGTTTGTCTGACTGATGTGAAAAAAATTATATCAGACTGAATTGACAAATAATCGTAAAAACTGGTCCATTTCCTGCACTTTTCAAAATGATAGAACACTACCAATTTTTTTAAGTCAAAACCTTAGAAATTATAATTTTGTCGCGAGAGATGTGTTAAAGCCGAAATAATTAAAAATTAGGAAAAATGCACAAGTATCACCTGTTGCCAAACTACATGTTGCTTGATATTCTTTCCTCGTTACCGTTTCAAACAACCATTATTTTTGCTCTTCTTTCTCTTTTATCTCACTTTTGCTCAGTTGCAGGAACGTCCATTAAAATTTAAAGGTCCATTAAACCCTTAATCCTCCATTAGTTCCTTGTAATAATGGAGAATTAAGAGTTTAATGGACCATTAAATTTTAATGGACGTTCCTGCAACTGACACTTTGTCTTTCATTTTTTGTTTGCAAAAGTGGTGATATCTCGAAAACCAGGGGACTTTTACTGGGGTCATGTTGATGCTATCTGATAGACCTAATGCCAATCTTTCTCCAGTATTACTTTCGCGTGGTATTTTTGGGACACCCTGTTTATTGATTTTTATGTTCAATAATTTCCAATTATTTTTCCATTAATTTTTTTTTGTACATATGTAAGTATTTCTTCTAAGCGGACACCCCTCTTGAACGGACACCATCGGGCGGTCCCGTGAGTGTCCGCCCATGGGAGATTTCACTGTATTCAAATATTTCATTGATGACACTATTTTGGAACTATTGGAAGACAGTTCCAATATACAGGGTTACTGATGACGTAAGGGAAAACGGTTAACTGGAGATAAACGACCTCAAACTGAATGAGGATTGTGGGTTTAAATGTCCCATAAGGCTATTAGTTTCAGAGATACAGAGTGTTTTTTGCAAAAGTGCTGAAACTATGAACTACCATATCGTCGTCAATTTGGAAAATTTTCCGCTGAAATTTGGCAAGCTTTTAACTATACATATTCTTCATCAGACAGTGAAGAAAAAATAGCCTTATACTCGAAAGAGTACCTTTTCAATTATCATGCATTGTAAATCAATTCATTTATCAGACAATAAAGTTTAGTTCCTCAAAAACCTACCGTTCCTTAAAAAAACACCTCCAATTTCAATTTTTTGCGGAATAAGTACACAATGAAACTTAAACTATGAAAATTCTTCATTTCAGCTATAACAAAAAACAGTTATTATTGAAATTAACAAAAACAAATTTCAGGTCTCTTTGGGTTAAAGGAGCTGTCGATTTCTCAGGTCAACAGCCTGCAGAGGTACCGCGTGGAATTAGTGTAGCTACGGTTGCCATACGTCAGGATAAAGCAGGACATGGTCAGGAGTGTTTATTGCGTGTCAGGCCAAAATATTAGGTCTCCGGCCTATCCGTATTTTGTCAGGATTTTACATTTCGAGATTGCTCCTCAGAATTCTTGACTTTGACTATTTGTCAGTGTTCCTGTGCGGTCACAAGGCATAACTCAAACGTTGGAAGAGTTTTTATCTTGATAGGTCAGCAATGGCCAAAAGAACGTATCAACAGATAACATTGATACTGTTTACTGAAATGTTGGTTGCACAATTCAATTCAAAACGCATTTGTAAAGATTTGATTTTTACTGCATTTTGAAAGTAACTTAACGTTGAAAGGTGGTTTCTGTCCACCAAAAATATGTTTTATTAATCTTCATTGTTAAACCCAAAGATTGAGGAAGTTATTTCGTGTTAAAATTCTGTTTTTTATTATTGTTTCATTATTCTGTTATATCGATGAATTTTTATGTTTATGTCTGACGACTTCATACGACTGATTGAAAATATGAATTCGATAATTTTTTATTCTTGCAATTATCAGTATTATTGAAATAGTTATTTAATCAACTAGGTTATTAAAGACAGCGACTAATGGTCAAGATATTTTAAAGCGTGAGCGGAGCGAACGCTTTAATTGTTCGAGACCATTAGTCACTCGATTAATAACCGAGTTGATTACAAGATTTTTCCGACGATTTCAATATGAATTGTGTATGAATTCTTGATTGAAATACATTTCCATTTTGCACAAGACATACATTTGTCATAATGAAATTTTTATGTATCTATGTTCCAGTAGAGTTTTGACATTTCTCGTAGTGCTTCTGAATACTTTGTGAACGGTTGCCATGAGGATTGCACATTAAAAAAGTCAAAAAATTGAGCACTAAAATGGGTCATTAATGATCATTTTCGTACACATTAAAATCACCTTTTATTTCGAAGTCGGCGGAAAATAAAATTTAATGTAAGCAGTGAATATTATTAATCAATTAAAAGCAATCAATGTTGAAATCTTACTTACGAGCTAATCTCGTCCTCGATCAAAGCAAAATGCAGGGGAGTGGTATCAAACACAGCATCCATGGATGGCCATTTCGTCCTTATCAGTAGGTTCTCATCAGTATGGAATAGCTCTGTTTGATACAAGTTATTCTTGTACCTTAAAACGAAATGGCATTAAAATGTATTCTATGGATACTCTTTCAGTCTAAGAAAGAAGTAAACCTTTCTTTCTTCTTCATTCAATTGCATGAAAAAATTTTCTTGAAAATCCTTATTCGGACAAAAACTACTACAACAAAAAATAATCAATTCTGTTGCAATCGTTTGGATTCATTGCTCTGACATAATAGCGATAGGTTCTCTCCTATTCATATAGATCAGAATTCAACGAAGTTTTGTGCGATAATCGGAAAAGTTTGATTTTACATACATTTCTCATTCAACCCATTCATATTGAGATACAAAATTCTGAATATTGTAGGCTAACAGGCTTTTTCACCCAAATGTCCGGCCAAACTGGATAGTGTGTCCGACTTTTTGGTTTGGCAACCTGGCAACCCTACCTAAGTGTACCGGGTTTTTCACTATAATTTGACCCCCCCTTTAACTTTGTTTCTAAGAGAGATACAGAAAAATGTATCATACAAAAGTTTCATGAAATCGACTGAGGTTTTACAATATGAATTCACATAATGGTATATATACAGGGTCGCCAACATATTGATGGCAACTCCGTTTTTTCAAATGGAACACCCTGTATATTTTTCCATGTTTGGCTAGCTCTTTTTCCCCTGATTTCGAATATGTAACATATGTTGGTCTATCTCTTTTATTCTGAGAACCCCAGAGTTTCAAATTTTAAGAACCACCTGGCAAGATCTGTAATCATTTTACAAGTGGCAGAGTGCGTTTACTGAAAATGCTCATTTTTGGAGTTATGATAACGTCAATGGAAAGATAAACAGGGTGAACAACATTGAATGCAACTATATTTTTTCAAATGGGACACCCTGTCCTGTATATTTTTCCTTTTTTTGATAGGCTATTTCCTCTTGATCTCGAATATCAATGCGTATGTGGATGTGTCTGTTCAAATTTCAAAGTTTTGAAATGGTGATACCAAATAAAAAAATATGTGAAATACCTACGAAATTCTTTATATCCAAACAATCTACGCAAAAGTATTATTTTAGAATGAATACTTAACAATTACTTAACCAATGAAACTAAAACTATGGTAGTATGGTAAGAATAACATCAACTAAAGAAATTGCTCGAAATGACCACCTTCATTCAATCCTATCGTTGTCTCAAGTTGTTCAGACTATTTTTGATAGCATAATAATTATGGCTCTGATTCAAGTTAGAAATTGAAGCTTCCAAATTTGTTTTTAATCATTACAATATTATCATTATTCTTTGTGCGTTGACGGAATTAGTTCCGAATTATGTGTTTAATATTGGTTGATTTATATCATTTATATCATTCTCCGCTTTCATTGATTGTCATTATTGCTGAAGTTAATTTTTTCCTTCAGGAACGGCTATAAAAACGTGTCCAACGGTGTTAAATCGGGACTATTTGGTGGCCATAAAATGGGTGCGCCATTATCAATCCAAATTTCCAAAACGCTATGCCTGATGGTTCTTGAAATTTGAAACTCTGTGGTGCTCAGAATAAGAAAGATAGACCAACATATGTTACATATCCGAAACCAGGAGAAAAAGAGCTAACCAAATATGGAAAAATATACAGGGCGTTCCATTTGAAAAAATGAAGTTGCCATCAATATGTTGGCCACCCTGTATATATTTCAGTTTGTGGAGTCATATCAAAAAACCTCAGTGGATTTCGTGAAACTTTTATACGAAACATTTTTTTGTATCTCCTTCAGTAACAAAGTTAAAGGGGGGGTCAAATTATAGTGAAAAACCCAGTACCATTCTCCACAACGTGGAAAAAAAATGGTTTTTTTCTGTGACGGGAAAAAATGTGACATTTTATATCTCTTGACAGGTCATAAAATATGACTTTTTATGAAATTTCTTTTTTCCCTGTCAAAAAAATGATTCTCTATGTAGCCGGGAAAAAAGTACTCACTTTTTTCCCGGGGAAAAAAGTAATTTCGTGGTGGAGGTTATGTGTCTTGCACTATTAAATGGTCGTTTTTCCTGTCACATAAAAAATAGTGTATTATACACGGGAAAAATATTAGATTTTAGCTCTCGGTTTTTTGTCTCCCTCCGCTTCGCGTCGGGAAACAATATAACTTCGAGCTAAAATCTCATACTTTTTTCCCTTGTATAATAAATAACTATTTTTCTGTGACGGGAAAAAATGTGACATTTTATATCCATTGACAGGTCACAAAATATGACTTTTTACGAAATTACTTTTTTCCCTGTCAAAAAAATAATTCTCTATGTAGCCGGGAAAAAAGTACTCACTTTTTTCCCAGGGAAAAAAAGTAATTTTGTGAAGAGTTATATTTCTTTCACTATTAAATGGTCGTTTTTCGTGTCACAGAAAAAAATAGTGTATTATACACGGGAAAAATATTAGATTTTAGCTCTCGGTTTTTTGTCTCCCTCCGCTTCGCGTCGGGAATCAATATAACCTAGAGCTAAAATCTATAACTTTTTTCCCTTGTATAATAAATAACTATTACCAGATAGATATAAATAAGAAATTCAGTGAAAAAATTACCAACGGTGCTTGAATTTGTTAATCGAATGAAAATGAAGAACATTTTGTTTAGAGATTACATAGGCAACCAGCATTTCATGACTTGTTTGCTTTTCATCCTAACTATCGAAATCAAGTTGTTTGGAGCGACTAACATAACTTCTAATGAATGTATGTTAGGTTATCTAACATGACGGTATTCAAGGAAACGACCAGCGCAATCATTGTTTCATTGGAGAACTTAAACAATGTTTGTATGAACCTTGTTGAAAATGATATAAAGAACAAAGAAGGATTATTTCATCGAAATAACTTCAAAGGCATGATTTCATCAATGTATCTTTATAGGGTTAAACCCAGATAAATGCGTCAGTTGGATAGATGCCCCATTTTCAAAATACCTAACTTCCGAAACATGTATCAAAAAATTAATTTTATAAGTAGCTGCTACAGTCACCCTGGACCTTAGTTTTGTAAGGGTTATTGTAAAGTGAAGCCGTTTTTCGCTAGTGTGTGCGATCATCTCCGCAACGAACTTCACAAACACGCCAAAGTTTTAGAGGTAAGTATTTGCCGCTGTATAACTTTTGAAGTGGTAATAAATTCATTAATTTTTTTATTACGTCAATACAGTGTTTCATTGAGTGTACATCTGAGTACAAATAGTTTTTGTTTTCTTCTTAATTTATTAAAAAAAATCATGGGCATCTATCCCTATTGAAAAGGATAGTTGCCCTGATTTTTTGAGGTATAGGTGCCCCTTAGGACATCTAAACTAAAACCATATCTTCTTAGCAGATTTTCGATTCATTGTGTTATTTTGGTTTTAAACTTGATTCCTGATCATTTTTGTTGAGTCTTATTATTTCATTAATTTATCATGAATGTTGGAATAATGATTTATGTTAATATGAAGAATGCAACTTTTCGTTTAATATACCTATGCTTTTAAATTTCAATTAAAAATGCATAATTTTTGTTAATTCGATCCATGTTGCGTAGATCAAGTTGGTGTTTTAACCATAGAAAATCTCATTGTATTTAGTTGGGTTTTTGGTTCACACAGTATGAAGGGCATCTATCCCTCCCAGTATTTTCATGGTGGGGCAACTATCCATACTTGTAGGCATCTATCCCCAAAAAAAGGGTTCTACAAAAATCAAATTTTTGTGAAATTTGGGATTGCTATATCAGAGAAAAGTCTGAGTATTTCAAATCAAATAATGGCTTCCTACACTCATAGAAATTACACAAATAAAATCAATATTTTCGAAAATATGAGGCAAATTCAAAAAGTGGAGCATCTATCCGGGTTTTCCCCTATTACAGTGACTCTTTCCTGTTTCCTGTTTCACTGTACTTCATACAAGACAGTGCTGACAATAGCTAAACGGTGTTCTGAATAACAAACTAAGAGCGATTTATATGTCTGGTTGAAATAGTACTTGTATGTTCCAACGTAGCTGTAGCTCCGGGTTGGGATTCTGGTGCGGGTATGAATGTTTGTTTTTTTTATGGGCCATTTTTTCGATTACCTTGAATGACCCTAAGTTACCATAAGGAGTCGTTTCAACTGTTTTGTTATTTTTTGCATGTGAATTACAATGTGAATATTAGAATTAAGTGAAAATAGCCCTGCTATATATACTTTGCCTTAAGCGATAATTTGAAATACATTGACATACTCAATCAATTCCTCGTTACCTAAAATGAAATAGGAATGAAGGGGGATATATTAAATTTTTTGTTGGGTTTTCTTTTCGATAATAAAATTATGTAGCTTTCCCAATTTTTTCACCTTGTATTTTAGAAACGAATTAGTTCCTCAATAATTATTGCTAAACCAAATAAAATTCCCGGAATAGGGATGTTGACTCATGTTACGAATTCATATAAATTGAGGTTATCCTCATAGAAGGAAGTTTTTGCAATCCTAAAAAACCATTTTAGTGATCTTATTATTCTCGTTGAATTAAATAAAGCTGAGTTAAATTATGTTATTAATTATCAACTATCACGTGACTGCGAACGCCAATCAGAGGTAATTGACGTCAATATCAGGTATTGTCTCAGAGGAAGAAGTAAACACTTTTTACTTCTTCCTCTGAGGGTATTGTCATTGCAAATTCGAATGTTCTGTGCTCAGATCAACAAATACATTCATAGGCCGGTTCCACAAAACTCCAATCACCTTGATTATTGAATGTCATAATTTCTCTGCAATTTTCAGTTCATTTTTGACATAAACCATCGACTTACTTCAATATAAACGATTTGATTGCCAATCAAGCTTTGTGAAACCCACGGTTCTGTGACTTGAACCATAGTAAATATATAATACTAGCTGCCCGGTACGTGCTTCGCTACGTATAAGGCATAGTAATAAACTTAGAAATATAACAAAAAAATAAAATTTATTACTTAGTCTAATTTCGAATGTATGGAACTGCTCATCAAAAGCCACTACAAAAACATAATGTAAATGTTTATATTATATTTATCAGAAATAAACAAAAAGATATACTATTAAATGTTATTTCTCAACTATGAGAAAGAGTAAAACTATATTATATTCATTCGAGTTAAAACATTCTAAAGCCGTTTTCCGATTCCCAATTGCCAATGCCTTCTAAATGATGAAGACTGCAAAAAGTAGAAACTAAAAAATTAAAAAGAATTGTGTACTCTCACTATGGTAGATGTTAGTCTAAAACATTTGGATAAACAATATTTTTTGTTTTTCCCTTTTCAGCATGAATAAATAAACAATTGGGAGTACCGACTCTGGAACAGGCAACATAAAGTTGGCCATGTGAAAAACATGATTCCTTCAAATTCACACCACAAACGTGAAGTGTTTGCCCTAGGGCATTGTTTATGGACATCGCAATGATAAACGCACGGGATATTGTAACCGTTTTAATTCAAATGGCATATCCGTTGGAATCATAGGGATACGCGGTATCAAACACACTTCTCCTTTTGATTTACCAGTAATATGGTGATCAGTCCGTTGGTGCTGTCGATTTGAATTTTGCCATCACCAATTTCTAACAATTGTTTTGAAAACTCATGGGCAGTTGCATCATTATTTAGTTGAAAACGCATATCAATATTCAGTGTCAATTTTGGTACATATCTCCAAAGAACTGATGACTTCAAACAGACATTTATTTCATCAACAGTAGGAATGACAGGCAATGTTTGACAAAGTCTCCTGACAGCAATACAGAGCACCAACAAAAGCTGTTGATCACCCTGTAAATCTTGCATTGTCCGATTAAATGCTTCTAGTAATTTTTTATTCGCAATTGTGCACTCGTCCCATAAAATAATTGACATTAATCGAAGAACTACTGCCATAGCAGAATTTCTCGAAATATTGCAATTTGTAGTTTCAATCACCTGTACATTCAATGGCAATTTCAATGCAGAGTGTGCGGTCCGACCACCTTCTTATAATGTAGCAGCAATTCCCGAAGATGCAAGTGCCAATGCAATTTTCTGTTTCGATCGAATAGTCGCTAAAATATATGATACAACGAAAGTTTTGCCTGTACCACCAGGTGCATCCAAGAAATGTAATCCACCTGCATTAAAGGAAACGGCTTGAATGATTATGTCATATACATGTTTTTCTTGAATATTCAGTTTGGTTAAATTCGATTGTATAAATAAACGTAAATCATTAGAATTGAACTACTGCTCACGTTGCAATTCACGATCAAACAAATCATGTATCTCACGATTTGGTGCGGTCATACCCAATTGTTCTAATGCTTTATTTCCAATGGTAGAACACATATCTTATCAAAGCTTCGTTGTACATTTCCAAGGTTATCAACAAATCAGGATTTCTTGCATGATGACGAATACGATTTAAAATATCTTCTGCCATATAATGCTTATATTTGTTTTTATTCCATAATTTTTGGATTTGATCACAGAACATAAAATATATTTCATTTGATGGCGAACATGTTGATAATATAATTCTATGTCATCTGTGCTCGAATTTTTATTGAAACATAGACGTTCCTTTGAACGAAGTGATGAAGAACGAACTCTGTATTACGGTCAAATAATAAATATTTCAGATTCCTTTGATTAGTTATTACAATAATGTACCATTATGTATGATTATACACTGAAGTGTAATGTCGGTAATTTTAATATTTCAATTCGTTGAAAATTGAAATCTCTAATATTTTTTACAGGTCCGCCATCTATGACAATTTAATCAAAGATTATATGAAGTGTGAAAAAATAGGAAACTGCCTTGCATTCGTAGTAATCGAAAACGACTACAGATGGCACTGAAAATGAAAAACCTGTAATGTTGATTTTACACTTTTCCAAAATTTCGTTGAATTTTCTATACGTGAAATTCTTCCCTAGATTTCCATGAATAATTCAAGACCAAAATTAGCCAAATCGGTGAAGGCGTTGTTGAGTTATTAAATCACAACGAAAAGTGGCACTTAAATTTATATAGGTATTAGATATTAGATAGATTAGATATCATATCTATGATTCGAACTTACGAAGTTGAAAGCTGAAAGAGAACAGAATACCTAGTTCGTTACAAGAACGATAATCTACAATTTTCTTCATAATGGAGATAGGATTCATCAAGGGTAATAGTAGTAACTTACCGAAGATAGATTCCCTTATGGTCGCAAGTTTCTTTGCTGAAAACAAGGATTTTTGTGCAGCGGAGCTTAAAAACGTGAAATTGTCTTTGTGAGTAGCAAACTTTGAACTCATATTTATTATTACAAATAAAAGAAACACCTCATTCAGCATTTATAGACTGACTTATTCATTTTGAAGGCTTAGATTGAACTTTTCCACAAGGGATCGGGCAAAATCAGTTCGCTTTGACAGAAGTCAAAGTATGTTTACTGGATAATGACGTAATCATCATAACGTGACAAAATTGAGCATTTCCGCGGTAATTTTGAATTGTCTTTTCATTCACTCATTTTTATTGGCTTTTGAAAAAATCGACAGAATCGGTATGCTCTTCTCATGGCAGTCTACAAGTTACTAGAGAGACCTACCACACTTATGAAGATATATTTGATTGGGCTGAGATATGTGCTGTCGCCCGGCGACAGAAAAAATTCTCTATGCGCGCGAAACTGGGAAAATATTGGGCAGTTTGTTTCGATTTGCGTATTGTCACAAAGTTACCCACTAGTCACAAAGTATCCCCAATTTACGGTAATTACTATATTTATAAGAAAAAAGTAATTTTTTCGTGTTTGTATAGGGTTTATCTTTAAAATAAAATAAATTCCAAAAATTAGTCAACATCCCTATTGTTCGCAGAAACATCCTTTGAAAGGTTGCCTCAAGTTCTTTGAACACTCTTGAATGTACTTAGTCACCGGAAATGGAATACATCAATAGAAAGCTCATTTAAAAACCATAATTTTACCTATCTTGAAAAGAATGGAAGGGCAACAATACCAACAACTAAATAATCATACCCCTACATCCGGCACTGTTGAGTTTACGAGAAAATAATCATCGTAGGAATAGGAAAACTCCAATATAAAATGTTTTGAAATAAACTTGCTGACGAAATTTCAGAAGAACTTTTGTCCAAATATTATTCATCCGGATAATATTCTTTGTTCTATCTTAACTGATTATTTTCAAATTACTTGAGCAACAACATAAAATGAGCATTACTCCGAACCCATTATTCATTCATTTGAACCGGTATACTTACAGTAAATTGAATTTTGAGCGCTCATTCTACTTAAACGAGTGCTATATCGTTTTGCCCAAATGTCTGTAATTTTCTAATTTTGACCCGAAAATAAGATTCTATTCCCTGATGACGAATCCTGGTCAAATTCAATTATGTCCGAGGGTCCGCCCATCCGGCCGGCCGTAAACACCATAACTTTCGAAAGAGTCGTCCTTTTTCGTTTGTGCTGCCTTGTGCCGAGGCACAAAGCAGCACAAACCTAGCACAATTCAGCACAACAAAAATTTTTTCGAAAATCAAAAAGTGCTGGGCTAACTTCACACACACTGTTGCCAGGTAATTTGGTTTTTCCTCCACCCTACTGATTTTTCTTATTTTCCCCTATATAAAAAGGAATCTGATGATTTTTTTGAAACTTTGACCAGCACAAGTTGGCACATATAAAGTACAATTATATATAATAACTTTCGGGAAAAAATGAAAGTACTGGGCTAATTTTTTTTAATTTCTTTATTTTTTGGGTGAATTAGCGGGATATTTGTGAAAATAACTACGGCACAACTTTGCCTAAGAGTAGCACAATGTTTTGAGCATGTTTCTTTCGAAAAAAAATAAAAGTGCTTGGATGACTTTTTTTTATTTTCGTAGTTTGCAGGAAAACCCAGATGGTTTTCTTGAAAATATTTACGGCACAAAGCAGAACAAATTTTTTCATTCCTTTGTGTGAAAAAAAACAAAGTGCTGGGCTATCTTTTTTCTTAAATATCGATTTTTCAGGAAATGAGAGGGACATGTGTAGCACAATTTTATCAATCGTTTAAAACCCATTTTTCGAAAAGTGCTGACTGGCTCATTTTTTCTGTTTTGGAAATATCTCTAAAACCACTTGGAGTCAAGAAAAAAAAATTATCGGCACAATCTAGCACAATTCAGCACAACAATTTTTTTTTCCAAAATCAAAAAGTGTTGGGCCAACTTCACACACATGTTCCCTTCCGAATAAAATTTGACCTGCTCTGGCATTTTCTCCAAAAACATCCTTAAAGCGACATAATGACCTAGCAATTTTAAATTGCCACCCTGTATAACGGCAGCCATTATGCCACTTCTTGGAATTTTTAATTGAAAGGTTTCTAATCATTTGAAGGTAGTGGAGTACCCATCGACCATTGGGTTATTGTGAATAATCTAAGTACGAGTAAGGTAATTTTAACAGGTAGCACTTGAAATGATGATGCAGAATTCGAAAGGGAAACATAAATTCGAAGAATACTCTTCACTTCTCTCAACTAGTAATATTAGCTCTCTTAAGATATCATCCTAACTACATATCAACTGACGGCAATCAAATCTTGAATTGACAGTGTTTATTAAATTTTTCTGCTCTCGGTACCATTAGTCCATTTAGTGGGAATATGCTAATAGTCCGGTCTATTCAGACCAAAAAATGAGAGTGAAGTTACATAAAGTCCCAACAAGCTGAATTTCTGTGAAGTTGTTCAAAACATAATTATAAACAATGTCTAAAACTTCCTCATCATTCCCCTGTGAGAAAAAATTTTTAATCGAGGTCAAATGTCAAAATAATGAGTTTTTGGCGATTTTCAGCAAAACGGTAAGTTTTATCATAAAAGTACCGATTCAAAAAGTTATAAAAATCGATATCGTCATAATATGCACACGTTTACACGCCACCTATGAGGTAGTGTACTTAGCGCGTAGTTATAACTTTTTGAATCGTTATATCTCAGAAACGGTGGCTCGTAAGAAAAAAAGTATGGATACATTTTTATAGATAATTTTACGATCTACAATTTTTGTCTGAGGTACTTTCATGATAAAACTTACCGTTTTGCTGAAAATCGCGAAAAACTCATTTTTTTGACATATGACCTCGAATAAAATTTTTTCCTCACAGGGGAATGATGAGGAACTTTTAGACATTGTTTATAATTATGTTTTGAACAACTTCACAGAAATTCAGCTTGTTGGGACTTTATGTAACTTCGAATGTCTAAATAGACCGGACTATAATGTTTGCACTGAAAGCACAATGGATAGACCTAA
The DNA here is from genome assembly GCA_013421045.1 of Propylea japonica. NCBI lineage: Eukaryota > Metazoa > Arthropoda > Insecta > Coleoptera > Coccinellidae > Propylea > Propylea japonica. Next base: position 14,213,263 of record CM024246.1, on the reverse strand, counting down.
TTCGATATCCTAATCTTGTTCTTTATTCTGAAGAACAAGCGAGAGCTGCTAATAAACTTTCAAGTTCAAACATCCTATAAAACATTTCTTGTAAACGCTTTTTCGGAATTTGGTACTACGATAACCTACGGACATTGTGTAGGGACATATAAATGATGAAAGATTTATCAAATTCTAAATAGCAAACATTTCAGTTTCAATCATGGCAGTGACAAACTTTGTTAAATAAGTAATATTAAATTAAGTGATTCATTGAACCGTCTCGAGTACATAGGATCCTCTTTCATTGTTGAACAAAATATGTTACTTATTCGAGGTGTAGAGCTTTTTCAGGAATAATGATTATGGGCTTGCTAATGTTTGTAGGCAATGTCATCTTAGTCCACCATTAATTATGCTTGACAAAGATCGAGAAGAATTTAGAAAAAAACTGCCGTCACTTCTTATTTCTGTAAGGGAAAACACACATAAATGATAGTAATCAAGGATTATAGATATACTATATCACTATCACTACATAGTATAAAACAAATAAGTCGCTTTCTCTGTCCCTATGTATGCTTAAATCTTTGAAACTACGCAACGGATTTTGGTGCGTTTTTTTTAATAGATAGAGTGAGTCAAGAGGAAGGTTTATATGTATAATAACATCCATTAAATAGTGGAGAAGTACTGTTATTTTTGAGGTTTCTAATGTGATGTCCGTGTGAAGCCGGGGCGGGTCGCTAGTAATTTATACAATCAAAAATAAACTTCAATTATTATCTATCGAATTCCACGTTTTCGTTTGCAGTATTATTGTTAGAATTGATTTTTTGGGTTTTAGTCATAAACAAAAATATTTTTCATTCAATTCTTTTCTGAACTTTTCTGAATATTTCGATATAAAAAATTATTCATGCGATTACTAGGTGAAAAATTGTCGAATTCTTTAGGAAGTAATAGTTAAAATGTTTCTTGCTGTCTCGGTATATTTCGAAAGTTCAAGTAACAATAGATTTAAGAGTTGAATTTTTCGACCAATCCCTCTTAACACATTGAACAAATCGATAAAATACTTCAAGTGACATTTAGTAAAAATGAAAATTACTATATTTGATTAAATTAGAATTATTCATTATAAAAAACAATTGATATGATTTAATACTAGTTTACAATAGCATGTTTTTCCGAAAAAAATGATAAAATTTGTAAAATTATAGCGAGACAATGTATTTTCACAAAATCAGATGGAAATATTTCTCATGGCAAGGCTAGAAAAAACGCTGTCTAGCACCAATGAAAATAAGTTTCCTCAGATCCATGGCATTCATTGATTGAACAGACTGTGACTTGCATATTTGCAAATAAATAACTTGAAGATCATAGTCGTATATTGAAAAAAAAGTCGCATCGCATATTTCAGAAAGTCCATAACAAAGCCAGATTTTATTTTCAACACTAAAGTTTTAATGTAAGGAACAGTTCATTAGGTATCCACAAAAGTGGACTGAAAAAAATATCTATTTTATTCCTTTCTCTATTCCAATCACGCGAAAGTCCGTCATTTTCATATTTCGACAAGTCCATGTAGTGCTTAGTGCTTGGTAATTCCTTACTAACCATTAAGCCTTTTCAAATTTGCGAAGCACCAAGCACTGGTTCAATCTAGTACTCGTGAGCACAGTGCTTACGAGCCCAAAAGTGCTTCTAACTTCTAATGATTTCACGAGCACTTAGCTCGTGTAAGCTCTGGTAATGACTCTTTGCGCTGCTGAGGGTTGCGCATCGACTTAAAACACCATTTTGAGTGGGGGTAAGTATCCCATCTATATATTCTGGTATCTGTGCCTTAGACCTCAGTTTCAGTTGTTTGCTTGACTGCTCAAGTTGCTCACATTATTTCTGTTTCACGAGGGACAAAACGTTACATTTTAGTGCAAAATGGTATTTGGATTAGACAATATTTCCCACCAAGCGGATGAAGTGTTAGTGTTGAAATCAATATACGAGAATGAATGGACTGAAGATGGGTTTGGGTCGTTTACTGTGAAAATATCAAAATCTGTTGGACTATTCATTACATTACATCCAGAATATCCATCGAAGAAACCACCTAAGTATGAGTTGATGGTTCCCGACTTGACGAGAGAGGAAAAACAGATGCTGCATAAGGACTTCAAAACAATTTTTGTGTAAGAAATCTTTAACTTTCAGTTTTATCGATAAAATAGCTTTTACCCGCGACTTCGTCCGCATAAGTTTTTTGTTTTCTCCCGGCTGTAAGTCCCCCTGCAACAATGTCCCACTATCGTGTTCCAGTCCTCAACTTCACATCAAAATTTGTTCAAAAGCAACCTAAGCTACATAATGGATAGCTCCGAATGTTTCCTTAGTAAATATAAAAAGTTTTTATGTTATAGATAGGTAGCTGTGTATAGGTTGTTGTGGGTATGAGATATTTTCCCGAAGTGAAAAGTAGTCTGAATTTTGGTACTTTCCTACCCTATAAGTTGAGTAGTGTGATGGAATGTCGCTAAGTTTCGATCCAAGTAAAACTGTTAAATAAAAACAGTTGCATCAAATTTTTATCATAAATTCCCTAAATTATGGCGCCTACCGACCCTCTTAGTTAGAAAAGTGATCAAATACTAACTTGAAGTCTTAGTAACACTCAGTTAAAAAAAAACATCAAAATCATTTCAGTAGCTATGGCGTCATGCGCTTCTTGATACGATCACGCTAGATTTCCGCGGGAATGAGGAATTTTCCCGTCGTAAAAAGTAGCCTGTGCTTGTGCCTAGGATCCTATCTTTATATTAACCAAGTCTTATAAAAATCCGTTTAGACGTTAAGGCGTGAATGGGGTAAACTTTTAAAACAAACGATTAAAAATCACTGACTTAATTAGTTTTCTGCCTACTGCCTACGCCTTGAGTACGATAGAATGAATATTAATAGCCCATATCCTTTTCTAGGTTACTATCTATCACCTAATCAAAGTTCATCAAAATCCGTTCAGCCGTTTAGACATGATAGAGCAAAACTCCCAGCAAAAACCATAAAAAAATCACTAACTCAATTCAGTTTTCTGCCTACTTCCTACCCCCTAAGTACGATGACGTGATCATTTTGATCTTATATTCGTTTTTAGATAACCATCTATTACCTTACTAAATTTCATCAAAATCTGTTCAGCCGTTTAGACGTGAAAGAGCAAAAGTCCCAACAAAAACGACTACGCTTAACTTCCACTTTCTTCTGTTTCAGAAATAATATGGGTTGTCCCATTATCTACCAATGGATCGAAAAACTGAAGGAGTACACTATTTTCAAAAATAAGAAAGAAAAGATTCTGGTTGCTGAAACACAATTTCCGATTAAAAACAGACCAAAGAAAAATATGCAGAGATTTGCTACAGAAGTTGTACATGGTCCAACCATTAAGGACCGTAAAAGTGTATTTCAAGCTCATGTATGTGGAGTGTCTAATGAAGCGGATGTCAGGTAATATTTTTTTCACTTTCAATACTTGATGAATAATAGTAAATTATGCAACGAGCGTACAGTGACAGCTATTATTCACGATGTGAAGTTTAGGCTAAGAGCCGTGAGCGAGTGGCCCAAACCACCGTAGTAACATAGTAGTAATATAGTATAGTATAGTATAAGATTAGCATACTACACTTTATCCACGACTACTGAATATATTTCTTGAAGATTTTAACATTTAACGACAGTGACAAGACCCTTCCTTTACCAGTGTGGAAAAAGTCAAGTTGACACATCAGAAATTTTTGGAGAATTGTCATTGTTTATTTTTGTAATAAAAATTGCTTTAATTTATGTAATAAAAGGTGATTTGGCCCTTGATTGACAAGGTTTACCCAAACTTGTTAGGTTAGAATAGTGAAGAAATATCAGTTTAAAGAATATTATTCTGAAGCTGAATCTATTATGCATCTGACAGCAGTGAATAATAACTCATTATTCACTTGTGATTAATGGATATTATTAGGGCCGGTCGAACAGACGTATTATATACCCATTATACGTCTGTTTGCTCGGCCACAATAATAGTCCTAAATTACTAGTGAACAATGAGTTATTATTCACTGCTTTTTGATGCTTCATAGGTTCAACTTTGATATAAGATAAATTCTTCGAATTGATACATCTTCAGTATTCTCAAGTACTCCAACTAACAAATATAGGTACAACTTGTCAATCGAATACCAAATCTACTTTTATTATATCAATTAAAGCAATTTTCAAAACAAAATACACAATGACATGTTTTTCAAAAAAATTCTCATGTGTCAAATTGACTTTTTTCACACTTTTAATAGAAGGGTCTTGTCACGGTCGCCAAATATGAAAATCTTCAAGAAATATATTCAGTAGCCTATATTATTAATATTTTTAAGAGGAAAGATTTGTATGTTTGTGGGTTTGTGGCGTTGATACGAGTTAACTCATAAGCTACTAGACCGATTTCAATAATTCTTTCACCCTCAGAAAGCTACAATATCCCTGAGTAACACAGGCTATACTTTTCATCCGAGAAAATTAAGGAAACCTGCTATAACTTCAATGATAATAAATATGAGTACCAAAATCTGCTATTTTCAGGTGCGCTGCAAAAACCATAAGACCTACATGGAAACAATGTATGACGGAAATGTACCTCTTTAATACTTCTACAAAAAAGTCCGCGATAGCATATATCTATCTTTCAAGGTTTACTCGGTATCACTTTTTAAAGGTATCCGAATGTTTCTTAAAATTATGCATTATTTGGGAGTATTTTTTTTATGAATACCTACGCTATTGATCCTTATCCAACTAAATACGTCGTTCATACTCAGTATTTAATTTAGAACGAAATTGCCTTTAACATCATTCAATTATGATGAATACATCAAAAGATATGGCAGGTTGAAGATGAAATCGCACCAAAATGCGTCTCCGAGGTAGGCACTAGGCGGGTAGGAGAAGGTACCGAAGTGTGAGGGATGTATGAATGTATTTTGGATTGCCTGATGCCCGTATGTTTATGATCACAAATCAGATCAACAGATGGCGCTGTAGTCGTTATTTAGGTTATTCATCTACTCTGCAACTAAACGGCTGGATCGAATTGAATGAATTTTTGTGTATACAGAACAACGTCTGTTGGGTCTGCTAGTCGTGGATAAAATATACTATGCTACTCGCGTAGAACGGCTGTTATTCGCTCGGTGATTTAGGCCACTGGCCTATGGCTCGTAGCCTAAACTACCTATCATTAAACGCTCGTTGCATAATTTACTAACACACTATTACCAATTGTAGTCCTTAGAGGGCTTAATTTTCATTAATCCTTAACTTATAGTTGAAAAGATTCTAGTTCTACAGAAAAATTAACTACATATTTTCTCACAGGGACTTTCTGGACTACTTGATGCAGAATAAAAAGATTTCTCAGGCTACTCATAATATGTATGCATATAGAGTACAAAAAAATTCTACAATTCTACAGGTATTTATGCATCCAATTTTCAATTTGATCATGAATTATGCAAGTGTTGAAGAAAGCTTCATTTTAATTTATTTCGCAGGATTGTGAGGACGATGGTGAGAAGGGCGCCAGCAAGAGATTACTGCATTTATTAGAAGTACTGAAGCTAGAAAATGTCATGGTTGTGGTATCCAGATGGTAAGTTAATGAAAAAGCGTTTTATTTCTGTACATTTGAAGTAGAAATAGTAAATTTAAAAATTGTTGTTCTGTTGTCCATCACCCACACTTCAACATGATATTTTGTAACATATTGTGTTGAGTTGATAGGCTTATATTTTTGAATTATTTCGTTTGATTCTGTTAATAAAAAAATTATATAAATGACATACAAAACACTTACAGAAAAAATATAAATAAAATACCTCTTTACTATAAATGAGAGATTTGGATGTAAAATTTAAATATGACGGCATCAACCACATATTCCACGTCAAATCACAATCAACTGCTCAGAAGACTCAAAGTTTAGTTGAAATTATTTCGGATAATTCTTGAATATTAACACTTTACCCTTTTTGGATGACTACTTACATACAGAAGAACAAAAACTTATAACTAATTGGTACACTAAACCCACCAGCTAAGATATTATACGTAATTATTTATCAAACCAGATATAAGATTAGCGCTATCAACAACTTACTTCACAGAGCAATCAACTTGAGCAGCCCTATGTATCATGAACTAAACATAAAAAATGATGAAAAACATATTACGAGATAATAAATACCATCAATCTTTCGTTACAGAATAGAATTGTTTCAGAACTTCAACGTAAACGAAACAATGACAAAACTGTGAACACAGTCAGAACAAATAAAACTTACTTCAAATTTCCGTTTGTCCCAGAACTTTCTCAAAGAATCGAAAGAACCCTAAGAACTAAAAATAGTGAGCTGGTGTTATACAACATAAAAACAGTTGGATCGTTATAAAGGAAAATAAAAGACACAATAAATTTGTAGGACGAACGAAACAATTGTTACCAAGTAGAATTAAATATAATATCAGAGATGTGAAACATACAGAAAGGACAGCCTTGTGTTCGCATTTTTCAAAGACGATCACAGGTTCGAGTTTTCAAATGTAAAAATATTAAACTATGAACAACATTTCATGAAAAGGAACGTTTTGGAAATGATACATATTAACATTAAACTTTGTTAATTTTAGATCTGATACTTAACACTTGAGCAAACTTTTTAATTCTGTCTTGACCAAATATGTGCATATTATACAGGTGTCCCATTACTCGACGTCAACCCGGAACCGGGTGAAAAGGTAAGTAATGCTGGTTATCAGAAAAATATAAAAAAAATCTAAGTTGCATGATTTTAAAATAATGCGCATTTAAAAAAACACGCAAAATTCCACACCCTGTGACAGTCTTTTCGCTCCTGTTGCCACAAATATCAACTTTTTCCAACTTTTTTCTTTGCTGTGTAACCTTGAATAATGCTTGTCTAAACTGTAATCAAAATTTTGATACCAGCTGATCTAGGTTCATAAAAATAGGGCTCACTTCTCAGAAAAAAAATTCGAAATAAACAATTGCCTAGTTTCAACTGACTGT